>JAOTQQ010000071.1:10774482-10903317 GCA_026546715.1 Gallinago undulata
GGCCACAAGGGCACATTGCTGGCTCATGGTCATCCTGTTGTCCACCAGGACTCCCAGGTCTTTCTCCTCAGAGCTGCCCTCCAGCAGGTCAGCCCCCAGCCTCACACTGGCTGATCGCTAAGTGTGATCAGTCTCACACTTAGCAATCCAGCCAGATCATCAACGTGCCTTATCAACTGACTTCAGCTATGGAGCACTCTGCAATGGTAGGGACTTCTTTGTCTTTCAGAACAAGTATTGTAAGCCTGTGAACCAAACTGCTCATCTGCTCTAGCTTAAGCAGAAGCAGATACGGTGATCTGTAGTGTATTCGGTATTTCAAAGCAGCACTTTTTGCATTCTTGCTCTCAGTTTCCCTTAAACAGTATCATTCAGGAGAAAGTGGAAAACACACTGCTGAGAGTGAAGTCAAAAGCATATGATGAGTGCAGCTCTGCCATCTGAAGCATATCTCACAGGGAATTTCTCTTTGTTAACACATAGTGTAATTTATGTGTAAAGATGAGGGGGAGTTCTAACTATGCATTTACTGAGTGTCACGTGTTGTAAGATCATTGACAGCTAATTAGAAATTTCCAAACTTGTTCAGCATTCAAAGACCTTTTGCAATCAAATATAAATTTCAAATATACGCCTTTGTATCTAACCTTATGTAGATTTTGTTTTTAGTGACCTTTAGTAAAAAGCACACTAGGACTTTAGAGGATTCAAAATGTTGACTCAGTTTCCTCTTGCGCTAATTCCTTTAGAGCAAGCACAGGAGCTTTTAGAAAATGTTCAACAATATAATTCACTAACCTGACAAATATACATAAATATATAAAAAGGATATTGATATTCTTTATAAAAGGTATATATGAAGGAAAAATATTTGAATGAATTATTTGACACTGCAAAGTTCACAGTATAATTATTTGGAGAATGTATTACTCTCATTCTGAAGTGATGTAGTATTACTGTGTATGCAGACACTGCAAATAACTTACTCAGCAATTTTGTGAAATGTGTTCAATGAGATGTTCACATAGCATTGATTGGTCTTAGTTCAGAGTAGCAATGTCCTAATTTACAAGTAGGGTAAGGAAATAAAATAATTTCCACATGTTTTGTTTGATGCTAAATATTAGGTATTAAATTTTCCCAATACCTTTGCTACTTTTTACACTGTGCTTAGTGCAATTTAATGTCCAGGAGCAGAGATGATGACAGGCTGACATTCCTGAATAACAACCCTTCCAAACAGTTTGTTACCAGGTCAAGTAATCAAATTAGGATATTTCAGAGGATTATTAAGATTTTTATTTCCTTCTCTTTGAAGTCACTTATAAAGTGGCTAACAATTCCAGGACATCAAAATGTTTTTGAATAATGTTTCTGAAGGCTTTTAGAGTCTTAATTTGAGTGAAACTTGGTTCTACTTTGCACAGGCTGTAAGACTATTCAAACTCATAAGGCTTTTTTACTAAAAAGCTTTCTTTGATAAATGGTTATTTTTATCAAGACTTCTAAGTGCATTAAAATGCATTAGTCACATGTCTTGTTCAGTGCTCATCACTGAAATATTAGCTGCTCAGGGCCGAGGTGATAAAAAGGTGCAATGCACTTGAATATTCAGTAGTACGTTACTTGCTGTCATGGTACCAGTTTTCAGGGAGAGTTCAGTCAAGGAAAGTTCAGTCAGTGAAAAAAAATCTACCAGTCTCTTCTTTAGTAAGCCTCTGAATGTGGAGAGCTGGCTGGTCAATTCCCCCAACTATTTCTGGGTGTAGGTGTTAATTTAAAATAATTTTATTGAATCTATGTTGACACCATCAATGTCTGAATTCGCAAGAGCCTCGTGGAAACTCAGTTTATCCTATGCCCTCTGTAATGCTTCAGTGTCTCATACTCTGAAATCCTATGCACAGCTGGAGGCCCTGTGAAGTTTCTGCATGAAAACGCTGGACATAATTTAGTTTTCTGGTAGCATTAAAGTAATGAATCAACGATGAGCATAAACGTTGAAGAAAAGGTTGTCTGAGTTCCCCAGCTGAGAAATAAATGGTACTGATGGAGTGCTCTGTATTTTTATTGTGTTAAAGAGTGCAGATTTCAAATGTGTTTTTTTCCCTTTACCTTGACTGTTCTTGCTGAGAGACTTCACAATGAAGCTTTTTTCCCTTCACCTGGCAAACACTGATGTGCATATTTTTAAGAAAACGAGTGGTTGTGTTTTGTTTAGGCAAACTCTTTCCTATGGTCTTGTAATGTATTGGGCTACTCCAGTGTTTTCCTACAGAGAAGACAGCTCATGTTTAAAGCCACAGACAGGCTGATTGGTCAGTGCAGAACAATAAAGATGTAGTTGGCATTCATCCATGCAGTCAAAATAGTAATTTAAAAAGCCTCAAGGATTGGATTTTTTTTTTCACTAATAGCATTTACGAATATTTTGCTTAAATGTTTAGAGTAATTTCGACAAATAACAGTCTTTGCTGGACTAATACAGAAACTTATTGCAGTGGAATATTTCTACAGCTTGCCATTAGCATTGATATAAAGAGGAAAAAAAGATAAACATCTGAGAAGAAAGCTATAAAACAGTGTCTTGAGACTCCCCAGAAACAGGTACGTGAGAGCAAAGTAAATTGCAGCAATTCATCTTCCGCTTGTTAAGTGTATATAAAGAACTTTAAAAGAAAATTACAAACTTTCCTCTCAGCCCATAAAGCTGTAAGTTCGGAAGGTAAGAAAGAAACCTTATCATTAATTATTACATTCAGTATTTATATTCTCAGTGACACTTCCAGAACTCTGCTTTTGCTCACTGGGATACAGTCCAAGGTATCTTCTGTAGGTTTCAGAGTAAGAAGAGATTTATTTCTCTTAAAAAGCATTAAATAAAAGATTAATTAAAATTAAACATTGATCATATTTGCCAGATCATTTCCTTTTAATATGTTTATTATATTGCAATAAACAGTAATATTCCCCACTTAGTCTGTGGTGTGTTAGAAATATATTGTAAATATGTACTAACTCTGCAACTGCGAGTGAACTGTGACATGTCATCTTTAATATTATGCTGAAAAATTTTGAGTTCTGCCATCAAGCATCAGTTTGATCTCTGTCTCATTAACAGACCTTACTTAAGATGTCACTCATTCAGATTTAATGGGAGGAATCATTAAATATCCTTTGTGTAGTGGTAGTTGAAATGGTAAGAAGCCACCAGTGAGCTGTGTGGGAAGATGTTAGAATTTACACTGTACCTGATAAATGAAGGTTTGCACTGAATGTGTGCATGAAGCTCTATCTTTTGCTCATCTTTGAGGCAGAAAGTGAAGAAAGGCAGTGGAGAATGAGAGAAGTCATCAGTAGTAAGGCAAAGGATTATCTCCCCAGGAGAAAGGGGATTGTTCCATTGTAAATAGACAATTTTATGGCAAAGAAATACTTGGCTTGAACAATCAATTGCTCCAGCTAAAGCAGACAAATAATCCCAATATTGGCTAGTAACTTTACTTAAATAAACGAGGTCAACCTCTATCCTCCACACTCCAGCCACGGTTAACTGAGATTTGATGGTAGAGCTGGAGTCTGAACCTCTGTCACATCTCTGAGTCTGTCTTGACTATGTTGTCTGGTTTACAGCCAACTACAATTTTTCTGCTAAGGCTCCGTCAGGCTCTGTCCTACTTTCAGAACAATATCTTCACTATGTTTCAGTCCCCAAGGGCAGTATCTGCACCAGATTTAATTAAAACTGGGAATGCTAATCAGCAGGTCTTCCTGTAACTGTAAGATTTCTAAGACCTTGACTGCAGTCACTGTCCCAAAATTAAGTAGCTTTTGCCTTCTAACATTGTAGGAAGCATTGAAATAATGCTCCTGAATCACAGATCCTGGAGTCTGCAGTGCCAGCGTTCCTTACAACTGAAACTTCTGAAGAGTGGCAAGTTCATTTGGGGATGTATTTGAATACCTCAGTATAAGGGCTGCGTAATTGAATTCTATAACAAATACCCTTCCTACATTTGCAAACCATAAAATAACAGCAAGACTTCATACTGATGACTATGTGTAAGAAAGATGAAAAGGACCTTGAATAATTTAATTCCTTTCCTTGCAATGAATTAGATCATATCCGTGTATTATGGCAGATACCTGTTTCAAGGTCCTGAGACCTTAATTAGGCAGATTGCCCTAACCAGGGTATATCTGTTGCTCTGATGGCCTGTGCAGATGGATTACCTTCTCAGAGTGTGTATTATAGGAGGACAGGAGGAAGAGAAGCGTACTCAAAAGCCAGGAAGTAGGTAAATGTCCTGAAGCACAGGAGTTGCAACTAATACGTGAAGTCAACAAGGGGAAGAATTATTTACTTTGCTGCTTTAAAGGAAGAGGAGAGGAGCAAGGAAAAGGGAATTGAGTGGAAATAGTAAGCAATAAACATAAATGCTTAAATTTATATTGCTATAATATTGTCTAAGAGTACGGAAATTTCATGGGTTATATTTTACTTCCACAGGAAGTTTTGTGTTTATATTTAATTTCTAGGAGCCCAGGGGCAAAGCAAAGCAATTAAAATGTTGAAGACTTAAAAATAAACTTAGTGAGCCTCAAGTAAAATACCTTTAGCTGATTAGTGGTACAATGCATCTTTAATGAGAAATAAATTAGGATTGCATTATTTCTTAGGAGGACCAGGAGAGGCATTAGATATCTGCATTGATAATAGAGGGCTTAGAAATAATCTAACAGTGTGAGCTCCTTTTCTAGGAAAAAATGGGAAACTTCTATATGGCCTAGTGCACAGACAGGAAAAGCAGTAAATTTGTAAATTTTGTAAATAAGCTGAAAAGCTTATTATGAGGTGAATTTTAACGTAGTCCCATCACTCTTTTGATCTGTTTAGACTGATCCCTTTGATATGTATCCATGATTCTCTATTTTTGTCAAATCATTAGTTTGTCTTGAAGTCTGGTTTTAATGCAGACTAATTTATATAAGAAGTGCACACTGTAAAATTTAGAATTAATTTTGAATGACCCACATATAAAATACTACTTCCTGTATTTACCCACAGCAAACAAAATTCTGTTAAAAACAGGACTCAGAAATACACTTTACAAAATATTTCGTCTCAGTTATCCTATTGTGGCAGTGTACCAAATGAAAGGAATAAGAAAAGTCCTTTGATTGGGAAGATTGGCAGCATTTATGTTTTTAAATCAATTGAATTTTAAATATGCATTTATTGTCTGGGTTAAATTGCTACACAGTGAAAAGGAATGCTGTTCTCTAAACAGTAATTGGTCTATTTCAGCTCTCAAATTGGGTCACAGTAACAGACAGCATTCTCCCTCCTTTCTTTCTCTCTGTTTTTCCTTGCTTCCTTGAAAAAGTGATTGAAACTCTAATCATGAGTACACTGAAACAGTGTACTCATAAAACCAATATTTTTCATCAAGGATAGATCTTCTTCCTTACCTCTGTTTTTGATGGTATCATACTGAAGAAGAATGTAGAAAGGTGCAGTCTGAACAAAATGCACTGAAATGCACTGTATGAGCACAGCAATCCCAGTTATCGCTGGAATTTACTTCCAGTAATGAACGATTCACCTTCTGTATGGTAGTGTGTTAAAACAAAATAAATTAGAGTGTTTAATCTCACACTATTTCACAATCATCATGTTCCTAAACATGCTTTTTAGTCAAGAAGAAGGAGCTGGGGGGGGGTGAGGGTGGGTGGGATGACAATACTGGTCTGCAAAGCTTTTGTGCTACATTAATTCAGTTATACCTCAAATTCAAAAAAGGAACCTGAGGCATTATCATCCTTAATTAGTGTCTGGATTAAGTTCTGCTACCTGGAACTAGATTTCTATCCAACACCTGTGTGTGTACTGCTATTGCGTGCTTCTTTAGAGCTGTGGCTGCAGATTCTCTACACAGCTGATGATCTGGGAAAAGGTACATTTATGTATGGTAGGAGGAAGTGCCTTCATCCCAAAGACATCCCAAATCAAGGAGTAGTGCTGGCATTGTTTAGCCTCCAAAGCTATAAAAGCTCAGGCTCAATATATAAATGTTTGGATGCTTATCATGTTGGTATAACCAGATCTGTGACTGCTTTTTGGCTTTAATTGTTCTTTTTGCACATAATGGCAGTTGCAGGATAGGATGAATTACCTGCTGGAGTTATCTATCTCCCTATGTAGGAAGGAATCTCATTGACCAGACTGGAACACCAGCTTTTACACAGCTGAGGTAAAATGAGGTGGCTCCATCTTGTCCTGCGTTATGACAGCCCAAGGCATGGAATTAGTAGAAGGGTAAGACTAAGTTTAGCTTAGGTTCTGTTAAAAGAAGAAGATTCATTGTTTTTGCGCTCTGTGTCCTGTTAGCACCCTCTTGGCTTCAGTGCTGGAGGGGTTTGGGAATAACATGGTCCTCTGTGGTAGTATTATCTTTGTCTCACGTGCAGCCAAATCCAAGTCATTGGGTTCCCAGCTGGTGTGCTCTTGACACATTATTCAGCCAATGGCAGTTGCCATATGTAGGACTGCTGATCTCCCATCTTCCGTGCCTTTTTATATGGAAACAGGTGGGAAGGGTTTGAATACACATAGATAACACCATTAGCAGTTTATTTAAAAGGCCACGTTCTAATTTTTAACAACACTATGCCTTTCTGAACAACGGTCAAGAGAGATCGGGGTATATTTAGATGATGGATGTTTCAATTGCTGGCTACCCAAAAGTCACATAACAGCACTATAATTTTAAATAGGATGAGGCTTTAATGGGTCTCCCTGAGGGAAAAAAAACCCTGTTTATTAGTAATACTGTTCTAAGCTACCTGCATTTGACAGTGCTAATGGAGGAAATTACTTCTAGAGAAACAAATGAAAATGTCAATTAAAAAAATGTAATGGCTTTCAGAGTTGTAGTTTGTGTTGGGTTTTGGTTTTTTTTCTTAAGAGAAGTGCTGGGAATATTTTTCATATTGCTTGAAAAGCTTTTGGTTTGTCTCTGTTGCCTTAGTTCTGTGGGTTGTTTCTCCCCCTCTCTTCCTCCCTCCCCTTTTTATCTGCTGCATCAGAGTTGGATTTCATTTAGACTAATGCTAATTTAACAGGCTGGTCTAATGCTTTGTCTCTCTCACATGTTTTATTTTTCCAATTTATTTTTTTTTAAATAGAGCATCTTCCAATGAAACTGTGTCCAAAAGCTCAGTGCCTGCAT
The DNA here is from genome assembly GCA_026546715.1 of Gallinago undulata. Taxonomy (NCBI): domain Eukaryota; kingdom Metazoa; phylum Chordata; class Aves; order Charadriiformes; family Scolopacidae; genus Gallinago; species Gallinago undulata. Next base: position 10,781,715 of record JAOTQQ010000071.1, read on the forward strand.
TTATTACCTTTGAATTGCCTAAGCTTCAGACGTCTGAGTAACAAACAATTAATAAAACCCTTTTATGTTGTGGCAAATGGGATTAGAATGGGTGCAAACTACTCATGAGACCCTGCTCCCTAATAAGAGGCAATAATTTATATTGCTAAAACAGCTAATCTAAAAAACTTTTCAAAAAAAAAAGCCCTATAAATCTTTCATTGTTCAAGCCCCCCTTGTTGTAAGGCTGCTGTCAGCCATGTGAAGGTGACAGCATCCATCGTCCTGGCACGCTGCCATTGGAATAGACTTAAAGATGGTGGATGTGGAAGCTGCCACGTGGGTGCTTTGAAGCGGCAGCAGCAGTGTCCCAGCTTGGGCCTTGCACGCCTGCCTGTAAGAGATTGCTTGTGTCAGCTCTCTTTTTAGTAAATGTCTCCTATTTGCCTAAGAAATTTGCCCCTCTGCTGGATGTTATTTTGCTGGTGGTTCATGGCAACTGGGACTGGCACGCTGGCAGCCCAGAGCAGCTGGCATTGCTGTGATGTCACGTCTCCTATCTTAGCAGAAGAGAAGGCAGTTCCTAGAAACTAGAATAGTATTGAAGTGGAAATTCCCTCTTTATAATTCCCTAATGCAGACTGGCACTTCTACACGGTGAGTGTTTATTGTGAAGTAATAGGTAATGGCAGGGATTGTTTGGCAGGCAAACCTTGTGATAACTAATGTATGTGTAAATGTTTCTCTTGCTTTAAAGGATACTGCTGTGTTCAAACAGTAGTTGCAGAGAGGGTTTAATGAGAGCATTAAGGAAAGCAGCTTATTCACAGCATTACCATTAGCTGAAACAATGACGTGTTACCCTGCAGTGGCTTGTACGGTGACACACACAGACTGAGGAACAGTGCATTTTTAAGCAGTGAAATGTTTAGTTTTTAATGCTTTGTATATTTGCGTATGTTAGATGTGTCTCTGTTTGTTCTCATAGCAGAATAAGAACGGCTACTTGAAGATAATGTCTGGAAAATATGGGCACTAGAAGACAAGCTGCTGTGCTGAGGTAAGAAACCAGTTGTTCAATGCTGAGCACAGGACATTCGGGCTGCAGCTGGGGATGGTGGTGGAGACTCTACTTCTGCCACTGCCCATTCCCAGTATAAAATGTGATTAATTTTTAGCGAGGCCACAAGAGTAATTTTCTATCTGTAATATCCAGAAGTTGAATGCTGTAGTCCTATCAAAATATTGCCTCTATTATAACTTGTAAGATTAGATGCTGGAACCAAATGAACTAAAGGCAGGCAGTATGCAAACAGTGGTCAAGGCTCAATGAACTTTCTGGAAAGATTTGGAAGAAGTATGTTCTTAAATGTATTGCTTACAATGAAACTGGCTGAGATTGATCTGAAAGACAATTTTTAGTAATTTGCCTCATGTTCATAGGTCTCCACCTCAGATTGTACTTAATTATATAGTATTTGGTTTCTTTCACAGGTTACTTTGGTGTACTAATATGAATTTTCCACATTAATAAGAGTCATTAGGGGTTATCTCAGCCTTTTAGCTGCCCACAGGAAACCAAAATGAATTGTGGTCACTTCATTTTTTTCTTCTCTGCCCAACCCCTTGAGTCCACAGAAATGCATGAGGACGTACTTGCTCATCAGCAGTTTGAACGTCTAGTGACATCTTGCTTTAAAGTCAGTTATATCCTGACAGAGAGTTACAATTACCAGCCCTGCTGGAAATACAAAAATAACATCCTCAACATCAAAAGATGTTTTTTTAAATGGATAATTAGTGTCTCCATGGGTAGACTGTTTCATAATTTAACATAATATGAATTATATTTCTTTACATAAACAAGATGAGGTGCTGTGACCACAAGGACCTCTGCCATTTCAAATTAGTTAAGGCATCAGTATTAATTCTAAATTAGCCAATTATGCTAAGAAAAGTGATCAAATGAAATTTGTTATTTATGCTGGTAAAAAAGCATGTTCTTATTTTATTTTTGTAACTCTGCTTCGTACAGTAATGTCCAATTAAAAATCCTTCCTCTGATAGTACCACATGAATGAGGCTGTTTGCAGCCGATTTATACATCATTGACTCCACTTCATGTGAATGAGAAACTGGTTGGAAGTTCTGAGTTGTCATTCAAAATAAGAAATGTTTTGAAACAACGTGTATTGCAAAGGAAATAATAGATTTTATTTATTTTCCCACTATCTTGCATTTTAGGATGCCAAGAAGTTTAATAAGTGTGTTGATTTATATTGCGCTTGTCAAACTACAGCACTGGCCAAAGGAACGATAATTGAAATGCTGAACACCCCCCCTATTTCAGGCGAGTGCAGGGAATTGTTAACTTGCTGGTGTAAGGCATGGGCTCCAAAAAGTCAAAGGCCTTTCCCTGCAGAGGCCATTCCCTCATTCCAGCTAACACTGTGGTCATCAGAATGTCATCCAGGCTACAGAGGAATGGCTGTGCACACAATTTGCTCCTCTCTGATGTTTTAATTTTCTTTCTTTTAAAAACTTGCAAGACGAGAACCAAACCAAATGTTTCAAATATTAAACTCTCAGAATTTTTTTCTTCTTCCTATTAAGCTAATCTTATTTGTCATCAAGTCTTTAGCAATGTACCTAGGTTTTTCTACTTTACCTTCTAGTGCAGTAGACAGTAACAGAAAGTACATCCCTTAGTGAGTACCTGTCCTCACAACAGGTGGGACAGAAATCTCGGCCCAAGCCTACATAACACCTGTAACTGCACAACATCCTTATCTCCCCAAATGCTGTACAGGACAAGAAGGCATTTAATAAAAATTAGCAGCCCAACTTTACTGTCTTAAAAAACTCCAAACTGAAGTCAAATCTGGTGATATTTTTATACACAAACATAACATGATATTCTTAGAAATCACTAAATAAAGGAAGAATTTGGGATATAAAGAAACCTTTGGTTTTTTAATTGAACATCCACTTCGTATTTAAGTGATGTTTTCATGACAAAATGCAATAGAAACTCTTATGTTAAAATGACACTTGAAAAAAGTGAAATAATAGAATTAAAAAATAACAATTAAAATTATTATATAAACATTTATTTTGTATATTAGTACACCACAACTCTGAAAATAAAATTTTAGAATATGATATACCACAGTTTTCTTATCTGTCAAAAGACTTTCTCCCAAAGTTATGCTTCAGTCTCTCAAGCTTAATATATTTATTCAAAAGTATAGCCTTTAATAAACAGAAATATTGAAAAAAACTGTTTAAACTTCTCCATTGAGCTTTATAATATTGTGCTGGAGCAGAGAGAATATTCCATACTCAGGTCAGCTCAGGTCCTTCTGCTGAACTTCTGCAGCCTGATGATTTAAACTAACTTAGGAGGTTTAAGTCAGAGACTTAAAAAACCATAATCTCATTCTTGAAATTGTTAATTAGATGTGATTACTAAATAGCTCTCAGCTATTTAAGACCAAATTTTAAAACTAGTCAGTAGCTTAAAAGATATCCAAGCACACAGATTTTTAAAACCAGTATCTGAACTAATGGGTGCTTAATGTCCAATGAAACTGCCATTTGGGTACCTCGGTACCCAATAGATTACTATTTCAAAGTAATCTAGCCTTAGGTTTTAGTTCTCGTTTCCCAGATGTTTCCTTCAAAACAAGACTGTGAAATGTTCAACTAAACAAAACCAGGCAGAGAATAACAACAAAATAATTTGCTTTCTGAATCAAACATTACCTATACTTAGGTTATTGTCACGGGACGGTTGTCCACATTTGGTCCTGTCCATCTGCAGGTGCAGCTGTTTCACTGGCACATGGAAGTGCGACAGAGGTAATCTTAGAATCTCATGAGTCCCACAAATCAAGCTTGAAGGAGCCTCCTAGATAAAGTGTTGTGACTAAAATGTCATGAAACTGACTCTTCAGCACAGCATTTCGTGTCTCTCACCATATTTAAATATCTGTAATATCCTCTAGGGAACAATGTTGGAAGTGCATATACATAAAACCGGATAGAATGCATTAGTTTTTCAGCCAGTATTGCTTCTGTTCTTCCCTCTTCAGGTGCTAAAGCTGCGCTATTTCTAGATAACCTGTGGCATGGCTTATAATGTATTCAACTAAATACTCACAAAATAAAACCAGGTATGCGTTAATTACATGAAGATTTTTTTAATTTTTGTATTTAACAGTAATTCAGATATGCTTGCTGAAAAAAAAAAAAGGTGGATTATAGCACATAAATTTATTTTTAAATCATTTATTTTTAAAGACTTATTCCAGTGAAGAAACTATAATACTTTTTAGGGTTTTCAACATTCAGTATTGTATCATGTTGCAGTAAGGCACTCTTAAATTGCATTTGTACAGAATATTGTCCCAATGAAATTATTCCAACTGCTGAAGCTATAAGCAAGAATATATGCTAATTGAATGGTAGTTAAGTTTCAAAAGGAAAATAATTATTCCATGTTTAGTTTTTGTCAGTGTCATCTATAGTAGCTTCATTTATAGCCTTTTCATTATATAAAGGTAGGATATAACAGAAGCCCAGGCTGTGACTGCAAACCAGAAAGTGTTTGCTCTCTTATTGCTGCTGGCTCTGAAGAGCTAAGAATATAAAGTATGGGAAATGGGGAAAAATACAGCCTGTAGGTAACAAGATCTGATTCACAGGTTGCTAAAAGTCAGTGGGAGTCAGTTGATTTCAAAGGTTTTGAGATTTGTTTTTATAGAGTAAAAAAATGTGACTTTTATATTGTTGAGAGTATAAAAGAAATTACTAAATCTATTGATTTTAAAATACCCTCTCAAATACAAAACTAAACCCGACTTGAGGTTTATCTAAACCCTAAACTCTCATTCTGGGATGCACTTTCTCTCTAACAGGAAAGTCTTATCTGGGAGCAAAGTAAAAATTCTCAGAACAGTTCTTTTCAATGATACATTACTGTATTCTGCTATTCTTCCATATTCCTCCCAGGTCTAATTTTCAAAAGAGAAACATTTCAACAATTTTCTTGTTATTTAGGAAGATCCATTGAGAGCTGTTCTGGGGCACAGTGCACAATCAGAAACCTGTATCCTCAGCTCAGGGAAACTTTCCGAAACTGTTTCTAGTTGTCTAATATAGAAAAAAATCACATCATTTGGCATAGCCTAATTTTGCTTAGAAAGCATATCGAGCAGCTCTTTCTCTATGCCTTTGCTGTCCAGTTCATCTAAACTGTAGTATTTATGAACAATCTTTTCATCCGTGACAACAACCACTCGAAGCCCATGCGTATCTTCTCCCAGCTGACATCCTATCGCTGATGAAACCACCATTTCCAGTCCTCTGTAGAATCCTCCAGCGTTCCTGTGGTAATGTCCAGAAAATACAGCTTTAATGCCTGTTTAAAAAGAAAAAGAGTATGAATTTAGTCAGCAGTTGCAGTTTACGTATAAAATGTGCTTACAGTACCAGGTACTGCTGAGGTTATATGCTGAGGCTTACACAGCTGCTGAGGTTGTAGGCAAAGTTCTACAGCGAGTACAACTACAGGTATTATATTTGCTTTCATTCCTTAGTGGTTCGTAAAGTTAAAAGGAAACCACTTACCTGACCTTGCATTTTAAACAGATAATCAGTAAATAGTAAAAAAAAAATGTAATAGTAATAAATAATTAGTGAAAATATTACTCTGCTCCACAGCTCTGTTTAGGGTTACTGGACTCTGACTTCTTTATGTTTCTTATTTCAAGGTGTGTTTGTCATCTTCCTACTCCTTTGGTTGGAAAGAAGAAATACTCTAGAGGAAGCTGATTAAAAATAGAAAAAAAGTCAGTAACAGAAAATTGCCTAAAGAATGTCCAATGATGGGAAATCTACCACTTCCCTGGGGAGATTACTGCAATGGCTGGCTGTTCTCATTGGGGAAAAAAAAATATTAAAACATAAATGAGAGAGAATTTGTAATCTTTTCTGAAAGACATTGGGGGTGGAGGTATCACAGATGGAACAGAGCCAGTTAACATCAAAGAAAACTAATAAGCAGAAGAGGTTGTGAGTTATAATAAGAGGGGAAGAAAGATGAGAGCAGCCAAAAAAGCAAAGGTTGACAACCCGCAAGAGAAGTCAGGCTCAGTAATGACATGAATTAACATTTATCTAGTATAGGGTACAAACAAGGCAGGTTTATTCTGATTTCCTTTGTATTTTTAATGACTTAAGGCTGTTCAGTTTCTTTTTTCTTTTTTTTTTTTTTTCTTTAAATATACTATATTTTGGACTGTATTGGGGTTAAAAAGTCAAAAAGTCACTCAATTATAAACTTGAAAGAAATACATTTGATTTGTAGCAGGAGACAACAATATGCTATGTTAAAAATTTCTGGGTAGCTTGCATTTAAGTATTTTCCAAGCTTGGTCAAGAGTAGAAGAAAAGCTAAATGACAAATACCAGGTGAAGAGGACAAACATATTGCATATTTATAATGTATTTTGAAATCCTTGGCTGAATCATTGTCTTAACTGATCAGCCAAATGAATGTTTGAAGAAGTCTTTAAGTTTGAAGAAGAACCTTCTCACAGAATACAGTAATTTAAGAAAAAATTAATTAAGTTTGCAAGTGCTATCTTATTTTGACCAACTTGTAAAGATGATCCATATGCCAGTTCTGCTTTCCTGCTATTCTTCTCAGTAGCTGTGGGATTTCTGCAGAAATTTTGAAGCTATTTCAAATTAAATTAAATAGCGTCATCCTCACCTCTGAACCAGTAATTTCTACTTTTTGTTTCTTCTGACTTGCAAAAATAAACACATAAATTGGTAGAAGCCGTATTCATTAATCTGAATGGCCTTTCTGATTGTCTTTACAGGTGAAATTCATGGTACCAAATAGATTATTTTCCCCTCCCCATTTGACATTTTATAAATGTTAATCAAATGTTTTTATTACTACAAAATAATACAACCATTTTAGTTGTGTCAGTCAAAAAAGTAAGGAAAAAGTAATATTGATGTGAAGTACTTCATGTCAAAGGTTGTAAAACCATTCACAACAGAGTTGTGCACCCAGCTTCTTCCTAAGAGAGAACCCCTATCCCAGACAGTCATCTCAGTTCCAGGTGGTGCCAGGATCCTTCCCTGTTTAGCTGTTCTCTGCACAGCTGATAGATACAGCTGAGCATCACAGTCAACAGCATTTGCAGTTTGGCAAAAAATCATTCATCAGCTTTCTCGCTAATTTAAGACTGTGCATATTTTATTTTGAATGAAAATACGGAATCAGTATAAATAGCTAATTTTACAGACAGGTTTTGGGATGGTTTTTTGGCATGCTCAGTCTAAGATCCTTGGATTTCAGACTATTAACAGCTTCCTGAAGCTGCATCTAATACTATTTTGTACTGTTGTGAAACAGGAAAATTACTGGACTGGATGGTTGAAAATACTGGGAATTTTGTTGTTTATCATCAAATGCAAAACATGTAAATGAATTTTGTAATAGAAAATGTTTAGATCTGGTGTTGATATACGGTACTATTAATGACAATTCAAAATTTTTCAAATTTTTGTAATTTCTCTGTTGAAATACAATAGTTTGTGTGCTCCTTAATCATAATGAAAATTTTGATGGTTCTACATAAAGCATCTGAAAATACATTCAGTTCATACTGAGTGTTTCTGTCAACCGTGACTAGATAGCCAGCAGGTTATCAGAATAACTGACTACTTTATGAAATGGAATCTTCCTTGCTAGTTGGCTTAGAAACTGCTGTGCTATAGTAGAAGAATATGTTGCTGGCGCTATTCTGTAGATGCTATACCTTGCTGGACATAATTTGTGTTTATATTGAAATACAAACTACAAAGTTCTGAATCTGTGCCTGTTCCTCAGGAGCACAGCGGAGATGAGCGAAGCTTCGCACACAGGGACAAGCACCAGATGTTGTGGGCTGAGTGAGATGCTCCCTGATGGCTCTCCTTCCCTCTGCACGCAGCAGTGTCCTGCTCACCACCCTGGGCCACCCTTAAATACAGCACTGGGAATTCTCTGTCAACCATTGTTTTTATCATTAGAGAATAATATAAGGATGCACGTGGACGGACACTGTGATGACAATCCCAACTTCTATTATTTTTCATGTATTTCAGTAATCTGCCATTCCATGCTTAACACAAAAGGTAATGCATGCTTAGTCCTGTTTAGGTGGTTGGCCAAAGAATGGGTAATTTGTGAGATACTATAACCTTAAATGACATCTAAAAAAAAGAAAAAGCTAGCAACAACTGATTCTGCCTTCAGACAGCAGAAATTCTGGGAAAGAACAGAGGCAATTTAAAGGCAGAGAGCTGCAATTAGGAACACACTAGAACTTCACAAGGAAATCCTTATTTCTCTAACCAGAAAAATCTTCCAGCCTTTCTCCCACAGTAGAGTTAGACCTCTTTCATAGTGATTAAATGGAAACGAGGTGAACCTGTCTTAAGACAGTTGGCTACATCAATGCTTTGCTTTTGTGGGAGTTATTTGAAGACCGATATGAATATATAAACTAGGCTCAGAATATACTTAAAAATTAAGCAGCCTGGAAAGCAAAATATGGATTATTCTGCTGTGTGCCTGGTAAAAGCTACACAGGCTTTCATATTTCAAAATCCAGAGATTTCTCAAATAGTAAGTGACTCAAGGTGCAAAACAGAGACTGAAGTTACCTTTACATTGAATATTGGTATATGGTCACTGTCAGCTAGAACTTGTCTGTTACCCTGTTTTAGTTTATCAGCGCTGATACTCTTTGCTCAGTGTAACTTGCTCATCTATGTCGTGTATGAGTTATGCTTTTAAGTAACTCAGTGTAATAACTTTGAGAGCTTGCTCTGACTCCGCAGCAGGAACCCAGCAAGACAGGTGTGTGGTTTGTTGGTGTTTTGTTTTTTTCTTTAATCTTGGGAGAAACACAGTCAGAATTCCTTAAAAGGTGATGGTGGAATATAAAAGCCCTGTGACATAATGAGCTCTTTGCAGAGATTCTGTACTTTCTAGATACTTTTTGAGCCCTTAAAATCATAATATAAAGATGTTTTACAACTGATGCTACAGTCAATTTGAGAGTGAGCAGTCATTTCGCAACTCCTACTGTTTTGCAGCTTATTACAGTGACTGCCTAATGTAACATATTTAAGCAATTCATGCAGCAGAACTAAGTGTTTATGTCTCAAGACATGCACATCTATCCAAACCCTGGGGCTGCGCTTCTCTCCTCCATCCCCCAGCCCTTCTGCAGCGACAGACACAACGTGCCCATCTAGAGCTGCCTGTGGTGTGGCTGGGTATTCCCTGCTCTTGCTTCCTAATACAAAGAGCAAAACTGAACATTGTGAGAACTTTGTATGATGTCCTACTCATTAAAGTGGGACTCATCTTGCCTTGTGGCATTGTCCTTAAAAGAGCAAGCTCAATGGGGCAGGAGAGGATGCTGAGTAGACCAGGCTGCTTCCTGCAGCCTCTGAGTTAAGGCATTTCTGGGGAGGTTATAGGACACATTAAGCTTAATGTTAACAGTTTGCTTTAAGCTTACAGCTGGCTGTGATGAATCCACGTATGTAGCACTTTCCTGGCCTTCAGGCACTTAACAAATAACCAGTGATCTCCAGCAACATTCTAGATTCCACTCGCCCACACACAGCTAGCATGGACCTGACTCTGTCTTGGTCTTTCCATGCAGAGTTATGCATCAGTGAAATGAAGCATCGAGGATTGAACAGTTGGGAACCTGATGTTTGGCCTGCTTGCTGACTGCACCAGCTGGAGCTGTGAAATACCGTTACCAGCTTCCAGGAAGTGATTGATACTACAGTAACAAGTTTTTTTCAATATTTTCTGATCTTTCTGCAGGTAAGCAAAACTACTTTACTACTTTAGTCTCTGAAAAAGTAACACTTATAAAACCATAGTGAGGTGTAAACCCTTGTCACACACTTAGTAAGGGAAGTAAGTGCTCCCCTTCTACTGGAAACATCCGTGTTCCTAAAGTAGCATCTTCTCACCAAACGACAAACAGAAGCCAAGACCCTGTAAACCAAGCCCCCAACAGTTTTAGTGTAATTAGAAGGACAGAGGATACAAAAGTAATAAACTCACTTTAGTTATGCTGTAAGAAAAACAAAAATCTCCTCTTGTCTGAGAATTCAAGGGAATATTTTGAGACACCCACCCTAGACAGCAGAACAGACACCAGGTAAGAAGTTTGGCCCATGAATCATGCAGGTTTTTTCTTCTTAGGCAAATACTGCAACTTCACCACGATTATGTTTGACGTCTGCCAACTGCCTACACTGAAGAAGGTATTTTGGTAGGGAACTGAAGTGAGAGCAATTTGTAAGCAGTGCAGCTATGATACCTCAGCCCAGAGAGGATGTGATTTAAAACCTCTTTTACCTGCTGTTGGCTATGAGAGGTAAGTTCTGCCTAAACAAGCTGGTGTTTACGGGTACTGTTATCCAAATTCCCCCTTTTAGCATATGTATGTCATTCGGATCCTAATTGGGTGTTCAGTGCTGAAACATCCTTGTGGATCTGGCTGCTCAGCATCAGCCTCTGCTAGAATTTAGTATCTATCTGCTTTAGAATCATAGAACGATTTAGGTTGGAAGGGACCTTAAAGATCCTCTAGTTCCAGCCCCCTGCTATGGGCAGGACACCTCCCACTAGACCTCGTTGTTCAAAGCCCCATCCAGCCTGGCTTTTAGATATCTGCCAGTGAACATTTTGCCCAGAGTTAAGTTTTCCAGTGCTCTGTATTTAGACTGGTGGTATGGATTGCTGTTATTGTTGTGTTACAATATGTTACATCTTGAACAAAGAAACAAACAGGTCACTGCTGTGTATTAGTAGACATCTAACTGATGTTGGTTTTCTTCAGTAGCGCTTTTTTGTTCACTCAACTGTGTTCCACTCACTTTTGTTAGTTAGCATACGAAGGAAATCTGAACCAGTCAATGTAATAATACGAAGATGACAAGCAGGCAATTTACTTTGCTCTTGCTTTTGATCTTAAACATAAAAAGAATCTTTAGAGATGTATGCACTCAAATTTAATTTATTCACTTCAAATGTTTTTCTGCAGCAGTACTGTCAAGTTGCTAGCAGCCCCTCCCCACTCCTCCTTTCCCCCTTTTTTTTCTAAACTGTCTGAGAAAAGAACAGTGTCCTGGCAGGCCTCATTTTTATAGCCCACTTTAAGGTATCCTGAGGTCATTTAAATGCATCCAGCTGTACACAAAGTACAGTCCACTACAAAAAACCCACCAAAAACGTAGAGCAGTGATTTGTTTTTAATCCCTGGTTTCTGAAACAGCAGTTGGGAAAAGCTTTGATATAAAAGCTGTATGAAATGCTAAAAACCTACTGTGTAAATAAATGTCCAAAGGATGGCACCTTCACAAGTATTCATTATTTCATTTTTTATGAAATACACAGTGATTTGAATTTAAATGTGACTGGAGGTTTCACAGTATCCATTAACCAAAAAAAAGCAGGATCCATTACTGCAAGATACTATTCATACCTAATGGATTATTCATTAAAAGAAAAAAATGGATTAAAATCAGAATAAAGTAAAAAACCTGTGCAGATAGTTAGTAGGGAAAAAAAAACCACAATAAACCAAACCAAAGCACAGACATTGTTTCTGTGTTCATCATGGCCTGATGTCAGACTGCATAACAATACAACGGGTATGGAGTATCTGGTAGGGAAAAAAGGTCTGAACTGCCAAATTAATTTTTGATCAGAACAGGACTGGAAACCAGAGACTCAGGATGGGCACCATCCAGTGTTGGACACCAGGTCTTCCTCTGTCTGTTCTAAAACTGTACTTCAATCATGAAAATGCCCCAAACCAACAAGCTTCATGCCTGCACACCAAACATGAGTTTTCAGAATCAATCAATCTGCAAAAATGTTAGTATCTTTGTAAAAAAAAGTTTAAATACAGGAATTGAGTCCGATTTTGTAAACCAAATAAGTCCTCCTGCCAGCATGCAATTTACCATCATTTTCTGATCAAGCACAAAAAGTTCTTTTTAGTTCTGATCTGACAGAGCTGAATCTAAAAGACAAAAAGATTTACTGTTTCCAAAGACCCGATCATAACTCTTTTTCACTGTAGAATAATGCATTCCCACTAAAGAATGAAATACCTATTATGGTACAAATTCTGGGAGCCCAAAGCAGCCTATTTAGCATAAATCATGACATAACAACCAACCAGAACACGGATTGTTCAGGATTCTAGAGATGTAATACTTGCATATGTTGATAAGCCTCGTAGCTCTTCATTAGCTTGACCATGAAATGAATTAATAAATACTTTGTTTTTATACTAATTCACACATTGCATTATGTCAGTTCAGGCTGTAAGGATACACAGTGGCTTTGGCAAGGCAAGGGGTAAGTGCTGCGGAGGGTCATTAATACCTTCTACAACTCAGCATGCTTCCTTTGACGCTATCTGTATGTTCATTCATAAGCAGAATCTTTAAAGCACAACTTGTTTTTTAAAAATTTTCAAACGGAATTAATATTTTAATTTGGATACCTTCTTCCAAGTCAAAACCATGATAAGAACGCTTTGCTCGTGGTTTTTATATCGCAGACGTGTCTTAATAGAAAACTCAAAACCACATCTGAAGACCTTTTCCCACCCTCCCTTATTTCCAGTGTCTGCTGTGTAAAGCCAGCTCACCAAATAATTAGTCATTACAAAAGCTTCAGCAAGCTCTTAGTAATTTGCATCTTTCTCAGTTTAACTGCTGCGGTAAGATGGACAATTTTTACCCCCGTTTCCCTTTTTGTCTTGGTTCATTCTTCAAGTGTGAACCAAAACGTCACACTGTATAAAAAAGAGCTTTTCTTACAGAGATGGTGTAATGCGTACTGTTAAACTGACTCACTGGCCTAATAAGGAAAGAGATCTAAACAATATCATCTGGGATTTGCTTCATGGAAAAGACTGGTGCAGAAAGGGCTGACCAGGCCAATCAGGCTCACGAGCAAATGCATGTGTCCGACCGTCACACCCTCACAGACTGCAGTAGCTCTGATTTAGAAGCAGCTATTCTTTGTAATGATGACCATCTCATGGAACGTCTGAGTTTCCAAACATGCCAAAGCAAAATAATATTTTGAAAGAAACAGTACTAGAAGAAATATTCATGACCTCTTTGAGGTCTGGTGATACTGAAAAAAATTTGAAAGAAAACTTTAGCTACCCCAGTGTTGTCAGCATGCTGCTGATTTTATTTCTTGACAAGAATCAGATGAGAAAATAGTTCATTACATGACAAGAAACTACATATTGAATGTCCTGCAGAAGGCAGTTTGTCTGTTAGCAGGAGAAGCTAATGGTATTTTACAGAATTTTAACAGTACAGCATATTCTTCCCACAAATTATAGTTTATCACTCAGAGAAACCCTTCTAAACAACAGTTCTGTGCCACCAGGTAAAAAGGCCAGCATGATTTTGACATAATTGCACTATAAAAGAACAAAGGCATTTAGCTGTGTCTCCTGGATAATCCCCCTGAGAGTGGTTACATCCCAGTCAGAGTTTATTGTGTGGTTGCAGTCCCATAATTCCCAAACTCTTCTCCCGTACTTGATACTCTGCTGCTGTTGTGTTCTGTAGCATAGAAAAATGCCAGGATGTGGAAGAGTGGGCACCTTTTCAACTCCATTGCAGGCAGGAAAGAAAGGTGACTATGGTCTGCCTTCTCTAAGTGGACTAACAGACAACTGCATCTTTTTTTAATCTGTGTTTTGACCAGCCTTTCTGTTCGGGGAATAGTTAAGTCAGTATAAAATGTCCCTATTTTAAAAGTGAAATGCTAGCCATGTCATCTTTTTGCTGTATTAAACAGACAATAGGTATATTCCATAATATTATGCTCTGAACTGCAATGTGATTTTTAAAACTTTGTATTTTATTTCCCTTTTTCTCTCTTCTTGGCTTTTACCGCATAAACATTATTATTAGAAATACAGTAGAACTACAGGCCTTCCTGCCTTCTCCATTAAGGCAATAAATATGTAGAGGCATTGGGGATAATCTGACACCTGAGCCCAGTGACAGTCGGTGCGCATAGGATGCACGTGCTTTCAAAAACGCTGGTTCAAAAAAGAAATAAAATCAAGCGTGTTCTTTGGAAGATCAGTCAGAAAGCTTACGCTGTTATGGTACTGTCATAAGCATCAAATGTCTTCCCACAGAGTGGTATTTCAATAACAATGTGAAGGAGAAATTTGCTTTTTACTGACAAGATTTTCTCTACCGAACTGTGGCTGTTGTCATAAGTCTCCAGCTTCTGGGAGTCTGCGCTCATAGCGGCAGAACTCAGCAGCTTGTAAGAATTGGAGAACTGTAGTGGAACACTGAACATGACAATATTAATGAGACCTGAAGTGACAGTACACACTAGCTTGCTATATGAAAGACTAGGTAACAGAGAGGAAAAAAAAAAAAAATCTCCAGTGCAATAGTAAGATTTTGTGAAATACGCTGTTTTCCTAACAACTTGAGAAATTTGACATTTGCTAGTTTAATTCAAGAATACAGACTGAGCCCCAGTCGCAAAGGAAATCTAGTTGCAATGATTATAGAAATCCAAATAGGTTAAAATAGAATGGAAAATAATGTATTTATATTTATCTTGAAATATTAAAAGTTATTTCATAAAGAAACATGCTCCTAGAAAACAAATTTTTCTCACACAAGCAGATGATACCGGGCTGGAATTCAGACTTGAACTAGTTTAAATTCCAGGGGTGTCCGACTCCAGTTTCTGTAAGTACACTCACTTCCATGGCTTGCTTCCAAAAACCCCTGAATTCAGAAGAAGCTGTTTTCCAACTCTAGTTCCTCATGTACAAAACCCGTTTTGAGGCGGGTTTGCTGTGTCCAAGAAGCGACTGGCCAAGCTTCACTTGGAAATCAAACTGCTCACCCCAGCACTACGGACAGTGTAAAAATACAGGAATAAAATTACCAATGCAAAAATAAACCAAAGAAAAGCAAGCAAATTTTCCAAAATAGGAAGAGAATGCCTGGAATAATCAGCATAGGCAATCAGTCGCAAGCTTTATTTAGACTGTGCCTTCAATTAAATAAATGCTTTTCTCAGCGAAAGCAAATGTGACTGGAAGAGAATGAGAAGGCTAAATTAGTGCAATATGAATGACATAATAAATATGTAATGGGTACAGTACAGACCTTGGTTCTCCTCCCATGCACTCTGTAAAGAATTTTGAGAAAAAAAGTCTGACTAACCAATGAAATTTATCACATTCCAGATTGTAACCCTTTAACTGCTGATTAGTGAAGTACTCCTTACGGTAACTGCAGACATGAGTCAGTGTTCACTGTGTTTCATTTACAGATTTATGGCTCTCAATACAGACGACAGGTGAAGTTCAAACAAGAGAAGGCATTTCTTCACATAGCTATGAAACATGAAACTCTGTCCCAGAGACTGCTGTGAAAGCTAAGAGTTTTCAAAAATCAACTGAACAAATCCCTAAAAGAATAGCTGAATTGCACTACATTGGTAACATGAATACGATACAGTAACTGCCTGAAAGAAAAAACAGGAAGAATACTGTGCGCTTTGCTGTCTTGTGCTCTTCCCAAGGGTTTGGCTCCTAGAAGTGGGAGACTGGGCAAGAGGGATTGTCATTCTGGTCTAGTTACTCTGCTTTTATGTTAGCTGTTCAAATTTAATGATAAAATTGGGTTTAAAATAGAAGTAATGCTTTTCTAAAAATCACTGCTTCACTGGCCAAACCTCTCTCAGTCAAGGACTAAAGGAAGAGGATATACTAGCAAAAGCTGATCCTCTGTGTATTTGTTCTCAAAACTGCAGGAGCTAGAGGGGAGCAGCATCAGAGCCAAAATGAGAGCAAGCAGGTGGAGAAGCAGTTCTGTAAAGAAATGAAATTGTATTGAGTGCAAAACCTGAATGTTATCAATACTCTAGTACCCTTTCAGAGTTTTCATAGGCAGGAGAACAAAAAAGTAGTATCCAGGCATAGGGAGATGCGTGTGTGTATGCACACACCCACACGTGTAGATACATATTTTTTAAAAGGCAGTGTTGCTGGCAAATACAACCATTTAAATTACAATAAATTGATCTTGAGCACTTCCCCTGGAGTATTGGGCACAAACTGGCTTTTCTTCCTTTCACTTGCAGCACACAGCTGGTTTTTGAAGTGCTGAACAATGTGGTGGGTTCAACAGTAATACCTGTTCTCAGAACAATTTTGCACTCCAAAATGTTCTTTCAGCCTTCCCACAACAGCATGCATTAACCATAGGCAGTTTTTGCCATACCTTTTTCCTCCCCTGGGCAGGTGGTGTACATCATTTTTTCAAGACTCCGGTGCTACAAAGCAAATGATCATATTTAGTAGTCTTTGTAAACAAAATCTCTCATGTGGAATTGAATTGATTTTCTCTTATTGCAATGTGAGAGTGCTCACATCACCCCATCTGCCAAGCAGGTGTTACAGCAGCAAAGAAAGATGTGAAAGCATCAGTCACAGCACTGTTAGCAACTGTTCAATGCTTGGGCAGTTTTCAGACCACATTCTCCAAAAAAAACTGAAATAATTTCTCACCAACAGAGTTCCAGGTAAAGGAAATAGCCCCACTGGTAAGTGTCTGGGATCATCACCCTCCACTTCTTAACCTCTTCGGTCAATCTTAAATTACAAGGTTACAGAATTATTTTGTGTTGCCCTTTAGAAGCTCTGTGTTATCCTCCTTTCTGTAGATGAGTTGTGTGAACATAACAGAACTGAATAATTAGAATTTACAGCACACAGCACCTTAAGCATCTTAATAAAAATATCCCATATACTGTTTGCAACATGATCCTGCAGACTTGCATGAAAACTCTTCCTTAAATTTGCTTTGTAGACTAAAGAATCCAGAGCTTGATGCAACTGGTGGTCAGTGGGTCCATGTAAATGGGAGAGAAGATATCAGTTTGCAAAGTATATCTGTGTAAAAAGTATTTTATATAGGACAACACTGAATACAGTTATATAGAGAAGGATGTTAGTCTCACTTATTTTTTGTATATAATCAGAGAAACAACAGGCACAGCCAGAGGGTGATTCCAGATCACCTCATTAGAGTGCTGGTCTAAATAAGCCTTTAGAGGTGCTGTCTGTAGGTCACACTGTACTTCAAGTTAATTTTTGTGAGTGCCTTGTGTGACCTGTCAGTGGAATTTTATTTCTTGGCTTTGCTACTTTTTCCATTTGAAAATGCAGGTTTCTCATAGACCCAGCACAAACCCCAAACAGTCCTGGTTTGCCATGTGCTCTAAGGATCAAAAGCAGTTTTTATCAACCAAACCTACAGCCCAGTGGAGAAAGCAGATTTCAAAAATTTTATCTAAGAGCAAATATTACTTAATGTCGTTACAGACTATACTAAATAAATGTCTTCTGTATTGCTGCTGAATTTCAGAAAAAAATGTCTATGTGTATCTAATACTAGATTTCATTATCATACCTGGGGAACAATCTTCAAAAAGACTGTTCTTACACAGTGACATAGAAGATACCAAATTTGGTCACTCTACCTGTACCCTGAGTGCATAATTTTAAGGTTGAAAGAGGTTGATGTAAATCACTGAAGTTAAGAATATTTAAATCTAAATTATCTTAAATACTGTCAAAGCCATACATAAGCAAGCACTAAGATTACTCACTCGACGTATAGGCTTTGCCAAAATCAAGGTCTCAATGGCAGGAAGTAGAAAATATTACTCCCTTGTCAACTTTGATTACACAACAAAGAAAATAATGAAACATAGCATATGTTGTCTGGTAAATTTTAGAAACGACAGCTTTCAGCAGTCCCTGCTTTAATTTTGTGCTCAAATATATCTCAACTGTGGATGTTCAGAAGGCTGCTTCTTCCTTTAATACTACTCTCCTGTCACAACATTTCTAAGAGGAGAATGTAGGTATCACACTCTTTTAATGAGTAAAGGTGTTAGAAGTTACAGCACCTACAATCACAAATATAATGAAAAAACATGCCATTTATTAACCTTAGGTTGTTAGTTTTCTCCATATGTACAAATTAAGTATTAACCACATCTAAAAAATGCCTTGAAGACTTTTTAATTAAAAGAAGCTGGAAACTGCAGGGAATTTCCTTCTATATTTTATATCTATTATCTAGTTATTCTCTCTTGGATGCAAAATCTCTCACCTACATAGATCTACTCTTCTCACTCTGAACCAAACATTCTTTTCTCAACTTTGCTGGTGAAAAAAAACAACTATTAATTTAGGTTTTATTCAACAGAGCTCTTAAACAAGTTCAGACATTAGCTTAAATGTCCTAGTTCATTAGGGCCATTAAGAAGCATTTATTACTACATTGTGTTACGTAAGCAATTTCAGTATGCCAGTGATGTTCCTCCGGACAAAAAGTCTTTAAAAGACTGTCCACAGAAAATTGTACTGGAATGAAACATCTAAGAAGTATGTCTTCTATTACATAAACTGCTTAATTTAAGAACTAATTTATTACTTACGTGTATCAAAGACTTGTGACACGCAGACCCAATTTTTGGCTAGACTGCTATCCAGATTCTTTATTTTCCCAATAAAACTAGAAGCAAAGTTATTCATATCAGCACTATAAAATTCTTAAAAGCTGGCTATGCATTCCACATGGCAGAGCCGAGTGACTCCGGCAGCTCTGGCAGATGAGAACGTCAGGTCAGCTCCTTCACAGATCCCGCACACGGGTTTGCTCTGTCCTTACCTTCTGCGTGAGGAGGCGGCAGAGCTTTGACAATTGAGGCTAAACTTTCAGAAGTTATACAAGCACACTTTCAGAAAAGTGTTTGCACTTAAATTACAAACAGAGTTGATTTTCACTGTCACTGAAATCACTTTCTCAAGGACAATACTTGTTATTACGCATTTAAAGGAAAAACGGGCAAGGAGGATTTCTTAGACGTGCAGCTCCCAAGTATGGTTTAACTGTGCATAGTAGTAATACATATTTACAAGTGCCAGATTTTCAATTTATAAATATTTATCATAAGGACGTGGTTTTATCTTTAATTAGCTCAACTGTTAAGGACACTTCTAATGTGAGAAATGTAATTCAGTATTTCGTACCAGATGTAGCCTCTACAGCTAGTCTTTTATCTCTGCCTGTAATGAGCGGATACTTAAACCACAAATATTATGTAATATGTGATTAGAAGAGAATAACTACAGAAGATCTGGGCTCTGAAGTTAAAATAATAATTTTCTGAAGTTGCACACCTCATTTTGAAGCACCTCGGCAATATCACCATCCTTCAGGTATTGGATTAATTCCTACACGTACCCATATTAGTTTATTTATTCACAGAAAGACCGGAATTACTAGATTCTCCGTCCTTTCCTGTCCGTCTCTAACCAGGTGAGTTACAGCTCTGTACTCAACACTTCTACAAAAAGTATAAACATGAAAACTGGGATAGTTCCAGGTCTGATCCTGGGTTAGCAACAGCTGAAATATGACGCCCATTTAAAAACATCACATTGCCAAACATAGGAACTACTAAAACATGTACGTTATACTGAAAATTTTCATAATTACACAACAAACCTTTGGAGTGATTGGAGAGTCTGAATCAGAGAACAAGAGAGGAGAAGGAAAGAAGGACTGGTGACAGGTCAGGGGAAGAAAAGTAGCAGCCCAGTGGAGTCATTAAAAAGGCAGACTTAGGTTTTTTTCCAGAATAGTTAAACCAAATTTCTAAATTAAGTGCTGTAAGGGGTTAGCTGCCTTAAACTGCAAGTCACAGTTTAAAATAACACACCACAAATGCAAAGTAGATAGGGATTTCGTTAGCAATTTTCCATGTTTTAATCCTCCAAGAACGTATGAAGTGAACTGGGGGAAAACCAATTTCATGTCTAATGATACGCTGAAATTGATTATTCTTTGGCAAAGCAGCAGAGTCAGAAAGTAAGTGGTGTCACTGTGTATCTGTGCATCTCTCCTGCCATGCTAACTGCCTGTTTGCAATCCACTGACAGCATTTTGTGGTCTTACAAAGACTCTTCCTCAATTGAATAATAAAATGGAAACAGAATGTACCCGTTATTAAGGGAACTCTGAGCCAACTTTTGATTCAGCTAATTTTTCTCAGCAGTCTGAGTTACACTGAACTGGCTTGCTCTCTCTATTCGTTTAATTAGCAAAATGTTTGATTATCTGATAGCGAATATTACCTGTTGACTCATATTACTTATTACATAAGACAACAAACAAAAGATCAATGTTTTAGCATATTCATGAAGGAACCAAACACATCATTTTGGGAGGATTTTATGGATGGAAATGAGACACAAAATGAGAAATGATGGAGGGATGGTACAAATGGGATGTTGGCCCAGAAAGGCGTTTGGGAATTTCTTCTGCAGTTACTTTGTATTGCTGGGTTCCCATTCTCTCTTCCTTTATCATTTGAAGCCTATCCAGATTTTGGCTAAGCCTCGGGATACATGTTAGAACAATCAGTCTGAAACATCCCTCTGAGAAACACCATAATGTAACAATGATAAATATTACAATTATAACATTTTGCATAATCTCTCGGTTAATTATATTGCCAGTACTGCATTACCAAATGATAGTGATCTGGGTGACAGAAAGCTCTAGAACAGAACTGCTTTGGTTTCCACATCAATGCCTATTTACCGGGATACTCCTGTACGGCCCTGTCCTATGAACCAGCTCTCCCGTGAACTCGGGGATGTGGCTTTAGCCCTCACTACATAAGTGGTCATTTACCTGCCCACCTTTCCAGCAGCAATACTTCCCGCTGTATTAACACTAGCACAAAAATTAAAAAAGATATTTTGAGATATTCTCAGCCTGCCTCCTTATAGGAAAAAAACAAACAATCCCACTTGTAAATCTCCAATCTACAAGTATGTCAGTTCCCTGGAGAGCTCCCAGATAGCTGTGAATTTTGGCCCCAGTGATTGGAAACACTAGGAGATTCAGAACTTGAAAAGTAGGCTGGTTTTGGATGAGTCCAGGCTTAACAATTACATGGTAAATTAGGAACAGTATCATAAACAATTTGCATTGTTCAGTAATCCAGATAAAGTGCTCTCTTATAGACAGAGAAAATGACACTGTGATTCAGCAATGACAGGCTGGCAGGAAATTTTGAGGGACTGGCACACCCCAGGAACATGAATGCAATTAACAGGAAACAATGGGAACAGCATGGAGGAATCGCTGGGAACTGTCTCCAAGGCATTCAAGTGTCAAACAAAGCCAAGGGATTTGGTACAATGTACTTGCTTAGCGCATGTTCCACCTGCCCTTCGTCCCAGAAATGGCCCTATGAGTAATGGATATGCAAAGGACTGATCTTAGCAGAGCAGGACTCTTTTTAACACTGAATAAATCTAAAGTGCATTACACTCTCGATTTAAAATTGGCTCAGTGTGGGAGAAAACAACCACCAAGGTAATTCGGAATGCTGTTTCCCTGTTTTACGTAAAACACCAATTCTGAATTTTTGTCCTATGGTAATACCTGATCTTCCACTCCTTAGGCAGGAAAAACTCATTCTTGTCTTACATCTGTCAATACTTGCAAAATGCAATCCTTGCTATTTATTTTAAAGAGTTTTTAACTTCCTAGTTTTTTACATTTCTTTTAAATTTTAAAATTTTCTTTGGCACTTTTTACAGGTGATTAGATTCAGTTGGTAATTTTTACCTACAGAGAACAATGACGTTTATAATCAGTATCTAAAATTCCTTGACAACAGTACCATTTATACTAAAAGTATTTTCTCTGGCAGAATAACCATTAAGAATTTGAACCAAAAATTCAAAAATAGGAAAATCTGAGAAAATACCTGCTTTATGAAACTTTTCCATTATCTCTTGACGAACGGATTTTTCCAAGTTGAAATAATCATGGTCTTCATCGGGTTTTCTCAGAAACAGAGGGATGTGTTGAAATACTATTATATGCTTGCATTTATGTTTTTCAGCGACAGCCAGTTGCTCATTGAGCCACACGTCCTGGGCTTGCTTTAACTCGGGGCATTTGGAAGAATCAAAGTATAACTGAGAATTCAGCACCAGAAAGAGAACGCCTCCAACCCAAAAGCTGAAGTAGTCATCTCCCCAGGTCTTGCAATAATTATCTATTGTTTCTCTTGTTGGAGTATTGCCAATATCGTGATTTCCACTGACAAATACCAACGGGATGTCCTGGTCAGTGTTCTTCAGAACATTCTTTAAATCTCGCTCTTGGTCCTTTCTCCATTGAGTTCCTACAGAAAAAAACAAACACATTTTAGTGTTTACGCTAGCTTTTCCTACCCTCACTGTTAGCTGTTGTTTATGGAACTATGCATAGTAAGAAAATATTTTACATTATGTGATCATGATAATATGCAGGGATCTAGAAAATACATCTTCACTTTAATGTGTCCACTGAACCCTTTCTCTCCCTCATCAAGCACTCAGTCATTTTCAGTAACTCGCCTTAAGAAGGGCTCTGGACAAGAACCAACAAAGAGCACAGCCGCAGGTGATGGAATGGGCAGTGTTTTCACCAAAAGCTTTAGCAGCTGGTTCTTTTCATCCAGAGACTGATGATGTGAAAAAATGCAGCAGCCTTGGATGGTGTAACAGCTTTACACAAGGGTGAAAAACAGGTCAACCTCTGTTACATATTTTATGGCTGTGCAAAGGAATTAAGGTTTTTGTTTTTTTTTCATTACAGAACTACTTTAACAGCAAAAATATAATTAGTATCTTGTGGCGACTTGTTTATATGATGAGTCTGTTTTAATAATAAGCATGGCATTAATTTCAAAGAAAGGTAATTGCGTACTCTGCTAGATTTTCCTGCACTTCTGTTTTTGTATTAATATGCAGACTCGGTTACTCTTCTAGTTGTCAGAAATCGGTCCTTGTTTAGGAAGATTAATTTACAGTCACTGAAAAAAATTTAGAAAGCATTTTCTTAAAAAAACAGTTATTTTTTTATAATGATGACAGGTTTTTTTTAAGTTTTCTAAAGAGTAACTGTTGATCAGAGGCCATTGATGTGTTTATTATTCATTAATTAAATGGAACATTTATAAATTGTATTTTGTCCTGTAATACATAACATATATCTAACATGGGCCCATTTCACAAATAACAATTGCATTTTTTAACCAAGAAGTTGTAACAGGATTTTTACAAGAACTCGAAAATCAGATTTATAGCATTTATCTCCATACAGGTCTATGCAAATCAATCATCATGTATTATTAAATTGTGTCCTGTTTTTGTAACTACACATACATATAATACATACAAATGTATTAGAGGAGCTTCTGTAATGTAGCTGAGATAAATAAAAGATCTTTTTCTCTTTCTTCAAAATATTTGTGATCCATATGTTGACAAACACTGACCCTTAGCAACTGTTATTAGCAAAGCATACCCTATAGATACAGGACTAAGTACCACCTGATTGCTGTTTAGAAAACACGGGGACAAAAACATATTCATATTATGCCCAAATTATGTCTAAATGTAAAGACGGAGAGATTTGATGTGTGGCGCATTGAGTCAAAATCCACAATTCTCTTGTATTTAACTGCTGTACAGAGTAGAAAGTTATTGCAGCAAAATCTTTGAGTAACTTGAGAAATAGTGGGCATACAGTACCCAGTGTGGGCTAGAAAGTAGTGGGCATTTTGTGGGGCACCAGGACTGCGGTCAGTTTAGGCCGTCCTTCCAGTTACGGAAAATATCCTTATTAATACTAGAAAGAACAGTACAAATGACATCTCATGCTACTTGGAGGAGCTGGATTTTAAAAAATAAAACCAAAAATGTAAATGAACCTGGCATACTGTTGCCCCTGGGGTAGGGAATCTGGCTGAGAAAGCTGCTTCTGCCACTCCCCACCTTCCTGTGCAAAGAGTTGGAAACTTCAAGCTATAAATATGAAAATGTACCGGGGAGGGGAGGGGGAAGGCTCTGTTAAGATACATGTAAACACATTACACCATGTTAATCTCCATGCTATCACTTTGGGAAATTTAGCTAACAGTTTCAAAGTATAAAGACATTTATGCATAAGTTACAGAAATAATTTGTAGAATTATGTATACCTCTTCCCAGTGGTGCAATTCAGGCTCTAGAGACTAACACTTAGATTAGATTTGTCGACAGCAGGGCACTGGTTCCCTCATTTAATGCAATATTATTTCTATAGCAACAGAGAGACATAGTCAGTGTTTTATTGCAGAAAACAGATTGCTCAAAATGGAAAACAAGGTCTCTGCCCAATGAGTCTAAAAAGCCGTACTAAGTAAAGATTATTTTGGGACAGTTGTATCTTGGCTTGACCTTTTCCTGGTAGAAGGTCAAAGCAACTTCAAAAGAAGAGAAGCCCATGGAGACAAAGCTGGGAAGAGGCAGGGCGATGTCTGTACCCGGGGTGCAGGGGAGCTGCAGGGCAGCAGCACTCACCTTTTGTGTGACACTGAGCCACACCACCACGGAGTGCCCCCGGAGGGCACCCCCCTCTGAATTTACACCTGAAGTAAGTAATAGATTAAGAAGATAAAGGAGAGGAGATAAAGCGATAAAGAAAAGGAAGAAACCGTTAGAAAACTGTAAATCGCTCCTTTAAATCTCTACCAGACACAGAGCTAGCTATGATACTTAATTACTCCAACTATGAAGAACATTTTTACTTGATAAGATGTATTTCTTTAGCTTAGAGAGAGGTTTGTTGTAAACAAATAGGAAAAAAAATAAAATGCCAAGAGGCAATGTAAAAAAACAATCTGGGAAGTGTCTGGGTAGATGTAACTGAAATTAATTTCTGTTGTGTTTATCCTGACATTGTGTGCAGTGACATTTTTAAATTCCAGGCTACAATAGTCTGCCTTTATATTAGGTTCTGTAAATACAGTCGTGCCCCGAGATAAATGACTTCAGAAATTAATAGCCTATAAAGGGCAGTTTGGCTTTTATGAAAAACATGGAAGTGAGAACTGTTACTAGTGCCGTTGCCTACAATTTTCCACAGTTTCCCAGTCTCATTGTTGAAAGCTGAGCGATGTGAAGAGGAGCATAAAGGCGCGATGTCAGTGTCTGTTGCGGTACATCTTTCTGTTCTTTAGGAAAATAGTGATACAACACGCACTTCCAGTATTCTTTCCTGCTTTGCTTAAAGGAGTCAAGACAACCTGCCTTTACTCACTGAAAGAGCAGATTTCAAGAAAGAGATTTCTCTGCATTTTTGCTGAAGCTGGCTTCAGTCAGCAAAAGTAGAATTCACAGATTATTCTACTGAAGAAATAATCCTTTAGCCACTAATCCACAGTTACAGTTTACTTTGGAATTCCACAAAATACAGCACCTCTGTAACAAAATGTTGGGTTTGGGTTTAGTAATGCACTAGCTATGGAAACAACTTGAAGCACTCTTCACCCCTAACTAAATTTCTGTAATAAACGCTGATTGCAATTTTTGTATCTGAGGCAGTGCTTCACTGCAATCTGCACCGACACTCTGACTTTCTCCCCCAAAGTACCGCAAATGAAAAATTAGCAATCAATTAACAATAACACCCATTTTTCTACTGATAGAAGTTAGGAGAGGGAAAAGAGGAGGTTATAACAGTATCATTAGGCGGTACCCCCAGAAGTTTCTGTGTCCGAATACGGAGAAGAACTCCCAAGTACCCCCTTCACCCGAGAGGAGAAGCCTCCAGCCTCTGCGAGGGGCCCTGGGTGTGGTGGGAACGGCGAGGGTGTTGGCCTGGATCTACAATTCATGTCATTTTACAAGGGATGGAAGTTTTAGTGAGGTATTCAATGATCAAAGCTATTGGTCATAAATTCACAGAGAAAAAGACCGTCAGAGGTCAATTACTCAATATGACGTGATGACGCTGCATTTCAGAGAACTTTCTGCTCTCCAAAGATCACCTGGGAAGTCACTCGGAGGGATCTGGCACAAGCTGACTCTGCCACAGGGCAGAACCGCTGCAGCTCCACCTGTGAGACTGACGCTGCTGCCGTTTCTGAACCTGCTTTTGGAGGTGGGTTTTCTCTGGAGCCAGACCAGCACCTCTTGTTTACCCGCTCTGCAAATCCTGACCCAGACAGTGCCGTGTCACTACGGATGTAAAAAAGTCTGTGGACCTAACATCTGACTTTAAAAGTTTGGCAAGGGGGCCCCTAATTCAGCCAGAGAACAAACATATTTAATCCCCACTGGTGCATTCCACTCGGTTACAATGGTCTCTGTCTCTGCAACAGCTTTCCTCGGCTTGGGCTGAGGACCAGCACAGGCACTTTGAGGATGAAGCTACCCAAGATGCCTTCAGCCAACTTAACAACATGTAAAAATATAGCACAATCGTTTCCTGGATTTCTAAATTACTTCGTCTCAGTATTTCAATAGATCTTAAAGTGTTCCAAACTCTAGAGGAGTTGCAAACACATCCTTTTTAAGGGAAAGCACAAATTTTCAGTTGGAAAAAGAAGAAAGTTAAAAAGAAAGTTGTTTACTATGAGCTTTTATGTGAGAAACACTCTTGAAAAGACCCGAGATGACAACTGCAATCTGCCTAACATTTACCACAAGAGAATGACTATCAAAGAACAGTTAAGAGCTAAACTGTAGATTAAAACACTATACAAAATATCAAATAGAAATAGTAACTAAATCTCATAAAAGCAAAATAAAAATGTCAAAACATCACTGGTAAAAATGGAATGGATAAAAACATTGGGTCCATTCCTTCTGTAATTTATTACGATATCAGGAAAATTACTCTGACATCAAAAGACAAGTAACTCTTGTTGGAAGCAACCAGTGATTGTTACAAACAAGTAGAAGGCAGATTTGTGTGTTTTCCTGGGCCTTATAGGGCATCACAATTGCTTTAACCAAAGAGTCTAATTATTTTGGGCACTTCACTGTTCTTGAGATGTTTGTCCTTTTTAGCTTTTCATGACTGTCTGCAGTTGCTCTACTCCTCGTGCATGCCATTTAGAGGAACCTTTTCTAGTAGTATTCCCTAACTTTCTAGAGAAGAGAAGAGGGCAGTGCGAGGCTATATTCACAGCATGCTCCTCTTTAAAGTAAGTCCATGGAAACAAATTCAATGGCTACCTCTACTCTCCTGTGGGCAGGAAGCCTCCTGTTCAAAAGAGGATTGCCTTTCATCTCTGCTGTCCTTTTGGATACCTGGCTGCTGGCTTCAGCTTAACAGGGCTACAACTAAGCTCCCGCATCATCCCTCTCAGCACCTCTACTGGCCCCCTACCCAGTGACAGCCCCATTGCTGTGCCTGTCACTTGGAGAACAGCACATGCCCCAAATCACTGGTTTCATCAAGATCAGGCTGTATCTTACAGGCCACTTGTGCAATTACAATTCTACCCCACCTACTTTTTACACACTACCATAAATAAAAGTTTAACTGAGCTCTAACCGTGTCCCTTCTCAAACACTGATGCAGAGTTTTCTCTGACCTTTGCAAACACAGCCCAGCACCCCTTCAGAGCACTGATGTGGGCAGATCTTTCCCACCCCAAAGCTCCAGCACTATCCTTCGCCATGCTGCCTGCTTTCCTAACTCTCCCCATCTCACCAATGCAGGCGACTCCTCGTCGCTGTCATGGCCAAACGCTTACCCTCTGTCATTTGTGTACATGATACTATCCAACAAAAGAAGTGATTCTCTCATTGTCTGTGAATAGTTACCAAAAAACCAACTTGCTCTCTACTTCGCATTCATTTTTCCTAGGATACTACAAAAATGTGATAATACGGAGGCACTGGCATAGAAAGGAAAGATCTATCCAGCCACCCAGTTCAGTCTTACTGGTGCTCTTGTTACTCTGCCCTCTTCATTGTTTCATGTTTTAAATTTAAAGTTTCCCCTCTAGCATCTGCCATAATGAAATCATGCAATACTCTGTGTCATTCCAAATTATTACATGCAAGATTAAGCTTATCAATTTTAATAAATGCAGTATGGTCATGCTCTAAAATAGGTTTTTCTGGCTTAAACTGTGCTGTAACAGGTAAAATATCTCTCTTCTTTCGAAATGTACATTTCTAATATAAAAACTGCTTGAAAACAATTTTATGATGTACAAAAAAAATTATTACAGAGTTAAAGATAATGTAAATATGACTACATTAACTACTGGACAAACTGACTACTCAGTCTAACTTCTAAAGAACCTCATCTCATTAGTTCCACTGAAAAGCAGGAACTGAAACACTCATTTGTCTACAGCTGTAAGTGACTGACTTTTTCAGTACATTAGAAACAAGTAATAATCTCTTCTGAGACACAAGAAGTTATCACATTAAGAATTTCCCTGCATGAAAACAAAATTAAATTTATTTTATAACTTTGGGCATTGAAACAAGAAGAAAATTTAACTCCGGTTTTAGCTAATATTTAACAATTATTGCATTACAGCAATGACAAAACCTAAAAAGTGAATGAGGAAGCCTATTGGGGGATCAACTGCTCCTACAATTTCACTGCGTGACACTAAATAAAACAACTGCAAATGCTGACATTTTTCTGAGGGCCAGCCACACAGATGCCCACTTAACCTGATCGGTGGCATTTACTGTTCCACCTTCTCTTGTGAAAATAAGTACTGTAATTCACTTAAGCACCGCTCTGCTCTTCTCATCCTTACTCATCTCCTGGCTGTGCAGAGCTGTCACATCAAGCAGAGGCCAGCGCTGCCTTTGGGTCCATTCTGATGAAATCATCACAAGCAGGAAAAAATGCCACAATGTTACAAGAATTACAAAAACAAACAACAACGAGGTGAAGATACAAAAGTCTTGTTTCCAGTATCTGTTTGTTTTTAAGAGATAGAGCAAGATTTTAATCTTTCACACTTTCTTCCAATTGACTACCAGTGAAAATTTTACAGCTTTTTGAGGCCTTTATCATATTTACAGTTTCATACCAAGTAGTTGCAAGATGACTAATAACTCTTTAAACACTAGTCCCTGAACTCTGATGAAATTGTCCTCACTGTTAAACCAAGAAATCCTTGCAATAAGTGGGTACAATTACTTAAAAAGACATGTACTTTCCCTGACATCTAAGGCAGATGCCCTTACAAAGCCATCTTTGCTAGCAGAACAAGTGCAGAATGAACAGGCAGTTAGTACTGCCCAGAGACAATGGGTCAGACAAACCACTTCTTTCTTCGAATACGCTCTCTTAGCCCAAATAATCTTTTGCAGTTTGTGTCTTTGTTTCCCACTCGTTGGCTAGGGGGTGTTCAGAGAAGAGCTTACAACACAGAGGAGACGCACCGTGGTCAGAGCAGTGAGGCAGCTCACATGGGGCCACAGACAGGGACCAGATGCTCCAGCCCAGTTCCTCCCCGTTACAGTGCTATCACCCTCCACCGGCTACCTCAGAGCTGGCAGTTTGGAAAAGACTCGGTACAGCTTGATCAATTGAGTCAGAATTACATGGTCTAGATCTTACTTCCAAGGAAGAAGAAAATCCTTTACAATTCAGAGAGATGGAAAGGCCTGGAAACGTGCCTTTAAAGCTAGAAAGACAGTTCTTATTACCTCGTCCGACCATACCTACATAATCCAAAGCACTGACTTCGTGCAAGTTACTCTTTACAAACAGTAAATCCAATTCCAAGAAAACAAAGGAGGCAACAAAATTCTAACACAGTGATCTATTTACTGCACAATGTGCCAAATAAATAACTCACTGTGGATGTCTGCTCCGTGTATACATTTTCAAACAGTCATAGATAGGAGCTGAATTGCTAAAGCTGAGAATAATGATAAGCTAAATTAAAACTTTCTGGGCTGAGACAGAAACAAGAAAAGAAATTATAACTGGACTTTGAGAGTAAGTTTTTACTAGAACATGGAGAAAAATCTAACTATGCTTTCATAAATATTTATATTTTTATATAGATATAAAATCTAGTACTAGATTTGCACTATTAGTGCTGAATCTAGGTATTTGTACTGATACTTATAAAAGTAGATGAGACAATCATATAATTAATTACATCTCAAAGATTTTCATATATAATCACTGTCCTAAACATTATAGTCTAAAATACAAATAAGTATATACTTGCGAAGATTAAATATTTACTTCTGACAGTGCAATGGTTTCTTTGTAGTACGAGACCACAATGCATTGTCGAACACAGAGAATCTCTCATGCGTCCCTACTCTTGGGCTGATTAGAGCAAATTAAATTTCACACTAAGCAGTTTGAAAGCTTTGAACGCTCCATTAGGTTTTACTAGAATCAGATAATTACCACTAAATGTTTATTTATGCAACCAAAGTGACATTTCTTGAAATACGTATTATTAGATGCTCGACAAATAACGTACTACTTACCTAAATTCTTAGACATTATTCATTAACATTAGCATAAGAATTTGAAGAAGAAAATAGCCTCTTGCTATTGGGCTCTATCCTATTAAGTTTCTGATAGGTTAAAGTTTTTGATAGGTTGCAACAGCAAAAGGAATGGATGCAGTGAGCTTTTTTAGATTAAGCTACCTTATTGTCAGGAAATTAGGTCAAACTTAAACACTGGTCATGTTTTTTCAGGTGACAGTACAAAAAAAAGCCCCACTGATCAGTCAGTAACATATTTATAAAAAAAAAATATTACCTTGTATTCAACAAATAAAACCTATATACCTATTCAGTATAAACATTCCAAAGCCACTTGCTTCTGCCTTGCACTTAAAAGGTCAATCTGTGCCTTTGCTACTTTGTGCTCTATTATAAATCTCCACTGACAAAGATTCAGGAATTGGGATTTAGCTGACAATTTTGCTGAACCTGCATATGACAGCAGAATACAGCTGCCTCCTCCCCAGCTGTGCCAGCCTGATGGGAGTTAAAAAAAAATGACACAAACTTCCTTTTGTTAGTAAACCAAGCAGCCACTTCAAATGGCAAAAAAAGAGCAAATGTAGTAAAAGTGACATGCTTACAGTCATTTTTAAAGCTAGAACTATATTTTAAGACACCATTTTTTAACCTGCTCGTCTACTTGTTATATGGACAATTCAAATGTGAGCATTCATGCTCCATGCCTTCTATATGAGAAAGGAAACTTTTAAAAGAACTATCAAAAGTTAAAATTAAAACTTTGCAAAATACCTCGTTAGGTACACACTTCCCTTAAGGACTAGCAGTGCAGCTGAATTTTTATCTGTTGAGTTGGTATTTTTTTTAAAATTTCTATTCCTTTGTTTTAGCAAAATGGATTATTTAACAGTAGTTTAAAAGCAATAATAAAAGCAGTTCACACCCAGATTTACTGTGGTAAAATAACTTTTTGAGAAAAATATTAAACATTATCAGGCAGTTTTTTCCTTTGTAGAATGCCTTACTAATTTGCTGTATATAACATTAAGAATTTGTATGGGACCTGACATTTCTCAGTAATTTATTCAGTTCACAAATGTATAAATGGCAGCTTGTGCATTTGCATGCAGATTTCAGCATTACATTCATATCACATCTTGTGTGCAAAACCCACCAGCAGCAAATCTCCAAATCTCCCAACAACTCAGTTATTGAAATGTGAACAAGCTAGTCATATCTGATGTAATAAAGTACAAGTACAGCAGTCTGCCTCCTAGAAAGGACATCAGGATGAATCAATTGCAAAACAACTGCAAATTTACAAGTCTGTACATTACACGCCTGTGAAATATTTCCTAAGAAGGAAAAACATACACATGCAAATGACTGTGGACTTTATCATATATAATACGTATAATAAGAGCTGTGAAACTCTGCATTATCCCAATGTTCCCTTTTAGTGGATCCAAAGCCGAAAGACAGGTAGGACTTCCCAGGAGGTACCAGCTCTTGCTGAAATCAAGTATTCACTGACCTTTCCTGCTCAAGCCCAACACTGTTTTTTAAATAAGAGAATTTAGGATATTCACAATAGATTTTAGACAATAATGCTTTGACTAGATGCATTTGCTGTGGTATGTACTTTCCCCTTGACTTAGAAAACTGAATAAGTTAAAGACTTTTCTTAGAGTTAGCCTTTAAGGCAGGTGTTTGGAATTACATGCTGCAGCCTATGCTTTAAGATTTAGTACATATAAAAACTGGAGAAAGTCACATTAGCCGACTCAATATTTAACAGAAATGACATAGAGATATTCTGGATTTTGGCAGTTGCACATCAAATTTGGACACGCGGAAGAAGCTCAGGATAATCAAGTTAGTAATTCTCTCAGGAGAGAGGATGCCTTCAAACGTTACAGTGATTATAAAAATAAATGATGCCATACACTGTCTGGACACCAGAACCATCAGCTCTGAAGCTGTCTATTCCAAACGTAAATAACTTCGCTCTCTAACAGAGTACGTGTCAGAGCTTTTAAGAGATACTGACTGTATGAAAACCAGTACACCCAGCTCATCTTGTATCCTGATCATCAAGTTGTCAAGCAGAAGTCAAACAGAGAAGTGCTGATTTGAAAATCATGTCCCTTAATTGCTGCCTAAATATGAACTCAGAATATCAATACTGGGCACCTGCTTTTAAAAATCTTTGTGCATATCATTGCCTTTATTATTTTATGGGAAAAAAAAAAAAACAAACCAACCACATTTGCATGGAAGACAGGGTAGGGTACACAATTTGGAGGAGGCACATAGCCAACAGTTTTGCTTTTCACATGAAGCACATAGTGGTACCCAAAATTGTAATTAGTTGAATTGAGCTGATATGCTTTATTGAGACTTTATGGAGGAGTTAGTGTTAGCAAAACGTGCAGAATTTGTGGCAGAAAATGCATGCACCGGAGATGCAGACACACACCGACAACTACATGCAGTCACGGGGAGTTGACTGGCAGGTGAGAAGGTCCCAGAAGAGCTGGAGTCCCTGGAAGCAGCAGGCAGTGTGGGACAGCCACACATGCCAGCCACGGCCCAGGACACTTGAAGCAGAGGAGAGCAGGCAAAGGGAGAGACGTTGAAGCAGACAGGACACTTACATCTCCAGCAATCTCATAGTGATTCTGTGACAATGACATTTCCCTCCCAAACTCATAATCTTGTCTTTTTACAGGATACCAGACTTTCTACATAGTCTCTTTTCACCACTACACATGGCACAATGCTCAAGGGCACTGCTTTCCCCAGCTGCAGCAGCTTCCCGGCCCTGCTACTTGGCTGTTTTTTCCCCCATTATGCTTAAAGTAGTTTTTTTCCAGCTCTCGAGGCTGCACTGCCTCAATGATCAGTAACAGACCATCAGCGAGCTGCTTACAGTTTGGGGACCTCTCTTTTCAGCTTGTCTCCCTCTTGTCAAGGCCCTTCCTGTCACCCCACGCTCAGACTGCTCACAGTAACAACACTCGCCTGGCCCCAAGCTCCAGTTCAGGCAAGTTCCCATAACAAGCTGACAACAAGCCCGAAAGGCCAGGACCATGGCACTGCCAACTCAGACTGCGCTGCTGGGCAACAACGCCATTCACACCTATATGTGACCATTCTGTAATTGCCCAGAATAATTAACATTCGCTTAAAAAATTCAGGAGGCCTTGAGCAACAGGAAAATAGGAAATGGAACTGGAAAAGGACCAGAGGTTTGCCATGGTCTTTAAATTGATACTGGTCAATTTACACCTGTAACTGGCTGTAATGCACCTACGGAATAGACTATGGAAAACTGTATGTATAGGTACCATCTCCCTGCAGGAGATTGGTACATATCTCAATTCACTTTCTCCACCAAGATCAGCAGACAGTTGTTCCCTCCTGTTGAGTGTCTAAGTTATATTACAAATATAAGACTATGTATCTTCTATGTTGCCTCAGCATAAGGATCTCTGTCAGATCAAAGAGCAGTTGTTGCTACACTGCTATTCTTTTTAGCACATTTAAATTTTACAGACAGATACAGAAAAAAATTATGTAGCTGCCTCAACTACAATTTAGACATCAAGACTCTAACAGTCTCCTTTAGCTGCAGCCTAACCTTGTCCAGCTCCATAGCTGTGCCCCAGCTTTCTGCCTGGAAGCTCCTCTGACACTTTTTGTTGTGCTCACAGCCTGAAACATACATTAGATGGCACAGTTAAAACATGAAAATACATAAGAGACAATCCTGGAAGATCTTACAATCCAACTATGGCTCAGAGTGAGCAAGAGACACAGAGAGCAAGCACAGCAAGGAGCAGGAAGAAAACATTATCAAATATGACTGGCAGCTCTGTAAAGCTGATTGAAGCAATTAATCAGATGTTTTAACTTGTTCCATTTACAAAAGCATGTACATTTTACCATGTTTCAAGGTACCAATATTCTGACCAACTCCACGTCGTTACCCTACCACAGAGTACCATCCAGGCTTTGGTTGACATTGGTGGGTTAAATAAAAACATTCAAAATACTTGGAGATTTGAAATGTATTTCTGCATATATGTGAATGGATGAACAGATCCAAGAATACATATATTAGCACATAAAACAAGAACAATGTTTATTCTACCAGGCAGACAACTATTAAATGCATGTGACAAACCTATCTAATGTTAAGGAAACATTTTTAATAACAAAATGCAAGAAGTTAATGAGACCTTGGTTTTAGCCTGAATACAAAATTAATAATGCAGACATATACATTCTACAAAGCTCCTGTCCTTCCTTAGAGACCCCTTTATGACAGCATTGCAACCACTTGCAATACCGCCGAGTATCTTGGAAAGACTGCAAGTATTCCAAATATTCTGGGACAGAAGAAAAGTCACTGTAAGAACAGTGTACATCAGTTAGATATAACACATTAAAGAAGTTTGCTCTTTTCTGTGCAACTACCCCCCAGAACCAGGCATAGCAGTTTGCCACTGCTGCGGTCCAAAATGATGCAAGACTCCAGCAAACGGGAAAACAGCTCCTTGCAGCTTCCCTTCCTCCCCACAGCCTCTGCCTGAGAGGAGGGGAATGTAGCACACTGCCTCAGGAGAGCTAGGAAAGGTAAGTTTTAAAAGAAATTACTAGAAGTGTCTGAAATTAGTAAGATCACT
Organism: Gallinago undulata; assembly: GCA_026546715.1. Lineage (NCBI taxonomy): Eukaryota > Metazoa > Chordata > Aves > Charadriiformes > Scolopacidae > Gallinago > Gallinago undulata. Next base: position 10,816,900 of record JAOTQQ010000071.1, read on the forward strand.
TACATGTTTTATCAGCTATAAAATGAGTAAAAACCTATGCCACACCCCCCCCCAACACCAGGCCTTGGGAATGAATAAGAAAGCATGAAAAGGCACAGCCTGCTTATCTTGTGTTCAAACTAGAAAGCAGGATGGGTAATTGCTTCTGAAGCTAATGAGAGAAATGAAAGTATAGGCAGATTTATTAAAAAAGAAGTACCACCATTAGAATTAATTCACTTAGGCATATCAGAAGAGCAGACAACAGAATTTTTGTATTGGAATTCGGTTTGTTTCAAATACAATGGCTTAGTCTCTTGACATCACTTAGAATGCTGTCTAGATTGATTTGTTCTTTGCAAATGGATACAAAAAAAAAAAAAAAGGTGGATCCCTCAGAGAAAAGACCTTTGAAATAGCTGATGCAAGTGATGTGGGCATCATCCTCCTCCCCACCTCTCAGCAAAACGAAGGAATTCTGAAGCAGAGCACAACACTCACGGCTCTGACCTGTCAGATGCTGTTTCTGCTCACCTTAGTGTAACTAAAGGTTCCTTCACCAATATTGTGTCAGAAATGCATTTTAAATAACAGTTTGAAAGCCTTTAATTAAACAATTTAATAATACAAAACAAAGGTAGGAAAAAAAAAGAAAAAAATCACTACTTGGACTTAATTGACTGACAATTATAAAGAACAGAATGACCTGGGTAGGAAATGTGTATATTAGATTATGCTTTCACTTTACCAAAGGAATTAGTACAAGTATTCACAGTGTACTTCAAGTGCAGTAATACTCAATTCTAGTGATTTTGATTCCTTCTAATTAACATATACACACAAATGCATCTGAAACTGCAAGCATAAACATTACTTGCTCACTGATCCATTATCACACTGCTAACAGATCAAGCTTAATCAAGTTCTATCAGCTTTTTTTATTATACACATTATTAGACAAGTCTCGTTTCATTTAGTCTCTAAACAGCTACATTTTATTACATCAGAGCTAAGTAAAGTTTGCAGGATACTTGCTGTCTTACTTGTTCTTTCACCCATGTAAGCAGAGCAATTAATGAAAAATAATTAAACACCTGGTTGAAAGCTTTATCACATAAAGAACTTTTCTGGCTAGAACTGATGTCTGTCAAGTTACAGACAGCAGTAGTATCATTAAAAAAATGCAGCTTCTCCATGGCTTCAGCAGGGTGACCTTGGCTGAGAACAGCTGAATTCTCTGCTGTTGTAGCAAAAGGTGCTGAAACACAGAAGCCGTTTCCTGGACACCCATCTACACTCGAGGCATGGAATGAAGAAGGAAGCACAATGCCTCATCTAAAACTGAACAGGAAAGACAGGCAAGAAAGGCAGCAGGGGAGTTTGCCTTCAATGTATGCAGGGAGCTATTCTTCAGAACGGACACCAGGTTTGTTGACCTTGTGAGTCAGGACCAGGGGAGAGATCAGCCACCAAGAGTAGGGTTTTGCTACAGACCACCCAACAAGGGCAAAGAAGTGGATTAAGTCTTCTATAAACAACCTAAAAAAGTCTCCAGATCACAGACCCTGGATCTTACGGGAGACTAATCTCCCTGACATCCGCTGACAGCAATCCAGGAGGTACTCTGGGACAACTTCTAAACTTAGATGGGTCAACCAGGGTCCACTCTCCTCATTCTGCTACTCACAAACACAGAGAAGTGTTAGGGGATGTGTTAATCCCCGACAGCGTTGGCTGTAGGAGGCACCAAAGTGGAGTTCAAGATCCTGAGGGTAGAAAGGAAGGCAGATAGCAGGTCTGGGGGCTCAGGACAGCAGCCTGGGCTGTTCAGGGAACTGGTATAGAGGGTCCTGTGGGAGGCAGCTCTGAAAGGCAAAAGGGTTTGAGAGAGCTGACATGTCTTGGAAGACAGGCTTCTCCTAACACAAGAATGCTCCTTCCTGATACTAAAGGGAGGGAGAAGAAGTAGACTATCAGGAGAATGACTGGGCTAAATGAGGAAAATGCATGTAAAAGTGAGAGAAGCAAAGATGGACTTGAAAGGAGTAATACTGAAAAAGTACCTGGGCATGCAGGGCTGGTGTCAGGAAAACTAAAGCGCACAGAGGGCTGAAACTAGCAAGGGGCATGATAGGCAGAAAAAGCTCCTGTGACTACTTTACCAATAAAATAATAAACAAAGAAAATACAGTCTCACTGCTGAGTGACAAGTGACAGGTACTCAGTACTTCTTTTGCCTGTCTTCACTGAAATGTTCTCCCAGAGCTAAAGAAGCAGAGGAAATGCTGGTAGTGGATACCCTTGGTTAAGCCAAGTACCTCCTGAGAAATTTCAATCAAAGCAAGTCTATGGGACCTGATGGGATACATCCAAGAGCAGGGATGGCTGCTGTCACCATGGTGCACCTCTTTAAAATCATCAAAAGGTTGTGGAGTTAGTTTTCCACTCTTCTAGACTGGAACATCCTAGGTAGGTGAGAAACCGGCTGGACTGTTGGGCTCAAAGGGTATTGGTTAATGGAACAATATGGGAAGGTGACATAAAACAAACCAGACGGTTCCAACTTGATATGAGAAAAAACACTTTCAGAAGTAAGTTTCCAGAGTTTTAGAAAAATGCAGTGAAACAAACACGTTATCCAATCAACAGTATTTTGCATTTTGCAGATTACCATTTTTGCCATACTAAGTTATGGTACACTAACTCAACGCACACAAACGTCTCCAGAAGTAAGTCTTTCATTATCATGGTGTATCTAGGCATAAGTATTGAGTTTATAGAAATTATTTTCAGTAACACAGTTGCACTATAAGGTATTGCTTAAAATTCTTGATTATGTATGACAATATTAGTGTTACCAGGAATAGATATCCTATTCTTGATTATGTAATCAAGAAAAACTTCTGAAAATAATATTCAGAGTACAAACTACTTTTAATCAGCAGCTAAATACCAAGATACTGGCACTGATTACTTCATTGCTCTAATGACATCTGTAATGGATTCCAAGTGCTGTGCCTGATTGCTTCCCAGCTGATCAGGATTCTGTTCATCACTTCTAGCTGCTGGAATTCTGAGATTTCTTGGAGTTCCTTTGCAAAAGGCCTCAGTTAAATGGCTACAATGCATGTTTAAAAACAGTCATAAACTTTACACTTAGTACTCCACGATAAAATATATTAAGACAATAGAGGAGGATCTGGAGTTTCTCTCCCCCCCCTCTTTTTTTTGACAGGCATTGGTTATAAAACAGTATAATCCAAAGAACTTTATAAACATTGGCCAATGTATTATAAAAGAGCTGAACTTTAGTTGACCATAGCTTTCTTCAATAATCATGTTGCAATAGTGACTGCGATACACTTTATTAACACTGATGTTTTCAGTTTTAATATAGCTGATATACCCAAGTGATTTAAAGGCAAATTGAAACATTAAATAAGATACACGTATAAGCCAATTCACAATTGTTAAACTTAAATCAATGTCTTGTCTCATGTCATTTCTGATTTTTGCCTACTGAAAAAATGAATTTTTAATCCTTCATTTTATGAACTAACACGATAAGGGAATTGACACAGCAATTATTCTTGGAGAGACTCCTCAGTGGAGAAGCATGAAACAATCACAGTACAATTTCCCTACAGACATGCATGACATAGGTCTAAACATCCTTGGCTAGAATGGTGAAAATCCTTAGATGAAAATACTCCATGGAAAGAAATATTACTACTGGTCTTCAATTGTGGAAACATTTATATGTCCAAATTATCTGAAAAGCTATTTGCTATAAAAATCCTTAGATTGTCTGTTTGCTCTTTTTCATTAACTTAAAAAAGACTTCTTGCAATTTCAAATTTTTGTTGTAACAAATAATGAAAGTGCTGGCAAATTTCAGTATTATTCTTACAATTTTGAAATGGAACACTTTCTAAAATTTTAAAAAGAATTTAATCAGTTGCTGTCAGCTTTTTATCTCATTGTGTCTTCACAAGTTAGAATTGTTTAAATGGATTATGTAAAGACATATTAAATCTCAAGCACAGAATTAGTACTGGAATTAATGGAAAGTTGTGCCTTATTACACTGTAATATAACGACTTCTGCTTTTTATGTGTGTCATAACTGGTGCAGAAATACACTCACAGTTCAACCACATACCCGTGTAAGAGAAGAAATTTAAGAATTTGTTTTTCCATGAGACGGAAGTCACCACAATCCCTAGAGTTTACCAAGCAATAGGGCAGAGAACTTGAGAATGTAACTTCAGTACTTTCAAGTTTTCCAAAACATTTCACCCACAAGAAATGAGGAAAGTTTTAATCTCTAACATCAGAGGTTTCCTATTTTGATAAAAGAATATGCAGCAAGTAAGTTCTTACAGGGCCAGCATTTTGCCTTCTTAATGCCAATGTCTTGCAATGTCTCGTACAGTAAGAGGTATTAACAAACCAAACCAAAGAAACTGTCAGTGAGTATCTCGGTAAGACATTTTTAAAACAGGATGTGAGTTGCCTTGCTTCAAAATACATTTTCTTTCAGTTTCTTTATCTCTTTTTGTATTTTTGAAGGAATTTCTATTCCAGAAGCTAAGTAGGCAACAGGAAAAGGCAGGAAAAAATCCTTTGAAAAATCTATTATTTCTAAGTGTTACTAGATGATCTTTAAGGTCCCTTCCAAGTCTAGCCATTCTATGATAAATTATTTTAAACACATACAGAGATTTATATTTATCTTCTTGTGCTCTCTTTGGAGCACAAGTCTTATGAGGAGAGGCTGAGGGAACTAGGGTTATTCAGCCTAGAGAAAAGGAGGCTGAGGAGAGACCTTATTGCTCTCTACAACTACCTGAAAGGAAGGTGTAGAGAGGTGGTGGTCAGTCTCTTCTCTCAAGTCACAGGTTGACAGGACTAGAGGAAACAGCCTCAAGTTACGCCAGGGGATGTTCAGGCTGGATATTAGGAAATTTTTTTTTCAGTGAAAGGGTTATCAGACATTGGGATGGGCTGCCCAGGGTGGTGGTTGAGGCACCATCCCTGGAGGTGTTCAAAAGACAGGTTGACATGGTGCTGGGAGACCATGGTGCTGGTTTAGTGATAGTGTTGCATTTTGTTTGTTGTGTGGGTGTTTATTTTCGTCAGAGTTAGGTTGATGGCTGGACCTTTAAGATGATCTTAAAGGTCCCTTCCAACCTGGAAGATTCTATGATTCTATGAAATATTTTTCTGACTGCATTTTTGTCTCCCTTGCTGTATCACACATCTCCCTGTCCTTCTGGGCAACTAGTGAGAGTGCCAATCCACAGGTATCTGCATGGTATAGCAATTCACTTTTATGTCTCTCATGAGCTTAGATAGAAAGACAAATGTTTTACAGTAATTGTAATTTGTTAAATTGTACCTATATGTTTACCAACTCATGGCACAGCAAACCACTATGTAAACACAAAGGCAGTAATGAAATAAGTAATTGTTTCAGTTGAATATTCTAAAATTCCTTTTAGTGGTACATTTCCTTAACTATTTTATATAACTACATGATAACACAGGCTTACAAAACATAATTTCAATCAACAATAAATTATTAGATGAATTAAAATATGGTTGCTCAAGTGACGTAATCATAGAATCATTTAGGCTGAAAAGATCCTTAAGATGATCAAGTAATGAGCTTCTCTTTCTTGCAGGTTCTTGGAAATTGCACTAGGCAGCTTCAAATATTTATATACATGTGCATCACACAACGTAAGTGATCTCAGCACTACAATCTGTTCAGTTTGGGGTTTTTTCCATGTTTGGTAGCAAAATGAATATATGATAATGTTTTGCAAAATGCTGACGGGTTTGTGTTTAAAATATTAGGGAAGTCTGAGACCTGCACTGTCAAAAGGTATAATAATGACCGCAGAGATCCATCACTAGAAAAAAACACCATAAAACACGCAAGACTTATTTATTGTATCTAACCATTCATTGCCCAGTAGAAGACAGAAGATTGCTAGCACTCTGTAATTGGCACTTACCCTCTATCAACAGAAAAGCCTTAGAATAATGTTTAGACAGATAAAAGTACTCAGAACTCCACAATGTTTTAGAAGTCTTTGAGAAATATTCAGAAAAAATATATTAACTTAGCTTCCTGGATTATTTAAATTTGTGAGTGAAAGATCTTTTCCAACAGGTGTAGAACACCAATTATATGTCCTGAATTTTCTTCCTCTTACAGGCAATACTGAAGATAAAATACTTGAAATGCTTAAAAGAATTAGAAGTCTTAACTCTGCTATAGGCCAGGTGATTCTTAGAAAGAGTTTGTTTAAGATTCTGGGTCAAGCCTGTACTTCCAGAATTAATGGAAGAACACAAACCAATAAAACAACTGTGTAATGGCAGACTTCACATTACGATCAAGCTACTGAGATTTTATACAGTAGATTCTATCAAGCTTAAATCTGTTGGTTTTTACTCTTTCCCACTCTATCACTAAAACTGCGTTCTGGTCACAAGAAAGTCTGTAGCATATAAATAATGTCAATCAATTTGACAGCTAAGGTTCTAAAATCCACTTTGTGGAACACTGAAGGAATTAGTGAAAGGTCTCTAACGTGTTCCAAGCCTTCCTGTGCAAACAAGAGCTGAGAAGAACCACCTCAGGTGCAAGTGGAATGCAAAGCAGAACATAGCATAAAGCACACAGGACTGTATTTGCAAGCTCACTTGGTGCACTGTTGTGCTGTCAGCTACACAGCTAAGGCTGTCTGCAGCTCTGCTTCTTATCAAGGCTAAGAAATGTAAGACACTGTGCTTACATCTGCTTTTGAGACCACTTGTCAACTAGTAACATCACTTTTTCATTCAATTCCAAGAAGAGTACTTACCTTCTCAAAATAGAAGATACTACCAGCCTGTTTCAAAGTTGTAACTGTCAAATTCTGTAACCCACCTTTCTAGATGGTCTGTTGTTCTTCCTCTGACTGTACACAGAAACATCCTGATCTCTGGGTCCCACAGCAACAGGACAGAATGCTAAAACTTGAATTTGCTAACTTTTAGCATTTTAAGAATTTAAACATTTATTAAGCATTAGAAATCCAGAGAATTCTGAGCTTCACACACTTTAGGTATTCAAAAAGCCATAACTATTTTTTTTTTTAATTCTTTTCTTGGCATTGTTTCTCCCCAATGGCTAGAGTCCCCATTTGTCTTCTTAAAGCAAGAAGTCCCTATTTTCCCCAATAACTAGAGTTCCTCAAGAAACAATTATAATGTGTCTTCCTAGGACTTTTATTTCAAAGAAAATCTCCTCAGGCCCACTAAAAAAAAGCAACCAACAAAAAGAAGTACACCCCTAAAATTAATGATACAGGAAGTCAGATGAAGAAATCAGAATAATGGCTCAAGAATCATTTTAAAAGCACGGTTTTCCCCCCAAACATGAGAACAGTAGCATACCAAATTCTATGAAAGAGTATTATGAAGGAAATTAAATTAGCTTTGTTGCCAACTTGAAATATAAAGAAAATGGAGTTACAATCCCCATGCTACACTTTTAATTGTCTTACCTGGCATTCCATGGATAAGGTCTCCACACAACACAAAGAACTTCGGTTTAGGGTTTAGTTTGTTAATGGCCTGCACTGCTTGCCCTGTTAATTTGATTTCTTCTCCCCATTCATCATCTCCATTGTTAGTGTCTCCAACTGCCCAAGCTTTTATCAGTCCAAACTGAGGTACTCATCTTCTAAGAAAAAAAAAAAAAAAGAAAAAAAAAAAAGAAAGTGGAAAAGGTTAAGCACTAGAGAAACTTTTAACAAGAATGAAAGTTTCCATGCATCATTAAATTAATTGTTCTTCACCTAACTAAATTAGTAAGTTGAGGCCACTTTCATGAAAGTACAGAATTCCGTAGCCATTCATATAGGACAAATATAAAGGCAGAAGTACAACATTTTCCTCTAATGAGTAACTGCAATAAATGAAAGTGTATTAATCTAATTATACCACATGGTAATTACAGACTGATTAGAGGAAAAGTATGTGAAGAATTCAGTGAATAGTGCTGGAAATTACAAGACTACAACATAGCACAAGTGTGTAACATTAGATTTCAGTTGATTCATTTAAGACTCCAATTATTGCTTCTTTAATTAACATACACAACACATTTCAGATTTTATGGTTCCAGTAGACTTGTCCTTAAATTATTAAGGAGTTAAATGCTTTTTGTTCTTATACTTTCAGATAGAAGTTGGATGTAGCATATTCTCTGGAGTTAGAACTGAAGCCACTCAACAGGACCAAGGTCAGAAAATACAAAATCCAGCAAAATCAGAATTAGCAGCAACAACAAAAATCCTAATTTAGAACTGTCACAACAGCTCCCAAGACCTACGGGAAGAAGATGAGACCTCAGAAACAGAATTCCATTGGTATAGTCAGCGCAGAGAGAGGGTACAACAGAATTTGTACTGCTACAATTTTCTTGTATACTTGTTTCCCTGATAAAACAATACAAGTACCACCAAAGAAGCATGATACTTAAGACTACAAGTACATTAAGAAAAAAAAAAAATATCCCAACACTGGGAAAATAAAGCAACCGTTGGCTATAAATGAAAAACAAAAATGGGTATCCTGTTTATTAGACTTACATCTGAAGTTGGAATTAAAGTACAAACATGAATACACTCTATTTTCTCCAGCTGTCTAAATGCATTAGTTCGCAACCTGAATATTTCAGTTTTGACAGCTGTATTTGGCTTAATACATTTAGTGTTACTGGGGTATTTTTAAACAGCATTTAAACTGTTAAGAACTCAGATGACATCAATCTATAGCTAAATCTAAAAAAAAGGATACAGCAAATTGTTTCAAATTAAAATATAATCCATTAATATACTCTCATATTATGTCAGTCTAAACTGAAATGCAGTTTGAGGCAAAAACTAATTTTCCAATCACAATACATAAGCAAGTAGCATTTTGACTGCATGGATTTACTTTTGGTTTTCTTTCAAGTGTTCTAGAACTGAAGCTTCTTTGCAAGAAGTGGGGTATGTTGCCTTGAAGAAAGGTTAGAAAACAGAGGTCAGAATTCACTTCTTGCACCATGGAGGTGGATAGGCTGGGGTGAGTGAGAAGGAATGTGGGCAACTCCCAAAATCTGCTTGTAATTGTTATCTGTTGCTATGGCATCAGATCATTTTGCAAAATGCAAGCTTCTATGTTTTAGTTTTTCACATTTAATTTCTAAACAAAATTATTGATAGTCTGTTAATTCACACAGCATTACCTAGTTCTAAATAATAATAATTTATTTTATAGATAAAAGTTAATGAATGGCTAAAAGTTTCTAATTCTGAAATTAAATGAAGTTTTCCAATTACATAACTTATTGCAAGAAGTGAAACGATCCTTCTATCCATGGGTGTGCAATAGAAGCCTTATGGAAACAGTCGAATGACACAGTAATTTAGGTTTTTATTTTTTGTCTTGCATGACAAAACATGACTGCCATAAAGAGCAGCTTACATGCTGCATCAAAGGCATTGTTTGTGCAGAGAAATCACCTTGTAGTTTTTCTAAGCGAAAAGTTACAGAGAAAAAAAAAGAGTTAAGGAACCTTGGATCAGAAATCCTTTGTGATTTATACAAAATAAAATTTAATAAAAGGGAAAGTTTGAAACAGGAACTTGTTTTGGAGGAGTGGCACAATCCTCACACTTATTAAATGGGGGAAAAAGCTCAAATCTTTGATCAACTCGGTAGGATTTTTAACACCTGCCCCTTTTCCAGCAACTCTGTAGACAGTATCGATAATTAATGCTGAGCAAAATCTACTTGTTTGGTATTGATTAATCTGAAGCCAGTAATTTTTACCTTAGTAGCCTAACTAAAATATAGAGACATTTATCTATTTATTTATACAGGAAATACAAAAGACAGCTAGCCTTTGTTTCAGAAGTCTCTTTCAATTCTGGACATAGGGTGTTTCCCTCTCCAGAGCCCCAGGAGCTGTCAGGGAGGCTGGCACAGGCAGCGGGACCGGGACCGGGCCCAGGTAACAAGGAGCTTCACACACACATGCCTGAACAAAGAGAAGTGTGGCAAGCAGAGAGCACGCTGTCAGGGAGCAGGCAGAGCTGATGTGAAATAGGTTGCCAGGCCAGGCTGGGGGCTATTTAATATACACTTCATGAATATTTGTTTTTCCTGCCTTATATTCATGCCACTACAGTAGCTCTCTAGGTTTAAGTACCTGAATGTTTCCAGCACTGCGCACAGATGCTCTGGTTTGAGTGGGTGAGTGACAGTCACGTGAGGCAGAGAGAGAGACACTGAGAAGATGAATTTGAAAAGAGAAGTTCAGCACACAGACAGAATCAAGAAGTGGCAGAAGAAAGGAGAAACAGAAGATGCAGGGGTGGAGGTGAAAAAGAGCGGGGAGAAAAGGAAAGGGATAGGAGGTGAAAAGAGAAAGGAACTGAAAATGATGCAGAGGTATATGCTATCTTCTCCTGGAGGAAAGAAAAAGATAAAATGAAGAAAGTGAACTGGGAACAGAAAAGATCCAGGAATCAGGGCTACCTAAACAACATGTATTGTTAGTTTAATTAACTAGTCTTAGTCAAATAATTCAGTCAAAGATATTATTGTGGCATTTGGTAACTTATGAGATAGTTACAAAATATAGCAGTAAGGTTGAATAAATGTTTTCTACCTTGGTCTTGTTATTTGATCACTCTATACAGAGACCCTATTTTAAAAAAATAAACCTAGTACTTAAGCTAATGGAAATTGGTTTATTACTTATCAAGTGGTACTTACTGATTTTGTTCCCTACAAACAAAAGAATACAGGGGAAAAAAATAATATATGGACACTCAGTTTAAACTTACAACTTAAGGTTTGTTTATCAGGAACGTGCTTCAATTACTATAAAGTACTATAAATAAAAGCAGAATATCATGAAGAGACTTGCATTGGCACAACACCACTGGTGCAAGCTTGCACCTGCACCAACTCTTAAGCTTGTTCAGAATTCAGCTCACCCAGGAAATAATTCTTAATTGCCCTCACTAGTCTGTCTGCAGAGGAGTTCTTATCTATGCAAGGAATGACAACAGTAGAGCTAAAGTTTGAAGTGTTGCAACTACTGTAATTTGGCTAATTTTGCTTAAAACTCCAGGAGCACACCTGCTCTTTCAACAGACCAATATGGTAAGAGGGTAGCAATGAGAAACAGGATGTAAAAACATCTTCCACTACCACAGATGGATCCAGAAGTCTTTTGGCTAACAATTAAATGATTTATCAATGGACTGTGTTCAGATAATTAACAACAAAACTTCTGTATCCTACTTCTCTCCCTTACCAGCTGCTTGTTAGCACCCTCAAGCAGAACAGGTACTGCAGGCCGAGCAAATCAGCTCTGCTTAAGCAGTAAGTCAGGCATCACAAAAAATTGTTTGAACCATTTTTATGGACTTTGCACTGAATCAAAAGAAGAACGCTCAGCCAAATCATTCTGTTGCTATGCCAGGGGAATGCCAAAGTCTGGCAGAGGGTTAGTAACAAACAGCACTGGGCACAAGTGGTGGGAGGGGGAACAGCTGTTTTTGCAGTGATCATCTAGTCATCATCCAGGTCCTAGATGTTACTCCGTAAGGTTTCAATTAAATAGCACATACAGTTGCTTTCTCCCGTTCAAACATAACAAGCAATGACTTTTATGGGAATCAAAGGCATCCCTCTTGCTAGGAGTTTCAATTTTCAAGTCTTTAGATGAGCTATGAAGCTGTATTAAACAAAGTGCATGCTAGGTAAAGTACAGAAAATTAGGACTCAGTTAATAAGCAATTTTTTCTGCTTTCTCCCTTGCATAGCAAAATTGAGTGGAGCTGAGAATGCAAGCACATTGTCTCTTCATCCCATAGAGGCTGTTTGTCACATTCTGAACACAGCAATAAGAAAATGCAAATGACAGACAAAAGTCAGCAGATTTCTCCAATAACTGATGTACATGAGGTTTCCATTTCTGAAGGCCAAATAATGTCTGCAGAACTGCCCTTACACATGGAGCCACACAACATCCCTGTTCCAAATCTGTTTTGTTCCCAGGCCTCCTTAAGAGAGGCACAGCTGATTGCCACGGAAGAAGTCCAACTTCAGAACATGTTGTTATGCCTCAGTTTCAATAGCTTCCCACTCTTTTTCTGCTCCCATGCATGCCAAACTACGGAGAGAGGATCAATACAATGTATTTTTAGTAGCATAGGCTGAAAAATGGTGCCAGCTTCTAATTTTATCTAAGGATTAATTCCGTGAAGGGCCAAAGTAGTCAGCAGCAATTCACAAGAGAAAACCTCAGCCATGTATTGTGATCAAACACAAAAAGACACTTCAAGGACATAGGTGGGAATTAAGCCAAACCTCATCATTTCTGGAGGACAATAGCTAATATCTTGCCTTGCCTTTATTTCTTCCCCTTTTGCTTTTCCTAATTTATCTTCCCTATTCTTCCCTTCTCTTTAAGGATTACAAACACAGATATATAGAGATTGCTCATATAAACCACTGAATAGCCTCTGACAGCCACATGGTATTGCTAGGATTTCCAATAGTTCCCTGGTGGGACTTTTTTAAAACACATTTGTTGCTTTCAACAGTACATTAGTTTTAACCTTCCTCTACACTCTTATTGCATTTCATTGAAACAAGCAAGTTAAAAAAGTTCCTTCTGTCCATAGTGTCTCTCTAGACACTACTGTATCCGAGGAGAATGGACGTGGACACACGCCTGGTGCTTGCTCAGCATAGTGCAAATAAATTGTATTTATTTTTGTAATAAATACAAAAAATGCCCTCATTCTCACATCGGGTTTGCCAGGGGAATTAATTTCACTTCTCCGAAAGATCACAAAATAGCTGAAATAGGTACATGGTCTCTGTCTCTGCAGCTGTCTCTGCTTACAAAGTGTGCCTGTGACTCTTTTTTCAGGTAAAATTGGACAAGAAACACAACCTTGGTTTTCTAAAGCAGCTATAGGCAGGAAGGAAAATGGAATCTTTTAACTGAGGGCAGAATTTATATATCATAAACAATACAAAAGGGAAAACCTTTTTCCTTGCAATTGTTTGTTGATCTTTAAAGGAATTTGTTTTCATTACTTTCAGTTCTGAAATAGCTCAAAAAACAATAAAGCACTAAATCTATAAAAATTCCTTATTTAACATTAAAACAGCATCAATAATTATGGCTACAAAACCACCACTGTTATTGTCTGTATGTCCAAATAGAAAAGATTTCAATCTAATGAAATACACACTCCTTTCAGATATATTTTCCATTTGTACTGGAGAGACTACCAAAGATATGACTATTGAGGGTTCTGCTGAATGATCAATGCAACTTATTATGGGAGACACAATTTTATGCATCAGGGAAAAAAAAAACCTATACAAAACAGCTATCAAAATAAAATTTTCAGAGAAAATAAAAGCCTTTAAAAGAGCAATTATTGGAGAAATGAAGTACAGTGAGCCTAAACTAGAAAGATAATGTCAGTAGAAACACTAGCTGACAGAACACAGTTTCTCAAATAAATTACACAGTGCTACTATTTTTAAAAGTTATACTTTCAAACTTCTTAGATAACCATCAAGGTAAGAAATGCCCCCTCAGATACAGTTTATTTGTACTGAGGGCTACAGAATGCTAAACTCTAGTCATGCCTTTATGCCCACCCCCAAATTTAACATGTAAACTCATTACAGAAACTTTACAGCCCAAGCCTGTAGGTGTGAAGGGGGGTGGCTTGCATAATGACAAGGTGAAGTCACAGAAAGTTGCTCAAAACCCACGTACAAATTTGCCTAATTCATACGAGAGTTGGAGACAGTATTGGGAATGGAATATGCTAGCTGGGAAGCAGTGCTGATCAGTGCTCAAAAATATTACTGTTGAAGAGCTCTAGAACAGTAATCATAATGTGCCAAGATCCAACACTCATGTGAAAGCAAGAAAAAATAAGAAATCAACTGTGGCTGTATTTAATTCAAAGGAAGGCGAATTATATGTAATTATGATTCTTTAAAAAAGTGCAAAAATCCTTGAAGGCAGCATGGAAACTATTCAAAGACACTGTCCCAGAGGCTCAGACCATATGCACAGCATTTACTAAGAACGTCAGAAAGACCAAAAAAAAATCCAGACTGACAAAACAACATAAGTAGCAGCTATAAGGGCGCTAGTAAGAGTGGGACAGCATACTTCAAAAAGCTAAAGTATCCAAAGAAAGAAAACAGGACAGATTTTATACACTGGAAGGCTAGATACAAAAGTCCAAGAAGTCAAGCCAAAAAAAGTGAAGAACAATTGGAAACAACATAAATCTGAAAAGTAATAAAGCCCTTTTTAGAGGCATTAGGAATAGGTAGCCTGCCAGACACTCACCAAGGCTAATAGATGTTCCAGCCACACAAAGATAAAGGCAGAGCAGAAAAACAATGTAAATTTTTGTATCCGTGTTTATTGCGAAGGAACCTGTGAAGATCTAATGCCAGAATCCTTCTTTACAAACAGTGCATCAGATCTGTCTCAAATCAAAACACCAGCAGATGATTCAACAAATAGACTCGAACAATAACAAACCACTCAGATTAGATGGCACCCACAGAAGAACTCAAAAGTAAAAAACAGCTAACCCCTGGGGAGTTACCACTTGCTTAAAACTGCCCTTACACCAGAGGAGCAGGAAGATGGCCAGTATCACACCGACATTTAAATGGCTTTTCTGAGCAACCTGGTAACCACTGACTGCAACACTGGTATCTGTACAGGCAAGTTAATGGAAACACACAGTAAGAAAGACAGTAACTACTGCACCTACTGAATCTTCAGAAAGAGTAAAGGACATCTTTCACATGAATAAGGATTCCCACTTAATACTGTCTCCAAAGGTACCTGACAGTTAATCACCAAAGGCTTTTAAGAAACCAAGAGCCTTCACTAGAAATATGAAAGAAAGTCCTTGCATGCATTAAAAAAATGGTAAGAAAAGAAGAGATGGGTAAGATACACGTCCTGTTTGAATCTGTAAGGGGATCTATACTGTTCAACATGTCCAAAACAATCTGAATAGCAAGGAAGTGAAATTTGGTAAAACTAAGCCATTTGGCAGTATGAAAATAAGGCCTGGTTGTGAGGAATTGTGGAGAGACTTCATCACTCAGTGAGTGTTCAAGGAAGCAGATGCAGAGAAGTGCAGGACAGCGCACAATAGAAAAAACACCACCAACTTCACAGAAACAATGATAGTTCTAACAAGTGCTACAAAGAAGTGTCACCTCAACATTCAGTAAAGGCAAAGAAACAGAGATAGGAAAGGAACAGAGAAAAAATATGAGAAGCAACTGAATAAATTTAAATAGCTTACAAAAGATTGGTGAGAGGGACATGACAGAGGAACATAAAATCATGCGGATCTGAGAAGGCGAGTATGCAACAGTGGTTATCTGCCTCTTCCAGACAGAGGTTTTGGAACCATCAGCTCAATCTAGCAAAAGACAGGTTCAAAACAGACACACTTCTCAACCAGTTAAGCTAATGGTACTATCACTTTTGCAGTTACTTGAAAAAAGTGCTTTACCTACTTTCACAGAAATTCCTTGCACAGCACGCTACTGGCATACGTAGGACAAAAAAAAACACAACCAAACCAAACAAAACATGACTTTTTGGGAGAAGTAGCAAAGACAGAATTTAAACATATGGCCCTATTTCTTCACTAAAATACTAATAAAAGTAATAAATACCTGCCGCATAATTTCACATGGGTAGAAAAAACAGAGAATTTATTTTAAAAGTAAATCCAAGGCATACAGAGGTCTCTTGCCAATTAAGTAGGGTATTTATTCACTGTTTGCTTCTACACTCCATCAACTCATGGCTAATTTAGATCCCTCACCTTGAGCTTCCAATTCACACGTCACATACCAAGAGTAGATTAGAGCAGGTTACAGGTATAACCTCCATATTATGTGAAAGCAGACTGAACAAATTACTATTAGGGGACAGGCAGGGTATGGAAGAGTGATTTTGCAGAAAGTGTATTAAGAAAAAAAAGAAATTAAGCTCAAATTTTAAAAGGAAACAGTGTGCCAAGCCACAACAGGGGTAATAAATGCTTTGTGTAAGTACTCTTTTAACAGGAGGAGGGAAATTTAAAGACTGAGGAAAACACAAGTAACTGCTTTTCATCCTAAACTGCAAGAAACTGCTTCAGTTTTATCAGCCCTTCACTCTGTTTTTTTCCAATCGTTTAGTTATTAAAAGGCTGTGTTGAACTTTAGCCTCTTAAGAAAGAATTAAGTAAATTATTGACAAAGAAACATTGTACCCAAAAATGGTAGCTGGACTACCAATAGCATAAAAAAAAATCCTGAATAAGATTAAAACCAACCAACCAGTAAGAAAAATCTTAATTAATTCGTAAAGAATTCAAACAAGGACACTTCAGGAGAAAGAAACACACCTGGAAAACATATCCAAATCACCTTTTTCTTCAATTTTTAAGGCAATTTTCAAGAAGTACTTAAAGCTTTTGTTTAGAATTTTTTACACTGTCATTGAACACTCATTTTGTTACAATTTCACTACACAGTTGATATAACTAGATGGCTTGTCTGCCATCTGTCCCCTCAACAAATGCTAAGCGTTCTGTTCCAAACCAACCACACCATCTGCAATTAATAGGTTGCCAGAATGACTGCATACGTATACTTCACATGCTTAGAGATGGTGATTTTTCTTTATTTGGCAACAAGCAAAGCCAAATATTTCCAACGAAACCCAAGAAAATACCACAAAGTTGTTGGGATTGAATAGCCTTGTCCACCTCACCAAACTCATAAAACTTTTAGTTTATAAACATAAGATACCTTCCATGTGTGGCAATACGAAAAGATTTCTTAACACAGAGCTAGTTATGCACCTGAAAAACCTAGACAAGTACAAAACCTAGAACAAGTACAGAAGGTGAGATGCACTAAGATGTTCAACACAGGACAAGAAGCGGCAGTCAGCAGGTGGCTGCCATGTCTGGCTTGGCAGCGGCCTCGTCTCTTTGTTCACCTGGGAGGAGGTAACTCTGGAAACATGTCTCCTACAGGGCTGACCTGTGCTGGGCACTGCCAGCCAAAGGGGTTAGGGGAGCTGCCTCTGCACCACCCAGAAGCCTTGGGGAAGAACCAGCTGCTGACCTGAGAAAGGCTGAAGCACCTCGAATAAAATGGGTTCTTATCTAGCTGTGTCCGTTACGGCACACCTGCCTTTCATTTAAGTGGCAAACAATGAGCCACCTGTAACCTGTTAGGTCACCCCCACAGGTCCAAGCACATAATGGCACAGCGCCGGCACCAAGTTTCGCGAGCCAGAGAGACCGGGTTTAGCAGCACTAACAAGCGTCTTAAAACGGCCCTGGTGTCGGGACCCTGCCGGCACCTCCCCCACGGGAGCCGGAGCCACCGGCGCTGGGGCCGGGCAGGACCGCGGGGGCAAACGCTTCCAGGCGCCAGCTGGGGTGTGAAGGAGCTGGGGAGGCTCCAGGCGCGCCCGGCACAGCTCCGCCTTCGGCCGGGCTCCCCCCGACCGGCAGCGGCACGCCGAGTGCCGCCTGCTCCGCCGGGCAGGGGCTCCCCATCGCCGCCTTCCTGGCGCTACCAGACGGCCGGGGCCCTGTCCGCGACCTTCCAGGCGCCCGGCCCGCGTCTCCCCTCCCCGGCGGCGAGCGCTCCTCCCGCTGCCGGCGAGGAGATCCCCGGGCCTCCCCTCCGCACGCCCCTCCCGCCCGGCTGCGCGGCGGGGAACAGAGCCCGCCGGAACCCGCAGCCTTAAGCCGAGGTTCCGCCGAGCGCTCTCGCGGGCCCCGCGGCGCCTACCTTGGCGGAAGGCGGTCAGAGTCCTGCCCCGGGCTCTCAGAAACGCATCCCCCTCCGCCGCCATAGCTCCCGCCCGCCGTGCGGCCGCTGCCGAGAGCCGCCGCCTGGCCCCGGGCCGGCGAGGGGGCGGCACCGCCTCCGCCGGGGGCGGTGCCTGGGCGCGGGAGGGAGAAGCCGCGCCGGCGGGGGGGAAGGTGGGCCTGAGGGAGGCGGCTGGCCGGAGTGCGGCCGGGCAACTGGGGAGAGAGAGGCTGCCCCGGGAGAGGCGGGGGCCCAGCCTTAGGACGAAGCGAGGGGGTTGCGGGGAGACTCCCTGGGGGCGCCATGGTGGGGAGGCGGCGGTGGCCGGGGGCAGCGGGCGGCGGCGCGGCGACATGGTGACCGCGGGTGGGCTGGGGTGTGTGCGGGTGAGAGTGCAGCCTCAGGGAGGGGAACCTGGCGCTGGGTTTTAAATGAATAATAATAATAAAACAATATATTCAGCTTTTTCCTGACCTGCGAACTGAAGTAAGCTGACGGCATCCAGAAGCATTGGCAGTCTTCCTCAATACCTTGAAGGGATGTTCTCAATTTCAGATTTCACTTTAGCATTAAGTTCACTCACAAAGTCAGACATTGCCGCTGGCTGCTCTTTGAAAAAAGAGAAAGAACCAAAAAAGCTCCATGAAAACCAAAAAAAGTGACACGGAAAAAGCGCGGCCGGGTGTGTCTGTGCCTATGGGGCCTGCTCCGGGCCTGGCCTGGGGCTGGGGGTGGGCGGTGGGCAGCTACCACTGCCCCCCCGACGGTAACCATCAGGGAATAACTGATACGCAAACACTGATACACATGGCAAAGCGATGTTTTCTTAATCTTTTCTGGCCTGGAGTCCCTTTCTGATTTAGCAATACGGGCAGGGTAATTTGGTGGTGATTTCCAGGGCCCTGTTACTCCACACTGATTGTGAGCGCCTCTTTATTCACCTTGTGAAATCTATAGCGAAGCACTAGATAAGGTTCCTGTCATCAACTGAAATGCATTCCTATGGCTGGATTATTTTTCCATCTGCAAAATGGGGATATTATCCACAAATGGAAACCATTTCATTCCTGCTTGTAAACTGCTTGATGATCATTAGATGTAAAGCGCTAGATTAAGTCTTTTTTTATTAAGTCATTTTTTGTCAATTCCCTTCTTTATGAAGCAGCATTTGGTATATTAAGCAAGTAAACACTGAAGTGTATGTTTGACTCTCAGGTACAGCTTATCTAAATATCCTGACATCATCATAGGAAGAGGTGATCACGGTCTGACACTGGAACCGCTCATGCTAATATAAGAGCAATTGGCTGGATGATCCAAAGAGATTTTTGACCTTTTTTTAATTTCCTTCTCATCTGCTTAATAGGGCTGAGGAATCACATACCAGAACATACGACTGCTGCATAACTTCAGCTAAATTCAGGATGCTTTTTGCAAGTAAAGTACCATCACGATCAGGCCAAAAAGTGTAGAGAGAACATTACTGTTTTGGCATGACAGCGCACTGTCGCTTTGTAGCACAGGGACCTGAGCTTGTGATCAGCACCTTTGTCATAACCTGCATGTGTTGCTAAAGGCAACCAGTTTTCTTAAGTCAAGGTATGCACATCTGAAAGACTGAGTCAGAGCTGGCAGAGATGTGGAGTCTAAAATCTAGATGTATCTAAATCTCTGTAACTTTACAGCTCTTTTTTTTCTAGGCATGTGTAGGGGGCTCCCTTCTATAAAATTCTGTTAGGACTGTATTTGATCTCTTTGCAGGATGGGTGAGGAATGAGCCTCGGGATGCTAGGTGAGGAGTATGATGAGTGTGCAGGATACCTATGTTGTCTCCTCTTCCAACAGGGTCCTCTGATACAGCAGACAGTACTCAAGCTGATGTAGTAATAGGGATGTCACAAGAAATTTCCATTTTGTAACTTAAAAATAATTTTCTTGTGATTTTGCAGCCTGAACGCAGAAGTGTTTTCATCTGCAGAAATAAAGGAACATTTGCATATAAACGTGAGAACTGTGGATGGGGAATGTGTGTGCAGGAGGGGGATTTCTGCTCTCTCCTGCTTCCTTTCCTCTGCCAAATTTAAAGTACACATTTTTGAAGCCAAGATCATGGACCAAATGCTATATAGCTAAACTCATTTTACTATGACTAAATCGTTTAAAGTTACCACTGATCTATGTTAGTTTAATTATAGATTTTCATGGACTTATTCCAGATGAGGCCTAGATAAAGCAGCAGAATTTTATCATAGGACTTGATTTGTTATACAAAGTGTCAAGAATATAATGACACCGAATAAATAATTTACAGTACCACGTGCCTGCTCTTACTTACAGAATATAAATTGAGAATAATTTTACTAATTTTAAAAAGTTAGTGTTAGTTAGAGGAAAATATACCATTCTGGAACAGCATGCAGTATATTAAAAATAAGATAGATAAAATGTGAGAAATGCAGGCTTTGAAAAGGAAATGCTTATATAAGGTTTAGCTTAGTAATGACTCTGATTAGAATAGTGCAGATCTGAGGAGTCCAAATCTTCTAAGACTTATTCTAGTATGCTGCCAATCCTTACAATTCTTAACAACTTCGAAGTTCTGAAAAATCCAGTAGCAGACACTCTATTTCTTACTGCAATTGAAAGTATGATTGTATACCCTTCAAGAGATCTAGATAAAGTTGTAATGAAACAAGTAATTCTAAAATTTGCTATATCTCATGAACAATTCATATAAAGAGCAAAATAATCAAAGCAGTGGTTGAAGGAGGGAATCCTTTCTCTATTATCAGCAAATGACAAGAAGTCAACAAATTGCAAAAATGGAAGAATGCAAAAGGTGAAAAGGACAGAAAAGGGTTGGTCTAGACATTGGAATTAAAATTACAGCACAGACGGATATGCAGAAACTAAACCATTTTAATCTTATACATAGAATAGAATGACTATCTGCCATCTGGAATTCAGGGAATCCGATGAAGGTTGGAGGTGTAAACAACACACACAGGATTATCAACATCTGTTTTCAGTGCATGCTGATATATGAGTCCTTGGGGGATAAGTTAGAGAAAAAAATGGGAATTAATAAAACCTGATGATATAAAAATGATCACAACATTGTATTTGTTTAGAGACAATATGGGCTTACACATGCTGAAATAAATAATGCATACAATGTATCAAGTCTGTTTCCTATTAATCTCTTCTTCCAGCTCCCATAAATCCTATAGCAGGCCAGCATTTCTAGCAGATGTACCATTTGGAAGGTTTGGCATATGATACCCCTCCTATTCTTCTCCCCAGAAAAGCTAACAGATAAAAATCAGTAAGTTTTGAAAACTTACATCAATATCTCATACTAACCCACTCTGTCTCCCGTTCTGTTGCTGAGAGTAAAAGACGCCAGGATGACTATGCCAGTATAAATAAATAGAGCAATCTGAGCCTGAACTGTTACAGAATATGATACAACTTAAGGTCTGCTCCTTTGACATTCTATGATCATAAATTAATTACTACGCTAAAGACTGCTTATCAATGTTACAAAAAAGGTCCTGTTAATATTTGATACCAAATGGCTTTCCATTTTCAAAGGGCCCACATAACAATATAAAAAATATTAAAAAAGGTTTTGCACAAACAAACTTAAAAAGATTGGTTGACCAGGACCAATATTTTGTTGCTAGGAAGGGAACAATGATGACATTGATTATTTCTACAGTTAAGAATCCACAATGTAATTGATTTTTATCTGACTCATTTAGTGTGGGCAGGCTCCATTTGTTCAAGAAACCTGTAATATATTCCTTGAATCACTGTAACTATGAGAGATATAAAAGTTGATGTAATGAGTTAAACACACTATTTAACTCAATTTGTTTTGCACACTGAATTCCCATTTCTGACACAGATACAGGTTCTATCTAGATCTACTGGTCGTTTTTGTAAGATGTCTCATTCGTTTTGTGTGCTGCCAAATATTCAAGAGTTCTACTTTATTCAGGGTGCCTCTGATTTTGGATTTCTCTATCCTGAGATTTAATTTTCAGGTATACGAAGTACTTGCACTTCATTGAGTAATTGAGACCTGGGCTGCCAGCAAATTAAAAAAACATGCCCAATATTGACTCCAGTGATTGAGAGTGCTAGAACAGAAGCAATATTTTGATCAGGTGCACATTTTTGACACATTAGGTGTCTATTTCTGAAGACCCATGGACGTTTGGGTCATTAGTTTTTATTGAAAGTGCTAGATACAGAAAAAATGCATAGAGGTCTAGCAGGACTAGAACTAGGTGAAAAAATAACGCTTTAATTGAAGTAGCCGCTTCCAAAATTATGCAGAAAATTTGTGTGACTGTAATCTCATCTTGAACTATCTAAGAACTTTCTGATGTAAATGTTCTCCAGAATTATTCCAGTCAGAATTGGACAGCATTTACCTACTATCAAAAGCTTATGATTCCTGCTGTTTATCAAGACCTGTCCAGTCACAAATGGAAGGGAATTAGACATACAAATAGATTTGAAGAAACTATTCAGTGTGTGTATATATACACACATATATACATGTGTGTTTTTATAGTACTACAGGCTTCAGGCATATACTATGGGTCTTGGTCTAAGAAGAAAATCTAGATTTAAGAGCTTTTATTTTACAGCTAGATCTAAAACTTGGGCTTGTTGGATTTTTCTCATTTTTAAACAGATTTTCCATTAATGTACAAGCAAAAGCAGCAATCTGGCAGAAGAAGCAGTATTTAGTTTATGCATCTGTATGCATGACTCTCTGATTCCTTTCTCCTTTGCTGATAAATGACATTTATTAGAAAAAAAGAAAAACCCAATAATCATTAACCACAGCTACTATTTCTGCCAAAAAAAATCGAAGCAGCAGCAATCCTTTCAGTATTAAAATCCAATAAACAATCAGAGCACTTAGAGGTTTTTTTCAACTAGGCATTCAACAAGGACATCCCTGTTTTACTGTTATATTGGTTAACTCAAAATGCGTTCCAAATGTACTGGGCAAATCCCTGTTTCCTTGCTCAAAGTAGAAAATTATTTTTCAGACTGGAAAAAATAATTTTTACTTTACAGGTGACATGCAAACAATTTGTGTTTTTTGAAAAAAATGCTTCCTTTTTCTTTCTTTCTTGTATAAAGAGAATTCATTCTCTTTTCATAAAAGATGATTTTGGTTTCGGTCACCAAAATTTTAGTAGGCAGGCTCTTTGCATCTCACTTGTTTAACCAAATGTATTTTTGAGAAGCACATGTACATCACCATACTGACAGGATATAACAAACTGGACCTAAAGAAATGACATCAGATTGCTCTGAGGAAAAAAAGTGATTACAAAAAAACTGTGCAAGAGGAACCATTGTTATACCACTTTGCAAAGCTGTAGCTTCTGCTACAGAGTGAGGGTTGACACCACAAAACTGTCCTCTGTCTAAGTGGAAACTATAGTTATACATCCATCGGGCAACTAAACTCTTTTGTTTACTGACCTTCACAGGTCCCAGACTACCACTACTTTTCCCTCAAAATACAGCTTAACCAATAGATTGCATCAGCAGTTGAGAGAATCTTTGCTGTCTTAGAGAATGATTTATGTCCACTAAAACCTTCACAGAACTCTTCTACACATTAGTATTCGCTCATGTTGTGTACCAGGTTTTGCATGTGAAACAGATCCCAAAATTGACTTTACCATCTGTAATGTCACTAATATAGCAGTCACTGAACTTCCTGAAACAGGATGCCTATGAAGGATGCATCTATTTTGCAACAGATTTCTATAAAACAAAATGTTTTTCAGTAATTAAAGCTGGAGATGAACAAAGAAGGTTCTCCAGGAAAACCACAGATTAATTTAAGCATAAATGACCCATTTAAGGTTTTTTTTCACTCAAGTAATGACTGAAGAAAATTAGTTCAGAGACTGATGAAGGATGCTGAATAGGTAATTATTGCTATTATAAACCTCTTAGTTTAATTTGTAGGAAATATGATTTGAAAATTAAATGGTACTTGGTTTTTTTTGGTGTTTCAATGTGGAGTCTCTTTCAGCTGTGTCTAGCACTTTTGTTTCTCAGAATTTCAAAGACTTTTCCTTTTCCATTAATGATAGTATTAGATAACCAGAAGGATCCATTTTTCAGCATGTATTATCTCAGCAATAAATTACATTTTTCACTTCTCTCAGGTTCTTGGTCTAAAGATCTGTAGGTGTTTTACAGGCTTTGGGTAAAAAGAAATAAAGATCAAATCTGGATGCAGGTAGAGGCACACAGAGTCTGATTTATGACTGAAAATGTAACATGTGCCACAAAGCTGCTACTTTCAAAATTAATAATAGATGAAGACAAGACTGCACACCTTACAAGGCAAAAGTAATCCACCAACCCTTCAACTACTCTCCTCCTTCACTGTGTTGGCGATTATTGTTTTCAGATTTCTTCCAGTTGTACTTATTCATAACAACTACATTAATGACACAGAACACTGTGTATCCCCATAGTGGTGTTCTTTCAATATTTTAACCTTCTAATATTTTTTAGATCTGTTACAAATGTAACAGAGTCCCATGTCCAAATATAAATTAGTAGAATTTAATTGACGATAGAAAAGCGGCCTTCCCACTCTTTGAATTTCTTCTAGTTTTAAAACAATGGAGAACTAAAATTTTTTTAGTGGAAATATTGCTTGGTCTCATTGATACATTGCTACATTTGCTGAACAATGATCACAATAAAGATATGTCCCCTGTAGAGCAGGCAAAATAAAGAAATTAACAAAAGTGCCTCTTCTCCAGATGATCTGGAACCATTAAGATCATCTTGATGTTTGCAGTACAGAATATGCAGAAGCTGTATGTTCTGTACATATTCTTAGCCTTCTGTAGGCTAAGAATGAGAAGTGTGCTACATTCAATGCTTAGAAAATTTAATCTGTGGCAAATATACCCAGTGACCTTGCAAAATGAACGACCCTATCCATTTTTGTTTCAGACACCCTAGCTTTAAAATCAGATACATCTAAGACCTTACTACTATGAAGCCTAGTCAGGCTTGTTCAATAAGCACGGCAGAGTCATGGAATGCTGTTGTTCAAGAGTGGGTCAATTAGATAATGCCAATTCAATGGTTGAAAGCCATTTGTCTACAGGGATGCACTCAACAAACAGAGTTGTAACAAACCGTGTTTTTGGTTTTTTGACATGGCATTTTGACAACACCCATTTGACAACACAGACTGGCTACAAACCTATGGTCTTGAACCTATGCAATGGTCTTACTTTATAGACTAAGCTACTGGGATGAATGATAAAACAGGAACATCCTAAAAATAGTGAAGCACGATTAACATTTTTGTTGAACAGTGGGATGGACTCATCAACCATAACATTTTTTTGAATAATTAACTGTGCTGAATTTTTCATTAAAAAAGCACAACATTCATACGGTGTAATTATTACAGTGTGAAACACGTTTGAATTAAAACAAGAGAACTTTGTCATTGGGTACGTAAATTCACAGTGTCAGGAAATGTTCTCCTCCCCAGGTTCTAGGAATTATGTGCCTAACATTCTCTTGCAGCACACAGTACAAGCTACTATTAATAATATATCTATAGCTGAACATAAGGTATGGAGGGAGTATTTAAGATGTTTAATTATTCAAATGAAGGAATTAATTGACTGTGCCTTTTTTGCAGTTCCACAATATTTCTAAACATTAGAAGAGCTCAGCATGCTAGGAAGAATATAATAAGTGCCTGGGAGGAAATAAAAACTAAGATAAGTGGAAACGGAAAACTTTCCTAATAACTGAAGCTATGGCATACACACTGTATATGCTGTCATTTGGAGTTACATGCATAAATCAAAACCATGATACATTCCTATGTATTTACAGGGCTCCTGAATGGAATGAAATCAGGTAAGAAAAATATGAGCTTATTATTCCTAGTAGAGTGTAGGCTGGTGGTGGTTGCCTATTAACAGCTTAGCCGAGGTTCTTGCAGAAATGTTAAGATTGCTGATTGGTGTTGGTATTTACCAATTAACTTCAATATCAAGAAAATATAAATTTACTTCTACTGTCTTTTAATTAAATCCATAGAACATGCAAATTCACAGTAAGATGAGTGGTTATGCATGTAAATCTTTTCTATTTCTTGGCATGAATGGAAGAAATCTTTCCAGGGAAAAGGTACATCACATTCAACTGCTTATGTTTGGTGTTTAGGCTTAGACTTTCAAGGGGTATCTCCTTACTCCCATTTCACGATGAGTTTCTATAACTGAGAATGTTTTCAGAGAATGCAGTGACCTTTGAGTTGCAGATGCCATTCAATTATATTGTACTCCAGTGAAAACCTTGAAGAAAGGCCTTGAATGTGAACAAGTAATCACTGATTAGAGAGGCAGTAGAGTATATCTAGTGTTGGTGTAGTACTCACACTTCTCCTGCCACTTCAGTTTTGAAGAGCAAAGTGAAGTCCAAATGATTCACATTTAGGCTTTCTGTGACAACTGTAAGCAAGATGTTATTCTGCTCACTAAAAAACCTCTTCTTTCTTTTTCTGTCCTTCCTCATATTAATCTGAAGTAGCGTCTTCATCTTTTAATAATGGTTTCTGTTAAATAAACAAAACAAAAACAAAAGAAAGAAACTGGGGACAAGTTCTTCTTAAGACAAGAAGATGAAAGTAGAATTCAGAATCCAGATTCTTGAATTGATTAGGAAAAGGCACCTGCTTTCTATCTTCTCCTAGCTATTTAATGTCCACAGAGAGCACTGGGTGAGACAGACCTCTGTGATCAGCACTTCATTGTTGGTTGTCATGTTTTCCACTCAGTGTGCAGACTTTCACATTCATCCTTCCGGGGCATCTAATTCTCTATATGTCCTTTAGAGAGAGGTTTATCTGAATCAGCATTCAAGATTCTTCCCCGAAAGACAGGCATTATGGAAAAATAGTTTAAAGTCAGGCATTTGGAAGAGAGAAACTGGTTTTGGGAAAAAGTATATCTATGTATATATTATATATATATATATACACATACACAAAACATGTATATAATACATAAAAAGTGTGATTGATGAATCTGATTCAGAGGGTGAAGATCTTGATGTACTATGCCTATTTGACAAGAAGGTCAAATTTAACTGGAAACCAGGTTAATTTACATATTTATTTTCAGGCAAGCTACCGTCAAAGTCTAAATATTGTTAAATATAAAATGTATAGCCATATGTCCTGGTTTGAGGTAAAACAACCAATTTTCTTTTCAATAATTTTATTTTTCAGTTAAGCCTCTTCTAACTCTGAAATTAATGGCATATTTTTCAGCCAGTGTCCGCTTCTAGAGTATAACATCTGATGTTTATAGTGAATACCAAGGAATGGTCTGCAGAGAGGCTCCTGCTTACACTTTCTGCTATAACAACCAAGCTCAAGTGACTTTGTTATGTGCCCTGTTGGAGGATGGGAAGCAGAAAAGAATAAAGGGGTTGCACCTGTGGGGAGGAGGGAACAGGATGGATGAGCCAAAAACTGACCAACAGGGTATTCCATCCCATCTGTATAAAAACTGAGCGATCAAAGCATGCAGTCTCTTTCTTCAATGGCCGGCATCCGAGGAGGACTCTGTCTGCCTTTAATCCTGATCTGTGCATTCCTGAATCCAGTTCCTCAGTTCAGTTCCCATCTGTCACTGAGTCCAATGTGGGACTTCCCCAGTGCCTGTGGGTGATGTGGTCATCATCCTGGCAGCTCGATACCGGTGTTGTATATATTGTATATATTTCATTATTTTCTTATTAATGTTATTATCATTTAAAAATTATGTTATTATTAATATTTTATTAGTTCAGTTTCTTTTCAATTCACAAGTCTCTCTCTCTCCCTTATTTTCTCTTCTCTCCTCTTAGGGGGAGAGAGAGCAAAGAGAGCGTCTGTCGTTCATTCAATGGCCAGTCTAGTCCAAACCATGACACCATATAAACAAGTTAGTTATGCAAGTCAGCATATTTCCAGTCATCTAGCAAGAAGGAGGAGGAATCCGTGCAGAGAATCAGCATAAAGACTGCATAACTTTTGTCTGCCTCAGGCCTTCTTTTGGGAATTTATTTTGGACTGTACTGACTGTTTTTATAAGGCTAAATTTCTTGCCCAGTGCAGGTTTTGTAATCCAGAATTGCTAACTGTAGTAGGGATCCTCCCACTGTGCATTTTGAGGCATTGAGAGATCTGTACGTGGTCTGTTTGTGCACTTGATATGCTACGAAACTTGAAGTCCAAATACTGTAAATAAGGATGGGAAGCTTGTCTAGGAACAGGCTGGGAAGCCCTGACCTGAAGAAGCATCTGTTACCTTGCTGTCAGCCAGAAATAATGATATCATAAACAGACTGGTACTAGAATTTCCAGTCTTTCCTCTTGGCTTCCAAAGCCAGAAGAAATCTGTGGTTCAAGTGTTGCACTCTGTTTTTCAAACCCTTCAGCTCCTCATTGGGCAAACAGGCACCCTTTGTCTTAATAACAACCAGCAGAGAATACTTGCTTCTAAGCTTCTGCCAGGTTTGCTTAGTTGAACTCTTTGTATGAAGAAAGCTAGCATAAGGCTATGCTAGTAGTCTCAGAGTCTAATTTTCACACTTCAGCACTAATTTGCTTCAGAATAAACTTTGGTTAATCAGATTTCTGCAACTCAAGCAAATAAAGAGCAAAATTCACCCTGTCTAAAAGGAGCCCTGGTCTCATTTAGAACCATTAGAATTTCATCTACCAATATTCTTCCAGTACTTACTACTTCATCCAGTTTTGGAAGTATAATTGTTTTGGAAGCATCAGATAAAGTCTTTCAGTAGCTAAAATCTGTTCAAAATTAATTTCTCAGTGAAAAATTTTTTGTCCTTAACTCCTAATGTACTGAATAACAGATTTATAAACTTTGGAGACCAGCATACGGTTTCCCCACAACAGTTCTTCCTCTTATTCCTGAGAATACCTCATTCTACTTCCACAGGTGAAAGATTAGTGCCCTGTCCGCACCCACTCAGACTTGGACTTACAATGATGCTGCCAGCAAGGACACAAAGTAGTGTGAAATGCAATGGCATTCTTGGACAGTGCAGCTATTAAGAATTTGAGAATTGAAAATAGCAATGCTTAGTATTTGAAACTTACAGTTTAGCGAGTATCTTGAGAAATATTTTGTGACCTAATGAGATTGCTATTATTTTTCACAGTTCTCCTTTCTTAAAGAAAAGAGAATTGTAATATTTCTGGGTTCTTAAATAGCCATTCTGGGTAAAACTCGCCTAAGATGACTGAGCAGACAGATAGGTATATAAAATATTTTATTTGCTGACAAGGAGAACTCACATTTATTTATTTATCAGCTAGGGTTATAGAGGAGGTTTTTATCAAGAGATTAATATACTATATGGGTGTCATTTCTGAAAAAAATCATGCACCTCATACAGTCGAGACTAAATCAAAGTGAAGAGAGCATTTTGCAGTTTCTGCAAGTAAATTCGTAAAGACCAACAAGACTCAACAGATTTTTAGGACAAAATCATAAAATTGTTGTGGTGAGCACCATGATGTGTGTGGGAGGAGGGAGAAGTGCCAGCTGGATCCATCATCTATCTTGGCGATTATACTGCGTTCATCACCATGGTATCAGAACACCTTTACAAGCTCTAAGAGTAATCACAGTAAAGGATCTCTAGTTTTTCCTCATGTCCTAGGAGGGATGGCTTTATTATTATTGTTGTGGAACAGGTAGGTGAAAATAAGAGATTTTAATTGTTATTCTTAAGGAGTTGAGATTTGTAATTGCTCCAGTATCATCAGGGAATGAACACAGCTGTATGCCAGCTGCCAAAAAATTTTTATCTTTTTGCAGTCTATAGATGACTCTTCTTGTCCCAGAGGAATGTGATGGTAGTGAAAGGTCACAAAGTCAGCAAGGAGCCTTCATCCCCTTAAACTGCCAGGGTACAGAAAAGTTGCTTATGCTGGATGTAGGCAGGAAGGTAGAAACGGGGGCTGTTGAATACACCGATGGTCTTTATTGGCGTCCCTAGTAGGCAGGCAGCTTCCCTCAGCATATGTGCTAGAGAGCTGTGCTTATCACTCTGCCAGCAGACCATGCCTCCCTTGGGCTTCAATGTACTGCTGGACATGGAGACCAGAATTCTGTTTGAATACATTTTGAGCAATATATAGCTGTCTGCATGTGAGCTTAAAGGTGCACGATATGTAAAAATATTACTTCCTTAAATATTTCTAATTTTTCTCATCTAATAGGCATCAGCATGTGGCCCTTATCTTTGTTATTTTTGTCTTCAACTTTTTGTTTATGGGTTTTTTTCCTGTATCCTTTAATGATAGATTTTGGGTTTGGTTTCTTTATGAATGACACTAGCATTATAAAATTACCCCATTGAAACAAACGGAATTTTATGTTCTATAAAGAACATCTCAATGAGAATAAACGTATTAAATCTTGATTCCTTAGACTGGAATCTTCACTCCATTGAATTAAATGGCAATATTCCTCTTAGCACTAATGAGTCAAGACTTTGTCCCTTGCATACAGCTGTCAGTAATTAATTAATGCTAATCAACAGACTTAATACTAAAAAAATCCTTTGCAATGAGATTATAAGACTGAAAACTGGACCTAGGATCAGACTTTGCATGAAGGATCTATTTCTGATCTTGCTGTGCAAGTGTTGTCTTTTAACTTGAGCTAAACAGTATGACAGAAACAAGTGAAATAATTGGGTATTATGAGATATCTGCTCTTTTTCACTTATGGTCATTTTATGTGTTGAAATACTTACATTGTTTATGTAGGAAAGCGATCCTATTGTTCAGCCATCTAAATTATCTGTTTCTTCACCATATTATCAAGGCTTACTTCAACAGTTCCAGTTTGCATAGAAATTACATGCAATTTCCTTTTTAAATTTATTTTTTTTCTTTTTAAAGAAGAACAATCACTATATTCACAGGGAGAATTTGTTAAACTGGAAAATCCTATTTAAGACTTCAAGGTGTATATAAATTGACTTTAAAGAGGCCAGCTTTCTGCCAGGTGTGTGGGAGTGAATGACAGACTAATTCCTATACACAGCCAAGAAAATTGTGAGTTGTCCTTTTACCAAGTATTCAGTTACAACTGGCCCTATATATATGTATTATTTCCATATTATACCCAAGTATTCCTTTTACAGCTCCTTTACATTTTACTCCAATGTTACTTGCCTATATAAATATACAGATCAAATAATCCATTCTGAAAACTGTACTCCCAGGTGCCAGAGTTTTGTATTTAAAATGTGTTTAACCTTACTGTATTCTGCAATAATCTCCTATATATGTGTTAGGGAGCAGATATCCTAAATATGTTATTAACATTAGATTATAATTAGCAGGTTATGAGATAATCCGCTGATTTAAGTAAACACTACAACAAAGAGATACCACTAGAATCTGCTGTCAGCATATTTTTGCACCACTTCTCAAGACTCCCTAATGTGCATTTCACATTACAGCTAAAAACCTTTTATTTGTCCTATTATTTATCCAGCTGTAGGGTCACCGCACTTTCACAATAATAAAAAAAATTATCTAGGCAAATATATGTTACAAAATCACACACAAAAAAATGATCAAAATGATCAAAAATATTCTGCTACACATTACTTACTGCAAGCAGTTACTTTTTAGTTTACTATTAACATAACACAAAGAGCAAGGAGATTGGATTGATGCATTTCATTCAAGATAGGTATAGAACAATACTTAAATAGATGTTCTATGTAGATATTCCATATATGTAGGTATAACAGGGTTGCACTGTGCTGAGAAATATCAATGATGAATCCTGCTAACATTATGAGAATGCTCTCTAGAAAGAAACATTAAAAATGGCATTTACTTTTCCATCTTGAGATCTTCATGTTTTTTTGACCCATCTGTCAGTACACCTGGTTGATAGATTATTTCTTCTCACTGGCTATCACGCTAGAGGACAGAGAAGCAAATCCCTTTGCAGCCAGCTTTAGTACTGCTCTTTATATTGGCTGACAAGCGGAGTCAAAAAGGGACAGTTGTTACCATCTGCCTAAAAGCGTGGTCTGGAACTTGTGTATGTATTTGTGCACATCAACAATTTTCCAACATATGTGCCTAAATTTAGTCTCTGAATTCATTATTGGGCTTTCAAATATGTGACCTGGTTTTCGGAAGTACTGACCACTCAGACATCTGGTGATTTCAGAGTAAGCTGTGATTATTCAGCATCTCTTGAACAAAATCACCCAGTGCAGTTTCCATTTTAAATCAATGGAAAGACAGTTGTTGAATCAGTAGATACTGAGTTGGCCTGTGGATATTTAATCTTTGGCAAAATTTGACACTCTTGGCCAGACACGGTAATCACATAAGTAAATCTGTTAGCCACATGAAAACTGCAGTGTCATATAATCGAAAAAGTATCACAGAACTCAGGCCATTATTACTTTGTCTGTACCCCTTATTTAGTCTGATTTGTGCCTTAACATTTAAAAATCCTCAGCATCTTTTAACAGTTAGCATCCTTTAAAAATGGAACTGTCAGAGAAATTTTCTTCTTCATAAATCTGAAAGTTCCTACATCTATATATTATTACTGTATGTAAGATACAGAATATATCAAGCCTTGGATGGGCATGTTGTGACAATGATATGGAGAGACATCATTAAAGCTTATTATCAGGGAAGCACGCTAAAAAGATCTAATGTTCATGGAGAACTTTTGATTTTGGTTATCTGACAGTACATTTTGGAAGACAAGCAAAATATATGGTGGCTAAAATCTTTTGTTAGTTAAGTAATACAGCAACTTTATATTTCTGTGAAGAGCAAGTTCTTCATTTCCGTGGTTTACAGCTCACTTTTATAGCCTGTGAGGGTTAACAGTGCAAAAACTGACAGAATGTTACTGCCTCACTTATTTGACTCCTTCCTGTTCTGGCTTCCATCCATGGATGTTCCAACCCAGAAAACGCTCATTCTAGACTAAAACTTGTCTACCTCTTAATCTCAGTTACGGAGGAGTTTTTAGAAGAGGTATTGATTAGATCAGCTCCTCAGCTGTTCTAACATACACCAGTGGATTAGAAAATTCTCTCTGCTGTATGTCGTCCTCTATGTATAAGCACAGCTTCTTTATGCTCAGGCACAGCATACAGCCTATTATACTGACTTTAACCTTGAAATTTTTTAATGCTATTTTAGGCATATTTAGAAAGGCTTCCTCTCTGCCTTGAAAAGCTGAACTCATGGGAACAAAGGTTGGTTGAGTTTTCAATCAGAAGGATACAAAAGCAGTTCCAATTTTTTTGATCCTCTGCAGCCTTTCTTTTCTTTTTTGTTAACAAGACAAAGATTTTATTGGCACAAGTTTGGAATGATGTACAAAGCCTTCTTTGTCAGTTGCAGTAATCCTCAGACACCTGGCCAATCATTCCAGATCTAAATTCCATGGCAGTCTAATTTATAACAAGCAGAAACATACCCCGTTCACGGGTACTTGCAATACTCTTACAATTCAAAAGTAACATCAGTTTTGCCAAAGAGAGGAACTGTCTGGCAGTTTTCCTTGTTCGGAATCAGAGGAATAGCTGTGCAACAGGCAAACCCGAGGGCACAACTTGTTTTTCAGCTATGCTGCTGAAAGCTGCTTTAGACATTTTGGCAGGTTTTTTCCACTGCTGTATACTGAAGACATTTGCAGGATACACGTGTTGCCTTTTGTATATTTCAAAGTACTTCATTTACCTTCTAAATTTATCTGAATTTGTCTGAATTTTCTTTGAATTAAACTGAAGCTACAAGAACTCTCAGGATTTCATTAAGTCCACTCCAAATGTGAACGCTATTACTGCCTGGCCCAACCTCAATCCATGCAATTACTACAGTTGTGGTTTTACAGGAGGACTGAAGAGAAAAATATGAGGTGATAAAGGTAATTTCTACATTGTAGAAGTGCAAAAAATTATCTTCCTCCTCATTGAGCCACAAAAACAATTTCTCCTGCTTTTTCATTCATGAAGCACCTCCTAGCTCATTAAGAACACTTAATGGTGATCCCTTTGCTATGTGCAAAGTGTATTTTTTTCAGACTTGATGACAATAACTAAAAAATACTCCATGTTTGTAAGATGTTCTAGTTAAAGTTGCTATGAACTCATGAAATTATAAGAACAAGCTTATTCTGTCCCAATCTGTAAGTGCATCTTTTTTAATGAAAAGAGAAAGGTTAGTTTAAAAGATGTATGCTCAATAATTCTAAAAGGAGAAGTGTATTTAGTGTCAACTCACTTCAGGTTGGTATTTCACACATTGCTGCACGGATATGATACTAATGATTGCAGTTATTAGCTAAAAGAACACAGGCTTCTGAACTGTTAGCCATGTAACTAAAAGAAAGGTCTAGAACCAATCCAGCAAGCCTAAGAGCAATGGGAAAGCGTACTCCTCATAGAGCAATGACAAAACTTGGTAGAAGCAAATGGGGCTCTCGGATGTTGTGCTGATTCAAAAATGTAGAGGTGTTCAAAACAAACTTCTGTATTGTCATTCAAGGCTGATTATAATATTTGTAAATCATGGGACTGTTTTCAGTCTCTAGAAGCCTCATGACACTTGTAGCCTCCCTGTTAAACATGTTTTGCTGCTTCAACTCATGTCTGCTAAGGTATTTCTTTCATGTCTCAAGCTACCTTATTGTTCAATAGCAGACACCTTCTAACATTAAACTGTACTTTTAAAGCCTAGTGATTGCAAACATGCTGCCAGTTGGCGTGCTATACTAGAACCATCATCTCTTTTGTTTTCCAGCTGCAATACATTTTGTATCTATACATGCAAACATTCCATTACAGTATGAAGGGACTATCAAGGAAACAGACATTGACAGCTTCATTCCAATTTCCACATGACATTTCTTAACATAAAATACCTTTCACATTAATACTGCCTTAGATCAGACCTGTCTAGCTGCTTTTTTGACAGATTTTCACAGCTCTGGAATGTCTGTTAATAATGATTGAACTATATGGCTCAGGAATTAATGATTGGCTAGAAAGCTCCATTGACTCAGTGCTCAGCAAAGGACTGTTTTCTTTAGCAGGTAATCAGTCTCTGGGAAATATTCAGAGGTTGCATCAACATTCTTATTCTTAATAAAAATGAAATATAGAATTTGGAACATGATTATTGCAATTACTGTATATGTTCTAGTTGTTCTATATTCTTCAGATTTATCACCACCTTAGATTCAGGTTAACTCGTTAACTTTCTCTCCTAATTTTACTCTTCTTCAAACTCTCTTGTTTACATAAAAAACCCTCAAGAATCACTTCTAAGAGTACATACAATTAAATAGAGAATCGAACATGTGTAGTGCACACATATACAGTAATGCATTTATATAACTTCCTCAGAGACACAGGATTTACCAGAAAAAAGTGCCTATTTTCTAGCTTGAAGTTGAACAAGCATTGCCATTGATCCACATGTGAAAGTCTCAGTGAAAACAAGTGAAAGACACTAGAGGAAAATATGATAAAAATACTTAATTTTAGGCACAGACCTTATATAAAATGAAGTATTTCACTTAACTAAATGGATATGTGCTTGAGTAAAGGCAAGTCTGTAGATTCTAGTTGAAACATTCATCTTCTCAATTGTTTCAGAGGCAAAATACATTCCTTATGGGATAAAACTATAGAAAAGTATGAAATTCTTACTCACCTTGAAGCAATGTCAAAAAGAGAAGTCTTGAAAGTGGAAGGCGATGGTGCTAACTGGGAAATCTTTCGTGTTTCTCAACTTGATAAAGGCAACTGAAATACATTAGAAATTTATTGGCTGACTTTATCAAGAAATGTTTTATGAAATCACATAATGTCCCCAGATGTGCCTCAGTACTGCATGTAAAACCCATTTCTCTCAACTAGTTTTCTTGTTTCCATTATCATTCTTAATGGTTTTATATTTTGATCATGCAGGTGTTCTTTCAGCTACGTGCTATGAAGCCACTAAAAAAACACTGCTGCAGGTCTGGTAAGAAGAGTTCACACCCTAGTCTAGAAAAGCTCTAGTTCATCATTGGAACTCTAAGACATGGTAAACCTAAAATAACTTCACTGCTAATATGACTAACAGGCGCAGAGAGCATAACAACTAGAGTAACGTGACTAGTTAGGGTAATATGATTTATGGGTTCTGGGTTCTATGGGTCTGATCCAAAGTCTTATGGTGCCATAGAAAACATGTTTTTTTTAAGGTCCTTTAACCATATGCCATGTGGTCGGATTCTGATCACATGGACCTGAATCCTACAAATGATCTAGCCTAAATCCTTTGAGCTTTTTTTGCTATAGGGGAATTCTTAAGGAAACCCCAGGAACTCAGCGAAACAAGAAACTTGTACCATAGTTAGTCAGGATTAATAGCCCATAAAATAAATAATTTTTTGATGCTGTTATTTCTGCACATGTATAGCACTAATCATGCAAAATATTTAAGCAGCTTTTTAGCAGTCAGATCAACAGGGAAACTTGCATAATCTTAAGCGCCTGACAGGACTGGACCTTAAACGTCTCCAGATGCAATAATAAGTATGGAACAGATTCATTTTGTGCAGTATTTTCAGCACAAACTGCATCACAAAGTGTTAAATAATAAATAATAGCAGAGAGAAGTATACACAAGGGAGGAATGATATGATTTCAGAGGAGACTTGAAAGGGGATGTTGATGAGGTGGAGGTTTTAAGAATTAAATATTAAAAACCAAAAAGGCTGGTTTTGGCTGGGGCTGATTGTTTTTCTCTGCTGAGAAATAAAGGGGCTTTCTAACCTACCTCCTGGACAAGGATGTAAGGCTTACTGTCAAACTGTTTGGCGGAATCATCACTGTACTTAAAAGTCTATTTTTAAGAGAAGGCAAAGCATCTCAATTAGCAAACTACAGCCCTCTCCGATTCCAAACGTCTGCTTTGTCCTCTGCCTCACCTTTCTGTTTATTTACCCCGTACCATCTCCACACGGAGTTGGCCGAAGTTCCCGAAGCGCGGCGGCAATGCAGCCCCCCGGCAAGAGCAGGTGGGAGAGGAATGGCAGCGTGCCATCGCTGGGGCCCAGCACCCCAGCCCCGCTCCCCGGGGACAGCAGCAGCCCACCAGGCTGCGAGGGTATCGCAGACGTACCCCCAAGGATCAGGGAAGCTGCTTGAAGCACCAGCCCTCGCTGTTAACTCACGCCATAACGGGCTTATTTCCTACATTTGGTGGCAGCATAGTATTCAGGATAACGTTACTGCTACTTGCACAGGTTACCGCCTAACCAAACGACGGAGATGAGAGAGTTAAATAAAAGGGATGGGGAGTGAATCACTAAAAAGTCTTTCCCAGAGTCAGTTCTCTGTTTGGGGGAAGTTATTTTAATTCCGTTTCTCACAAACAACCCGCAGTCTCACCGTGTCCTCTGGAGCCTGCCTGCCTGACATTATAACAAGATTTCTAAATAAATGATGTGCAGGGGCAGCTCATGTTCGGCAGACACAACGGCAGCCCCGCTCTGAAGCGTGCGGTGCCGGTAGCGCCGCACCTGTGCACGGCGGGCCGGGCTGAGGGCAGCGCCCGCTCACGCCCATGCCTTAGCGGAGGCGCGGCCCCATGGACACCGCTCCGCCGGGCGGACCTGCCTTCGCCTCACAGGTAAGCCGATCTCCGGAGAGCGACTCGCCTGCCGGGACGGCGGGCACCGGGAGAAGGAGCGCTCCACTTACCGGGCCCCGGCGCTCTGCCTTCCTCCCCCGAGGCGCCTACCTCAGCCCGGGCCCCGCCGGGGAGGGAGGGGGGGGGGTGAGGGGGCTGCGCGGGCTTCAGGCCGCCAGGGCCGGCGCGCGCCGGCCGTTACCCCCCTCAGCGGCGGGTGGGGGAGGGGAGGCGCTCCCGCGCTTTTGGAGACGCACCTGTGGGGAGCGCCCGCCTGGGCGGGAAGTCTCTTATGTAAGGGACGGCGGGGAGCGGGGACGGCCCCGCCGCGGGGCTGAGGGGGGCGAGGCGGGGGCCGGCGGGCGGGGGGAGCGCCCCACAGAGGGGCTGCTCGGAATGGGGAGGGTGCCGGCCCCTCAGAGGGATGCCCGGCAGGCCGGCGGGGCAGCCCCGGGTCTCTACCGTGGGCGCCTCGGAGGGCGGTCTGGGCTGGCTGGGCTGCCTTTGCCCTCGCTCTCACCCGCACGCCGCTCGCCAAAGCGGATTCCCCGTTGGCGGCAGCCCTTCCCCGCCGGCCGGATGCCGCGGCGAGTCCGTCCAGCCTCCCGTGCTCTGCCCCGGCAGCCGTCGCCTCCCGCGGGCTCTCCCGGTTCTAGGCGGGGCTGGGCGGGCGCCGTGGCTGGCTGAGGGAGTTGTGCGAGAGACCGCGCCGGGCTCCGCGGAGGAGCGGAAGGTGGGTGCCCGCGGCGGTGCGCGCCGGCACCAGGCGGCGCGGGGAGGCTCCTCGCTCGCCCCTCTCTCCTCCCTCCCGCCCCTGCGGCGCCCTCGCCTCAGCCCTCCCGCCTCGTGGCCCCCTCCACGCCCCTCTCCCCAGCCTTCTCCCCGGCGCGCTGCCCCGCGCTCCCGCCGCCACCTCCACCCCTCGGTACTCCTCCTCCTCATCCTCCTCCTCATCCTCCCGCCCGCTCCCTCTCCCGCGCACTCCACAAGTGCCGGCGCGCTCGCTCCTCCGGAGGGGAGCGGCGAGGGGCGGCGGAGGCTGCCCCGGGGAGGAGGAGGAGGAGGGGTGGTGGTGGCGGCCCCGGCCCGGCCCGCGCGGGGCTGTCCGTGGTGCTGAGGGCGAGCGCGGGCTGAGCGGACGCCCGGCCCCTGACGGAGCCCCTTTATGTTCAGCTCCTGGCGCAGCGCAGCATCCAGCAGCTCGAGCGGCGGCGGCAGCAGCAGCAGCAGCATCGCTGAGCCGGGGCTGGGAGGCAGAATGGAAGGCTTTATTCGGCTGCTCTTCGGCTACTTGGTGGCGGACCTTCTCACGCTGGTGTGTCGGGCTCAGGAGAAAGCTGGCCAGCAGCTGGGGAGCTTCGTGGTGCTCTCGGGAGGAAACCACTCCAGCCTTGGGGAACAGCTAGACCCCTCTGAGCCACCTCCCACTCCGGACTTCTGCAGGGGCTACTTTGACGTGATGGGGCAGTGGGACCCCCCCTTTAACTGCAGCTCAGGGGAGTTCATCTTCTGCTGCGGCACTTGTGGCTTTAGGTTTTGCTGCAAGTTCAAGAAGACAAGGCTGGATCAAAGCACCTGCACAAACTATGAGACGCCGTTGTGGATGAACACTGGGAAGCCTCCTTCCCGCATAGATGACCCCCTGCATGATCCTACCAGGGATAAAACCAACCTCATTGTCTACATTATCTGTGGGGTTGTGGCAGTCATGGTGCTGGTTGGGATCTTCACCAAACTAGGGCTGGAGAAGGCGCACAGACCCCAGAGGGAGCACATGTCCAGGTAAGGCTGAGTGCCAGGCAGCAGGGTCCCTTTCCCCATTACCTCCCCTTCCATCCCTAAAGAGGAGAGAGTAGCCCATGTGTTCCTGCTAAACAAACAACTCCTGCCAGGCAGGCTGCATTGCCCTGCAAGGCAACCAAGAGAAAGCAACTTTGGAGAGCAGAGCTCCTGTGGTTCCCTGAGTCCAGGTTATCAAAGTACATGCATACTGATTAAGACCAGACATAGTTGTGGAGTCTGCACAGACAGTAGTCCGATTTTATCTGTAGTGCCTGACCCTCTCCCCAGCAAAATCCAGCAAGTGTTCCCAGATATACTATGCGTGAATAGGAAAACAAAAAAAATCCTGAAACCAGCAACACTGAATTAGAGAAAGCCTGATGGGTTCCCTCTTCCAACTGTTTCAAAGCCTGGAAAATGTTTCTACTTCTCAACAGAAGGATGTAAACAAATGTCATCTCACCCTCCCTCTCCAGCTGCAAAATGGTTTTGGCAGGACCTTCCCTACTCCCCCAACCCTTACAAGTGTGTGAGCTATTTGTAAAATTTCTAAGCTGTGAAAATGAGCCAGGGTGGAAGGGAAGAGGGAGACAAAAAAAAGGAAAAGCTACTGTAGAATTTCTTAACATTTTTTTCAGTTACTGTTGAGAGCTAAAAAATGCAATATGAAAGTCTTGTCTCACCCGTATA
The DNA here is from genome assembly GCA_026546715.1 of Gallinago undulata. Taxonomy (NCBI): domain Eukaryota; kingdom Metazoa; phylum Chordata; class Aves; order Charadriiformes; family Scolopacidae; genus Gallinago; species Gallinago undulata. The sequence continues at coordinate 10,857,109 of JAOTQQ010000071.1, forward strand.
TGTGTGTGTTATAGTCTGTATCCACGGTGTAATGGCTGAGGTATATCAAAGAGAACCTCCCCCACCTGGAGTTAGGCATGCTGTGTACCATCTACTCCAGATACTGGCTGCCTAGTGGTGGATAGACAGGTGGGCAACTCAGGACAGAGCCCAATGGCTTCAACAACATATTCTAAACCCAGATTGACACAGCAGTTCAAAATCAAGGCATAACACATTTGTCAAGTTTGCAGTCTGTCTGATTCTTTATGCTAATCCCAGGCACATGAAAGTAAAGCAGACGGGGGAAAGGCATTAAAAAAGGCAAATAGCTCCATTAAAGAGTCTAAATAGCTTCCAGCATATTGGGCAACTTTAGTGATGAAATCCAATTAAAAGGATACCTTTCACTGGGCGTGTGGTGTGGCAGAAAGCTTCCTCTCGCCCTAAATGGTAACGGTGTAGTTCACAATCTTTGAAGCTTAGATGAAGAGTCATCCTTTGAAAGATAGAGATCAACTCCGCACCTGGAGCCTTATTTTTTTACTGAAGTTTCTGCATGACTTTTTGATTAACTGCTTACCCTGAAATGAACAGAGAAAGCCATAAAAATACTCCTGCAAATGCATCACCAGTTCACTAGAAATTACTTGCTATTTATAAACTGGCTGATATGGTTAAGCTTTTACTACCGAGGAACAAAGCATATTGCAGAAATTTTAGTCAACATTGTGTGTCAGTGATACTTCTGCAAAGATGGGGTTTTTTTGTTGAACAAGGTATAATAATTCTTTAGACATTTTGAATATTCTCAACTACTAAATTGAGAAAATGAATATATGAGTCCCAATTTCTTTTTAAAATCTTACCCTTAAACAACAGACCTTGTTTGAAAAAAGCTCTCCCTTCCTTGCTTCAGCCTCTTTCTCTAGTGTCTTCATGCAGGCAAAAAGGCAGGGCTCGTAACAGTTACAAAAATCAGGACAGAATGAAGTTGTAGCCATCCCCGTTTATACATGGCTTAAATAGGTCCTATTTCTACTAGAGAAATACTTGCTATCTAAAGTACAAGTGTGAAGTATTCTAAAAGGATATTTTGTCTTAGTTTAGGGAAACAGAATTATAGGGGATTGGAAAATCATTCTGAAATCCTTCAGTCATGTGTGCATAAAGATTAGGTTTCTGAAGTAGTTCTTAGAAAAGGTCGTCTGTTACCCTGATTACTTAACAGTGTCTGAGATCTTGTAGTTTTCTTGCCATGAAAATGTTCAAGTCAGGATTATATAGAAACTTGGAAAGTCATGATCACATGGAAAAACAGTCACCCACTCAGTACACATAATAGCTAGTCATGTTCTGAAAACGCAGCACTATAGCGTTTTGTTTTTTTTTTTTTTTTTAAAGAAGTTCTCACACTCCTATTACAGCTGTGGGGTTGGCTTACCATTAATTTGAAAAGGAATTAGATGTGTAAATCCCTTCGGCAATCTAAAAATCTGTTCATTGAGTGGGGAACTGAAGTAACCTTTTTGTCCTCAAATGTGTGTTTAACTAAAATACTACATCCTAGCTCATTTTACACTACTAATGTTCTGAAAAAAAGGCTGCAATCCTTAAGAAATAATTAATTCACATGTTTAAACCGTTAATAGTACCAACAATTAAAATAATATGTAGCCTATATTCATATTCTTTTCTAACACTCGTCACTGTAATATCAAAAAACCCAAAAAGAACACTTCTTATGTTTTGGTGGGTTTTTTTTTCTGTACAGAAACTTATTAATTAGCAAAAGTATAATGCATTGAGAGTATTTGGTAGGCCAAACCACAAGTACTAAGTGTTACTCCATTTTGGCTGGCAGCAAAACCACACTGAGGCTGATTTGTCATCTATTTTCTAGCTGACATTGTCTCCTTTCCCTTACTTAGCCAATGGCTACATGAAACACTAGGAATCCTCTTCATTCCTGTAAACAAATTCACCTATGGAAGGGATGGCACTGCTTATCAAAAAAGACAATGCATAATGTAAACTGATCGTTTTTCATGAGGGCTGATTTTTTTTAAAAAGTGAACAGAATACAGCTGGCGTAAGTTATATATTTCCATTTTTGATTTACTAAAAATATTTAAAAATATGCACACATGGGAATAAGAACATGACTTAGAAATAGGAAGCAAAACTGTGTCACACTCTAATTTCTTGCATTATTTCATCTTGCAGTCAGTGGATCTGCTGTTGAAGTAAGACACTGGTGTGTGTAAAAGTGGTACAATGTTAATAAAGGGAACTTCACAGGTTTGGTGAGCGTAGTTTCTATGCTCTCGCCTTTCATTACATTTTTTTACTGCTATACCAAAACAAGCCAAGAACACTTCATTAATTTTACTGAATTTTCTTGAATATTTGACAATGAAAAAGGGAAATGTATTTAGTGAAAACAATCCATAGGAAAAAATCTCTATTGGGCAAGTCCTTTTAGGGAATAAGAGTAAAAAATTGTCCTTTTTTTTAGAGAGCTTGTTGCTTCCTTTTGTTTTGAGAAAAAAGGCCAAGTGTGGAACTGTTGACATTTTCTTTCTTGTTAGATCAGTGCTTTTCAGTAAGACACTCTTACTGTTGGCATGGAACTGTAAATCTGGAAGATGAAAATGGAGAGGGCAGTACAGTATTAGCTCTACATGGCATATTTCTCTTTAGACATCATATGATAATTTTTTGTTTATATAATTTTCCTCATTTAAAAATTTGTCACTTGACACTAAAAGGAGTTAAATATTTCCTTCAGCTAAAGTGTCCAAGAACTAAGCAGTAATAGTAGCATCCAAACACAGTAACTCTTCCTTTACTCTTCTGCTTTCTAAGAGAATAAGGGAATAAGATGGTGTTTGTTATCAGACAGGGTAAAGGAAATGCACGTGGCAGTATTGTGTCTAAAAGGAAACAATACTGATCTGCCTCCCGAAGCAGACCTGGAAGCTCTACAAGGCATATGAGGGCAGCATGGTCTTACTGTTTAAGACTACATCAACCGGAATTCCAGGCTCCACCAGATAAAGTGGAAAATCCTCTCTTAAAAATGAGTAAAAAAGTGAAAAGCTTTACTTCTGTTTCATGGAGGAGATTTTTTCTGTAAATAAAACAGCACCTTTTCCTTTTTCCCTGATCCTCGTGGAGAATGTGCAACAAATCAGGAACTGAAAGGACAATATTTACAATCATGCTTGTACACTATAGCTCCTGGTTTTTTGAAGCAGTGCTTCTGACAGTATGTTAGTAGCCTTCCAAATATTGCGGACCATGTGAGCTCTTCTTTCTTCCTTCACAATGTGCTGAGCTCATGAGTTAAGTCTTTGGTTCATCATTCAAAAGGCAAGTACTTGGGGCCAAAAATAGTCTGACTTGCCAAAATCATGAATCCCATGTGTGAAATTATTTCCCTTATGGTTTTTGACCCAATTTTGGAGGCAAAAAAATGACAAGTGACCTTTTATGAAATAACCTGTGTTTCAGCTTCTTCAAGCTTGTACCTGTAAGTGAAATGCCTGGCTCCACATGCTTCATAACACCTGAAAATAGTATTGCATATCCGAAGAGAAAAATCTTATGGCAAGAGAAGTGCTGAAGTTTTGTCATACTTGGGTAGTTCTGGGCCATGAACTCCTATGTAGATAACAATTCTCCACTCTTGTGATACTGCAATCAATATCAATACACAGGACTTAATGATATTGCTATATGATCAGAAGATTATCTTGTATTTTGCATTTCCTTAAATAATTGTTGAATATAGCAAAGGTGTAGATAACGACTCTCTATGTATATATGATTTTTCAATGGGACCCACTCAAACCATTTATTTAGATAACAAACAAAATCTATATGATGATATTCAGGTGAGACAAATGCATGAAGGTATCATAACAGTTTGTTGGCCTGTGTGGAATTTTTCAAAGCAAATGTCTATTCAAGGATTCTGTCATGTACTGGGGCACAAACCATTTCATTATATGGGCAAATTCCTTAAAGAACAAAATGCAGGTACAGTCTTTCCTTTGTACTTCAATAATACAAGCTGCTACACATTTTTAACTCTCCCTGACATCAGCGGAGAATAAGGACAAGCTCTTTGTTATTTGAGGTATTCTGCCCTGAGATGATTGTACAACTTTGGCTAACAAAATATAAACATAAGTGCTGTGCTCTTAAAAATAGAAGTTGATGGTGAGTAGTTCCTTTTTTCTTAATATAGTGGGAGTTGGACAGTTAATTCCTTAAAACCCCTTTGAAAAAAGCCACCCAAAAATGGTAGAAAACTTAGTTGGCATTTTCACAGACAGGCAGTTAATCTGCTATCATATGGGGCATTATTTAAAGTCTACAGTGAACAATATTTACCATCAGATTAAGGGCAATGAAGAAAGCATTTCTGAAAACCCATTCTCACAAAGTTGGGAACTACTAATCTCTGTATTACGAGAGCTCACAATTGTAACTCCCACATTTAAGTTAGGAACTTTAATTTGCTTTTCTTCCCTTCCCAGAAATGTGTCCACCTGCCTCTGGAATTAGAAATAATGTTGGTGTCAGCAATTTCCTTTATATAGAGATATATTTGCATAAATGGACCAGATATTCATGGGTTTGATCCCCACTTATTTTAAACTATGTTTTGCAATATAATGCTTTCTTTCTGCATCATTTTCTACATACCTTTGTGAGATCTCTTCTATTGAATTTTTATTACTCTGCTATGTAGGCCAGCTCTGCTATTTCTGCTGTATAAGCATTGCTTCAAATGGAAGCATTGCTGTGATACCATTAATCATTTTGTTACTGTCTTCTGACCTTTTACAGTATCAACAGAGTATTCTGGAACATGTTGATCACAACTGTAACTAATATTTTAATAATATAATGCTAGCCATAAACACAATGAAACATCAGTACCGTTCAGCTCTGTACCAAAGCAGTGTTCCTACAATCTGAAAGCAAGATCCAGCTCAGGATTCTTCTCTCTCTGTAACTTAAATGAAGCTACTTTTTAACATTTAAAAGTACAGTGCTTCTTGATCAAGAAATCATTGTGTCACACTAGAGGAGCTCAATGGCATTTGCCATGGGTTTCACTACTGAATGTGCTTATTTTTCTTTATTTATTAGTTTATAAACTAGTCTTTCTTGATGCAGTATCTGGGACACTGTATATAATTTTACAGAAAATTAAACTGAACTGGGCACAGTGCCCAGAACATCCCTGAAAAAAATTAATAGCTCAAGGGATCTAAAAATTTAAACTAGTGAAAAAAAAAAAAGAGGAGCCAAGTAATGGTCAGTGATGCATTAAGCCTTGCATTGAACCCTGAAGACACTGGTAACACATACCATAGCTTTTCTTTGCCTAAAGCAACAGCTTCTGCAGGTGGGCCAATTATTTTGTGTGGCACAGTAGTTCAGCAGGTACCTATATGGCATATACCTAAGGGCTGATCCTGCTCCTACAGAAGTCAGTGGTAAAACTCCATATCCCAGAGTCACGGAGTTAGATGTTGCCATGCTGAGAGTTTCAGAGCTTAAAAGGTAGTCACTAACTCTGCATCGACAAGGCTGATACAGGGGTGTGTGCTTATCTATATGCCCAAGAATGGACTTATACTCAGCAGGAGGCTCGGCAGTGAAACTAGTCCTTAGAAAATACACCAGAGTGGGATGAATCTGTCTCTTTTTCAGGTATAGTTACTGCCTGCAGCTCTGCAGAAAAAGTCCATTACCAGCATCAGGTTGAGCCTGGCCTAACTGTTAGGAATCCTTTTGCTTACTCCCTCTTTGCTAGCATAAAGCTTTCATCCTGTTTCTGAACTGGCTTCAAAGCAGCAAGGAATGTTCCTGTGCAAGCTTTGCTCCATCTTAATGACTAGGACTCTCACAGAAGTTAGAAAAGACATTTTTGATCTCCCCTTGATGGGGAGAAGCTTAAATCCCTGATCATGAAGAGTGCTATGCCTACTGGATTTCCATGTGAAAATCAGGTGACCTTTCAACTTTGGTGACATTTTGGAATGAAAATGGCCGAGACCACTGCATTGTGTGGTGCTCTGTGCAAATGCATGTGTGAGAATTTATTTTGACAGGCACTGCTGGTAATCTAGGTATGAAAATAACTAGATTGTGAAAGCTATAGAGAGGGGCTATAGGTGCTCAGCTTAACCAAGATGGCAATGTTACTGAGCACATGCAATGGCAGAACTATACAAACTCTCAACAAGCTTAAATTATGCTCCTATAAAGCCAAGACAGCAAAAAACTTAATGTGTTTGTGTGTATTACTGCTAGCACACTAAGACAACCTAAAACAAGCCTTAGGTCCGAAGTCTTACAATGAATCTGATTCCCTGATTTTGCTGTGAACGAAGCTGGTTTCTCCAGCAGATATTATGATGGACTGCATCTAAATAAAAAAAAATCTTGGCATATATTGGTAATGCCTTACAGATTTTACAAGAGGTTCATTCTGATTTTGTTTGGTTTTCAGGGCTCTTGCTGATGTTATGCGACCCCAAGGTCCTTGTACAACAGATCATATGGAAAGAGATCTAAACATTGTAGTACATGTGCAACATTATGAAAACATGGAGACGAGACCTCCTCCAAATAATTTACGTAAGTTGCATTATAAATTTATCAATATCTGCAATGCTGGCACTAAAATGAGCATTATGAAACAAATATTGCTGGTTGTCAAATGAGAATTGACAGCACATGGGATCTTGCAAATTAGAGATGCTTAGGATTTCCTACTGCAAACAGTGCAACATTAAGATAAAGCCATCTTGAATAGAAAAAATATTATATTTATTTTTAATTAGTTGTCTTGGTTGACTAATATTTAGTGTGTATCTTTGCCGCCTTCTACCTGGTGTTTTTGCTCAGCTCATCAAGCTATGCCTTACTTTATGTTTTGTTATACCAAAATAGAAATAGTTAAGCTTACAGCAAGATGTTTCATGGGTCTGTATCATCAAATAAGAAAGCAGTTTCATTAGGCTATTATATAATCTCTACTAGTTAAATACTTTAATGAAGAGCATAAAGTTGTATGTGTTTGTCACTTTCTCAGGTTTTTTTCCTAAGGAGAAAGTGAGAGAAAGATTATTATTTTAAATTTTAAATACTATTTTTATTCTGTATCTGCTGTTACATGTTTATGTTATTGAAGGCAAGGAAAAAGTGCACTTTGGAGCTTCAGAGGAAATATGGTGGCATTTCAAGTGGTTTTGAAGTCCTAGGCAACTTATTTCTCACTCTTGTATTAGACTACAGTACTGATCTTTCTCATGTTCAGATACATTTTCTGTTTGTGATGAACATTTCCACTGCAATTTGAATTTGGATATATATTTATATTTTATATTCATCTATGTCTTAAAAATATATATGTATACATATATGCATAAAAATTATACATAATATATTTACAAATTCCAGTTCAATACATTTATAAAAGAGAAGGGTATAATTCAGGAAGGTTTAGACTGCTAGGCAGTGGATGGCTTTATTCTGTGCTGTAGATCAATCTATATATGCATTGCACTGCAAATATACTTTTACTGCACTGGTATTTGGATTTGAAACATTTAAAGTATATGCCCTAGTCTTTTCCTTATCTTTCTGTAACTATAAAAAGCAGAAAATTTGCTTATATTTGGAAAAGAATGAGTTTTATTTGGACTGCACTGTGTAGTTACTGTGAGAATTTACTGCTTTCTTTTGGGGGAAGGGTGTAGAAACAATGGGAGAATGAGCAGACTCTCATGCTGCATTCACTCCTGATACTTGTTTTGTGGTAGAGGCTGACTGATTTCTTATGCGCATGGTTACAAACTAATAGGAGAGAATTAAAGCTGTGACCTCTAATAAAGATACCACATATAGTGAAGTCTGACATCTAATCTGTCTGCACTGCTCTCCAGCAAAGTACTTCCACCGGGGCCTGTGCAGTTCTACACTGCAGAGGGGGAAGTACATGCATACTGCAGCATTACATCCCTAATATAAAAACATACCACTTCTGGAGGGAAACTTATGCTTCCCTCTCAATCCAAGGTGCTCTAGCCCCTTGGAACTGAGGTGGTGAACTTCTGAAGGTGTAAGGAGGATGGGAATATGTTCTATATCCCTCTTTGCTCTGTGTATAAGCTCTTTGCTGATCTCTGATCCTTTCTGTGACCCTGTTTTCAAGAAAGATGGCAAATAGTAATGAATTTAGGGTACAATCCTTATTTTCTCCTATATATGAAATATTTACTTGGAATCCTAGTTAATGAAGCAGCCAGAAATTACAGCATTGATTGTATCTAGATTTTTGTAATCATCACATGTAGTATACAAACTCTTTGTATACTACGATACACACATAACAGAGCAGGTGTTGAATTGTTTCTTGGATTCAGTTTCTGAGTTAAGCCTTGCTTCTATAAACTCATGCATATAAATGCAACTCAGAGCCACATAGTTACTGCATCAAGGAAGAAAAAAAACCTGATACATTTAATAGTACCTTAGAATCTTGGCTTGTGATGACCACAGACATCTGTGTCACCTCTATCTCAGAATTTGGCCCTCTGGTACAGGTGGAAGATTTATATGTGGTGCTCGTGCGCCATTGCAATTTACAGCACAGAAGCACTACTACTACTTGGGAGCATCTTAATCCATTGGGTAATGAACAGGGGCAGTCCCAAGACTGCTTCACATGCAGCTCAGGCGTTCCTAGTACAGGAAACCTCAGAAGCAAGCAGCTATGATGGTAACTCTTTCAGTCTTTAATCAACTTTATGGATTAAGTCAATCATTTTAGTTTGTTCAATGCAGACCTTCAAGTAATGAAATTACTCAAGGCATTCTGTAACTGTTATTATATACATTTACTTCATAGCAAGTAGATCATTATTCTATATTTGTTGCCATTATATTATCTCATAAACTCATCTAAAATGTGACTACGACCTACTAGAATTAGCCAGAGCATCATAAATAATTAAAGTCTGTCGAGAGCATGTGCATATATGATGCAGAAAAAAACTTTATAAAGAAAAATTAAGGCAAATTTTCCAATTCCAGTATCTTAGCACTTTGAAATTTTATAGTAGAGTTCTAAAACACTACAAGAGTGGATAATACTTGCAGAAACCTTGGCTATGCAGCATTACTTACTACTACGGCTGGAAAAGTGACAGGCTTTTTTTTATATTTTTACAAGCAAATAAACCAGAGTGAATTACAGCTTTCATAGAAATTCTATTTCAGAGCTTTACTAGGACAGAGAAAACATTTAGTAGAAAATTGTAGCATCAGATACTTTGATACCCAGTTTTCTTTTCTAAGTTAACCACTTTCTATCTACTAGCCATCTCAAAATGAAATTTGAGAGCAATGTACTTTTCACATTGGTCCACAGACATGAAAGGGCAGGAGGAATTTGTGAGGCATTACCTACCCCTTCTGTATTGTGTCTTTCAGAATACTGAAGACAAACTATTGAAGGACAAATATCATTAAAAATGTCCTAATTTGAATGTTCATTTGCTCTTTCTGCTCTCTTGGAAAGCGTTTTGCTGATGCTGCCAACCCATTCTGAAAGTGTTTTATGAAAGGAAGCTCTGTCAAAATGACAAACTTTGCATGATCTCTGACACTGAAAATGAGTGTGTTTTTGTTTATGGACTGTTTGTTACCAGAGGACAAAGATTTTCTAAGTTGCCTGCAGCCAGCACAGCTATGTGCCAAAATCAGCAGTACAATGGAAGGCCAAAAGCAGAGATCTCTTTTCAGTGTCTTGCAGTTTACTCAGTTTTTTATCCCTTCCTTGCTGATATTCAGAAAGGAACAGCTATATTGGAGGTTTGGAAAAACATGTATTTTTTTTCTTTGCTCACATGAATCCAGACAACCTAGATGCTTTTTAGTAAAAGATATTTTGTCCTTAGTGGTTGTTAGTTGTCATAATTTTCTCCCAGTACTGCGCTTCACTTAAGATTACTTTTCGGTTGTTTCCCTTCATTCATACACATTAGAACGTAGCAGTGCTTTGTAAACAAGCAGCAGATCCTACCAAGAATCATAGCATTCAAGTTTTCTAACGTGGAATGTTAAATAAAATAAAATAAGACATTTAATAGTAATATTAATACCATAAAACCAAATGCTAACCTTCCTGTAGAATTTGAGTTGTTTTGTTCATCTCTGACTTTCACGAACCTTAAGAAAGCAGCAGCATTCAATATTTCCTTTTTTTCTTCTTTTTTTCTTTCTCCTTACTGTTTTACAAGTAAGCAATATATTTAACTTGTTGGGATCCTAACACTGGTGCACTGGGAGTCAGGAGGCTTTGTATCTACATCCTTATTTCTGAAACGTGATTACTGCCATTAGTTCTAATTCATAATCTATGACAGCAGAGTGTAACAAACACTTAAGTTAGTTCTATCTGCAGTCACTTTTCCTAATGATTAGTAAAAGCTCAGTTACTCTCTCCTCAGTATTTACCAGCCTTGCACTAGCATATTTAAAACATTTATGCAGACTCCTATGATAAAAGTGACTTTAAAGGGAAGCCAATTCTAGATTATGGAGGCTTTAGGATGAAAAATGCTAGCTTTTAGTTAGTTTGGCATATATAGATTATGTCTTCATTTTGAATTTAACATTAAAAAAAAGTGAATTGTAAACACACCACTCAAAGAAGGAAGTGTTGCACTGTATCAAATGGCCAATTTTAATACTGGCCAAGGATTTGCAGCAAATGATTAAAATGACTTTTTTTCCTCTTAAATTTATGCAAGGGAATAATGTGTTTGCTGTTGCATTTGATTGTCAGTTGTCCTGGATACTTACCGACTACAAATGCTAATACTGAAAACAAAGCTAAAGCATTTCAGTAACTGGTGCCTTATGATAAGTTAACTTTTGTTATTTCTTTGTTTCTGTGTGAAGACAGTAAGCATTTAAATAGGAGGGTATTTTTTTAAGTTCTCGTATATTAGAATAAGCGTTCTGTATTGCATATTCCTGTGCTTTCCCCCATTTCTGTAAATAGAAGCGCAGCCTCTGTATTCCAGTGAGAGAAACTGTCACTAGTTTGACACTGTGGAAATACAGTTAGAATTTGCAAGAATTTTTTGCTGTCTCTTTCATCCCTAGTGAATATGCTTTTTGCTGTTGTTGTTGACTACAGTGGTCTTTGGCAAACTAATTATTTTTATGTTTAACATACATAGACATTTTTATATCAGATAATTCATTGTATCACATTGCCGAAGGATAATTCCTACTGTTGCTTATTGGAAATAAGTGTACAGGCATATTAAGAAACTTTTGTAAAGAGAAGTACTATTCTTTGAAATGCAAAGCTCCTGAAGTATATAAAACATGATAACTAATTCACTTATACAGTAGCTATTGGCCACTGAATTGCATAATACTGAAGAGGTGATCATTGAGAATGTGCAGGTATTACTGTAACAATATGCTTAAAACACTGCTAAAAACCTTGTTCAGACAGAGGGCTGCAAAATCCAAAGGACTAAGCAAATAACTGGGTTTGCCCTTGTTGGTATCTTGCTTGCCTGATTACAGTAAAATGCTTTTTTTAGGCCTGGCTATATGCATGGGTCTAGCCCAGAGGAATTGGACTATGTGCTTCATAAATTTAGGGTGTTTGTCTCCTCACTTAGAAGGACAAAGTACAGTCAGAAAAGATGAGCTGTATAGCCGGGGCTCCAGCCATGTTTTATGAGTGACAAGACGGACAATATTAGTAAGTTTTCAGCCAAGAAAAAGATAGTTTTAGCACAATGACAGAAGGAGAAGTGAAGAAGTACTGCTGATGGAGTGCTCTGAGACAGTGAAGAATGAGGGAGAATAAAGTGGCTAGTTTAATTGGAGGACATACTTAGTTTGCAAGAAACTACAGTGTGATGTCAGAGGGAAGGGGCTGTAGTCAGTAAGTATTGGGAATTTGTTTCAATTTAAAGCCTTAGTCTTCACTACCAGTATGCAAAAACTCATTTATGGGGTTTCTATGGCCTATCCAGGAAGCACTTTAACACTATTCCAAAATATCTGATAATTTAGATTAAATTCCTGAGCTAAAAGCTAGCAGACTTAAGTTAACCCTGTGAGAGGGCTACTTAATACATTTTGATTTTAATGTACAACAAGGAGGACAAATTCCACAGTTAAATTATACACTTTACAAAACTAATCATCCAAGTAAAAGCCCACACTACCATCACCAGCCCTGTCAAAAGAAATATTGCATTTTTAAAATATAATTTCTGCTTGAGGTTAAAAGCTGCAAGCTGCTTTGTCATAGCTATCTTGAGACCACTTTTTAAACCACTTTAAATTAATTTCTAGATAGTGACTTCAACTGAAATTATGCTACCAGTAGAACCTCAAAGCATTAGCAAATTGGTGATAAATTTTTTAAAATAATTTCCCATATAAACTTAGAGTATGAAGATGCATTTCTTTTGTAACTCAGTCAGTTACTGTAAGACAGTAATGTTTAATCAGTTCTGAATGTGTGTTTAGCTTCGCAATCATTAATATAAGAAACATTTCTAATTTACATTCAGTTTTTAATTCAGATGCATGGTGCTGATTTATGAGAAGATGCTATGAAACTTCTTGAAACACCAGTGAGTATTTTCAAGGAAGTTAATTACAACTCTAGAAAGAGAGCTTCTGGGTTCATTTAGGAAAGGCAAGAAGTAAAACAAATGAAATATCTCATTTGTTATTGACTGATGTACATTTCAACAATAAACTTCTTTTTAAAAAACAAAATGATTTGGAAAATGTTAACATATATCACACACAATAGCTTTTTATTTATAACTACACCAGTCTTCACCAAGTGTAATGTGGCAGAACTCAAGCAATGCTCGTACCGTACTATTGACGTTATGCCTTTGGAATCATCCTGTTGGCTTAATCTTGCAAATGAGAAAAACCATCTAAAGTAGATAGTAAATGCATGAAGTGAGGGATCGTGTCCTGCATCTACAATCAAATAAACTGTGACCTTAACATCATCGCATTTGTTCAGTGGGTCTCTTCTTTATTCTAAAATATTTCTTGTTAGATACAATTTCACTGGAAACTCTATGAGAATGTTATGCATCCTACCTACAATTTTAGTCAGTGGAATATGTTTCAAAACATATTGGGTAGGTCTTCATAAGCTCTGATTCATATAAACAATTCCATTAAGACTGAACAATGAAGTTTGCACTCCATCTTTCTTCATTTATTGTACAATAAGAACAATTAGATTAGATTGCTGCCTTGCATCCTATCATTTACTTCTAGTCAGCTTTTAATTCAGATAAATTTGACATATCTTAATAAAAATATTCATCAATTTAATATGTATTTGGGAGAAATACAGTTAATCACTGACATTATCCTTTAGCAGCAATAATTAACATTATGGCAATAAAAATTATTTAGAATATATTTTTACACTTTATAATGTAGTTTAGAGAGCTGAATGATTATTTAATAAGGCAAAAATTATTGTCATAACACAAGAGAGCATTGCTGTAATAGACTCTTACATAGGCAGCTTTGAGTCACACAACAGCAGACTTGAAAGGCACATGTAAAAGGACGAGAATCACTTTGCTTCATTGGGGTGCAGGCTAAAGTACTTTGAAATGCTGCCCAATAGTACAGGGATGTATTTACCATTTACAAGATGAAAAGTTCAATAGCTAAATGTGGTTTGACTTTGGAAAACAGTTACGTGTTTCCCTTGTGACTCCACTTTTACTTCCATACTACCAGCATAATTAATTAATAAGGGTTTAGTTCCACAGGTGTTTGTTATTAGATATTGACATGTCCCATCATCAAATACTCACCTGAAAACAAAAGCAATGCTTACAAGAATAAGCACCCTTTACTGATTTGGCACTTTGCAATCTAAGTTTGACTTACTAAATTTTATTAATGAGGTGCTATTGCCATTATATACTACTCAATATCTAAAAATGTATTTTGTCTTTGGACAGGCACATTTAATAATAGTATTCTCAATGTTGAATAACTTCCAGTGCAAAATATTGCCACTATTACCACAGTTGTCAGCAAGATCAATCATCGATGCTTCATGCCTGTTGCAATCTTTCATTTCAGTGGGATTCTTGATGTCAAAAACTGGTGTAGGAGACAATGCCAAACTAATAGGAATCATTTAAAAAAAAAACCCAAGCCCAATAACATAGCCTTTTAATGATTGTATTCTGCCAGAGGATAGAGATAGAGATACGTTTTTGTAATATGGCATGAGTCACCTCATTGAAAGGCAAACAAAAAGTACCTTTTGCTTTCACTGTTGGCTTGCCAACACTACCACATGGACAAACTACACTTTGCATTTCCATGCCAAAACAATACCATTTTTAACTGTTGACTTACAGCTTAATCATCTCTCTAAATCCATTAACTCCCACCCTCATATTTTGTCCCCAAAACCATAGATTTGTAACACAAATGATAGAAACATAAATTCATTAATACATCAGGTTTTGTCCACGTGTTCAGGCACAAGCACTAACTATTGCAAACTGATATATCCACAGCTAAACATATACATTTTTTATCACTCTGGCTGTGTGAAACTTTGGTATTTTATTTTAGATGTTAAAATGCTCTTATCAGAAATTTAACATTCTGTAAAATGCCTTCCCTCTTCATTTTTTAATCAGTCATACCAACTTTGCCAGGCAGAATCACTACAGTGGTTACAAAGTAAAGTAGAAAGGTTGGCTGCCTACATTAAAAAGCTTATGAATACACATCCTAGCATTACAAGGCAATTGTAATATGCTATTCAGTGAGAGGTATTTTCATAAATTTCAATCTACAGTTTCAATCATAAATGATTTTCAGTACCTTTGTTCTATGTTCCCTGCTTTATATCATAACCTTCCTTGAAATGTACACATCAGCTCTGACTCCAGTTTTATTATTATAAGATAAAGTCAAGAAGGGAACTGTGTTTAATATTTATGAAATACCTTTGTTGTTGATTTTTATAATAGAAAAAACAGTTGGAAAAAAATCTTTGGAACTGTGATACAAAACTACATTGATAATCATTCCCAGATGATTACAATGTGGATTTTAATGTTTTTTTAGGTATACTAATAAATTTAATCTTTAATTTTTAGTTATGACATTATTATAACTTTTAAGAATGCTTCAGGAATGTACTTTTGGTTTTAACTCATACATTTAAGAATCAAGCTGAAGGCTATAACTAAACTTCTGAATCTGTAATGAATTTGGACAGAATTTGGACACTATTGGAGTTAGCAATTTGTTTAGCTGCAAATGTCCACAATAAATTTTCTCAAACATACATCTTTTTTTTTTACCCTGAAAAGTTTGTTCTCACTGTGTTAGTTCAGCTTTTACACTTTACGGCACCAGCCAGGAAAAAAACCCAGCCTTTCCCATGTAGACAGTTGCTCTTCCAGGGCTAATCTGATCATTCCTTATCACTTTTGAACTGCTTTATTGTCATCTCTAAACATCTCCTCCATGCATACCAAACCTTGTGCTTCCTATTACTGTCTCTTCTGCTGTCTGTAACAAGCTGGTCCTCCAGGACTACAAATACTGTTTGCTAACGCTAGTTTTTGTTGTTTTAGAAAGTCTGTGGTCAGCCATTCTGGGCAACATATGAAAGAATACCACAACATATGGCACCAAAACTATGGCAAGTGTATACTAGTGCTTCACCTTGCTAATGGGGTACTGAAGATTAACTACTTTTAGCAATAATTACAAAATGGTAGTGGATACGATTCAGAGGAGTAGATACAATCTGTGAGCCTTACAACAAAAGTAGCATTTTGACAGTGCTTACAGTAATGGCTAGTTTAAGCCAATTATATGAGATTCAGGTTGGTCAAAAGTCATAGTAAAGCATTCATTATCTTTAATGGCACAAGGATTTACCCAGGAGCACTACAACTCACTTAAGACTTCATGGATTTCTTATTGAAGGGACTTATGTTTTTGTTACTAATCTTGAATAAGGAGAGAGACAAAGGGATACACAAGAAGTTTCTCTTATGGCTTCATAAAAAAAACATTACACAGCTTAGAGAATTCAGTTTTGGAGGAGGAAAAATCCATAGTCACAGAAAGTGCAGTGAAAACTACCAAATAATTTACCAAATTAAACTCTTCTGAGAAGTGTTTTGAGAAGCCAGGAGGCTAAAAGTAGTTTCCATCTAGATGTACTTTCCATTTTTGTTCTGATTTCAGGAAAGTTTGGGAATCTGAAAATGAGGAAAATGTCCACTCCCTTGGCACACAGGAGAAAGGGAACCTTTTGTGCTCTTCTTCCCCATTCCTCCCCTTGTCAACACACTTGCTGTAGTTAACAACAGTTGTCACCCCCAGGATGCACAACAGAATTACAGGTGGCAGCTTTCACTTACGTAAATGGTCTAAAATTTCTCTGGAACTTTATGTGAGTAGACAACTGAGCACAGTGAAGGTTTGTTTCACTGAGGCCTGTCCAAATACGGAGGGATCCAAGTCAACACATTTGCCAACACATTTGGCCAAGAAGAGACCAACTGGTCTGGAAGTCTGGCCAGGTGGGTTTGGCCTATGTAAAACAATATGCTTATATCATTCGGAAGCAAATTAATAGATGAATTCTGGAGCATCCCTCTGTTAAAAAGAATGAGGCCTACTGACAGTATCTTATATACAGCTTCCAAAAAGGAAAAGCAATCCTTTCAGGATCATTCCCATCCAGGAGTTAAACAAGGAAGCTGATTGTGATTTATATATTTTTGCTCTTACTTTTATACCTCCGAGGGCCTGAAGGAGTTGCTGGGGACTGTGTTAAAATCAGGAATGTGATTTTTTCCTAAAAGCTTTGCTCTACCTCATCAAATGACTAATTCTAATTTAAAGAATATATTTTGCATTTATAATAATGGATTAATCTATTTCTCATTTCCAAAGCTGTAAAATTGGAGAACCACATTTCTCCAATAGTAATCCAGATTCTTGTTAAAGTTTCAAGTTGCTTTCTGAACAGCCAGTGGAGCTGTGAGGAAAAGCTCCTTATCCTTTGTCAAAACAAACCTGACCACCATTTCAATTAGAACAGTTTCAAGTTTCTAGTCATAGCTCTGTAGTTAAATTGCCACTGAATACTTTGCTTAGTTAAATGAACTCCTATAAGGATTTTTTTAAGTAGAATCATTTATGTTTATGATTGATTACTTCCTTCCTGTCATTTTAACGCTTTATTTTTCTTTGGTTCTTGCTTTTCCTCCTTGCTTAAGGACCTCCACTTAAGAAACGAGATCTGTGAAAAGGAACAGTTTCTATGGGAAATAATTGGCCCCAGAGCAAAGATCTTCAAGAAACCACAGAAAATCTGAAAAAAAAAAAACATTCTCTCTGTGGGATAAGACATTTGCAGAAGGTTTTTGCATAGACATTTAACTAGAATAAAAATCTCTTAAAGAATTGTAATGAGCCAAATTCACTTATAACAACCATTCTCTAGCATGCGTCTGGGGTTTATTTTCTGTCTGCAAGTTCTTGCATCAAAGTCAATAAACTAAAATTTTACCTTGGGAGCCCAGTATACAATTCCTTAACCATGCAAAGGTATGGTTGTGATGAGAGAGGCCAGGGGCTAAGCCTGGATAAAAGTGTTTGTAGAAAAAACTACAATTGGTAGTACTAAAACTAAAACTGGTATTAACAACTACCAGAAACTTCTGGTAATTAAATTATTTATGCTTCTTTGAAGATGTCCACGTTTTAGCAGATATATTATAAAGAATAAGTATATAAAATACAATTTATATTATTTGGGTAGTTCCTTCTCCGACTTGTTCATTGTATCAATAATTTCATGCACCCACCTAAGAATTACCTAATTCATGAATTCTTTTTCTGACTGTGATCTTACAACTCTTATAGAAAGGCCTAAATAACTATATGCAAATAAGTTAGGCTCATTTCCTCTCAGAGTACACAAATTACAATAGAGCAAAGAACACCAGTGCTGCAGGATTCTTTTCAAATGCATACAAATAACACACTTTATAATATGATGATCTTACATTGTCATAATCTAGCACATTAGAGCCATTAACATTTACTTGTGAAAATCCAGTTTGAAATATTTATTTGCAAGCTACACCTTATTTCCTAGGTGACACGATTTCTACAAATATAGAGACATAGATATCTCTGGAACCACAGACACAGAGCTAGAGTTATGCTGGAAAGAGTGAATCACCTATCTGCTCCACACATAGGAAAATATTTTCAGATTTTTAAGCGTCAAAACCACCCAAACATTTTTAGAAAGGAAGACAAGTGGTCCATGAAAATCTCGTCTCTGTAACAGTGCTGTAGTCTGCTGAAATTGTCCACTAGAATAACACTAGTGTTCCCCTTCCCTCTTTACCACCTTTCAAGTCTGTTCATCACAAAGAGGAAAGATCATGCCTCGCCACTGCAATGCCTCTGTATCTCAGTAACCCATATACAATACCACAGGTTCCTCTTGATTTTGTCTGGACAAAGAATAATATTCTTTTGCTTTTTCAGAATTATCCATTCTAGTATACATATAGTTACTGATTAGTAAACAGAACAAAACAAGCAAACAACTACAGAGGTTGTGGTTTAGCCTTTTGTCTCCATTCAGCTATTTGCTTTCCCAACAGTGGTAGAATTGTCTCATTCTTGTGATCTCAGTAACATCAGAAGGGGCAAATGAGTTAAAAGTTACTAGAGGGAGTAACAGACAGCTAGACACACAAAAAAATCATATTAGCCTTGTTCTCTTTTAAGAGCAATAAACCTAGAGATATTTACTGAGTGCAATAAAATGCTACAGGGCATTGTTAGCACAAAATTTGGATCCATAAATCAAGTAAGTATTGAGAGTCTGTAATCACCAAATAGGGAGATCTAGTCATCAAAGGTTGGGAATGCCAGGAAAAAAAGGACAGAATAATCTATGGCACGCTCCCTTCCCCGTGGATCAAAAAAGTTCTCTATCAGGATAATGTCTGGTTTATAGTGTCTAAATTTATTGTGTAGGAAAGTCAGAAGGGAGTCAGGATATGTCAGAAGATCAGATCATAGAGGAAGATATAAGCTCAAGACTTAGCAGATGATTTATTAATTGCTAATTATTCTTATTTCTATTTTACATGATATTAAGTGCATGCTAGAAGCTTCTAAGTGGAAAATCTGCACAATAGTTAATGCAGTTCAAAAGCAGCATTAATCCCACTTTATGGCTTGCAACACTCTTGAGAAGGATGCAAAGTCACTGGCGTTAAGCAATCTGAGCAGATGACAAAGGGAGAAGTCCTAAGTGCCCTATTTCCCTGTATGAAATCTATGTATCTAGAAGCAGATTTGCTTTCCCCATATACCCATAGTCTATGAAGAGTTTGAGACCAGTGCATCCTGAAAGTGGTGATCTTAGCATGATCTAGTAACTTTAAGAATACTCTTCTCATACTGTTACTGACAAGTCATTTCAGCTTTGAAGGAATTAACAGAAGAGGAATAATTTTATCTTAATTATCATTCTAGTAAATTAAAACTAGAACATATGCGTGTCATAGTTCAACATTGCAGGCATGACTGAATCCTGGCAGTCAGTATGTCATGATCAATACCCTTTATCATCTGAAGAATCCTTTAGAAATGTTCTCATAGTAACTTGCAGCCACAGACTTCACTAGATTTGACCTGTGTGAGATAATTGCAAGTGCTATGCAGTCTGCTTGCTCTGTCTTGTGAATTTGATGTCAATGACAGCTCCCAACTCTGTCATTCTCACCAGCTTTCCTCTGATTAAGATATAGAATGCTTTTTTACATCATACGAAGGACTAAAACAGGCACATGCTTCCTCTTGTGTTGAAACAATTCCTGACACCCCCGCCATATGAAAAATGGTGAGGCCTTAAAGCTGGAGCTATGTCCATATAAAGCAGACCTGAACTTTTTTCAGTCTGACCACATGCAAGCTGCGTGCCTCTGAGCATCAGATTATCTTTGTGCTTCATATTGTAGAAAGGCGTTGCAGAAGCCCGTGCAGAGCGGCTGGGGTCCAGCAATACAACATTATCATATTTATGGTGAGATTTAGATTAGACACCAGAAAGAAATTCTTTACAGTGAAGGTGGTGAGACACTGGAACAGATTACCCAGGGAAGTCGTGGATGCCCCATCCCTGGAAGTGTTCAAGGCCAGGCTGGACGGGGCTTTGAGCAACCTGCTCTAGTGGGAGGTGTCCATGCCCATCGCAGAGGGGTTGGAACTCGATGATCTTTAAGGTCCCTTCCAACTCAAGTGATTCTATGATTCTATACCTACAACTGGATAGTGTAGATTGCTGATGCCACAGCTGTCTGAAGTTGTAGCTATCTGAAGCTACTATCACTACCACTCAGAGCAAACTAGGTTTGGCAAACTACAGTATACAATATCAGCAAGACTGGCAGATCCAATTCACAAATGAGGATCAGCATAGCCTTAACAGAAAGAAATGCCAGATGAAAAGGTAACTTGCTCAGAATGGATGTATTGAACGTACTGGATGAGAGAAGCTGTCAAAGGAAGATGACAATGAAGAGCCTCACTTCACAAGGAAGATGTCAGAAAGCACACAGAGTGGGTTCGATTTAAAATGCTCCAGGATTCAAAATTTCAGAACTAGGTAGTGTGTGACACCTGGAGCTGCCTACACAGCTCACTGAACTTTCAGAGCAGAACTGTGTCTGCAGTCATTACCCCCATGGGTAAATTTACCTGGACTGACCATTTGGCACTGTATAAACTAAACTCAACTGGTGGATGTTTGGATGTTAAGCATATTATATTTTTCTTTTTAAGAGACAGATAAATAATATCAGAAAGAGACTTAGCAAAAAACGAGCCTGAAAACCAAACTCATTTTGCAACATCAACAATAATAATGATTTACTCAGCTGCAACTCAAAAGCAGGCCAGGCAAAGTCTCATTCTCCACACCCAGAGCAGTATCTAGTGGATGATACCATTGTTTCAGCTCAGTCTCTCTTTCATTTGATCTCTTTCTCACCCATCAAAGCCTTTCTTGCCTTCACGTTTGTGATTCTGCTTTTCTGTGCCTGACAGTTTTAATGAAGATATGCCACAGTTAGTAGCAAGGCAAGTATTCTAGAAAAATACTACCAGAAGAGATGAAATGAAATAGCTAATACCTGACATCGATTTCTGGAAGTGATCACCAATATGTAAATTTATG
This sequence comes from Gallinago undulata, assembly GCA_026546715.1. Classification (NCBI taxonomy): domain Eukaryota; kingdom Metazoa; phylum Chordata; class Aves; order Charadriiformes; family Scolopacidae; genus Gallinago; species Gallinago undulata. The sequence goes on from JAOTQQ010000071.1 coordinate 10,878,464, forward strand.
TCATGCTCTATAACTTATAGAAAAAACTATATTTGTTTAAAGGTCATAATTAATTAAAAAAAAAAAACAACAACCAACAATGAAAACACTTACAAATAGATGGAATAAAACTACTCGCTGTTAAAGTGTCATTGCAGCATAAAGATCCATAAAGGTGATACTGAAAAAGACAGGATACATTTGTCTCAGTTTCAACACCCAATTTTAGCTGAAAAAGTGTTATGGATTTTTAAAAACTTGGAGTTGTGCTACTTGGCTTAGAATAACAAATGTGGGGTTTTTAAACAAATAGTTGTGTTTTCTTACATGCTTTAACATTCTTATTACTTCAAGATACTGCAACTCTATATATGTTCTACGATAGAGTATGACATTCCTCTTCTCTCTCCATCAAATTTCAGAATTCAGGCCACTTACGTACAAAGTACGTGTAAGCTGCCACAGTATACACAGCAACATACATTAATATATATGCCCCTACGTGTGCTATGTAATACGCAACATGTCTAGCACATTGTGTTTCAGTGCACCATTGACATCGGATCAAAAGGGTAAGTGGAGAGTAACATAATGCATTTTCTCCTCAGCTGTGTAAGCAATCCTCATTTTGCTGTTGTCTCACCTTTAAGTATTAGGAGGGGAAGAACCTGTTTGTTATTAATACACCTTTATAGGAATATATAAACAAGAAGCGTGTTCTGAGAGATATCTTTTCTAATATTATCAGTAGTTACTATTACAAGATTCCCTGAACTCACCCACTGCACATTCTGAAGCAAACAAATGCATTTTAGCAGCGGCAGCGTGATCTTTTCACCCATTATTTACAATCCTTTATAATTATGGTAACAATTAACTCTACAGGCTCAGAAAAGTCAAGAAATTTGTATCTTTGGATCTTAGGAATTAGTGCAAAGTAATGTGAAAGTTATAGTAGCAAACTGATCCTGATACAAAACTGAGGAAAGTTGGGTGTTGTCTTTCATTGTCTTTTGACAGTCTTTGAATTCTATCCACTACGTCTTAAATAAATACGCTTGAGATGCGACAGTATAATTTGTATCAGCGTGACATTGTAATAATTTCAGAAATATAATACAATAAACACTATCCCTGTTTACATAATCAAGATATTCCCATCTCATAATCCAAGGATGTTTGTAACAATCTGTTGTATCACTTACATTAACATTATTACCTACCCTTGGTACACTGAGATGTAATTTAAAACAGAAACAACAGAGTATTGGGGATAAGGAAATGCTGATCAAAACCTTAAGGATTTCTGGAGGTCACAAACACTCTGGCAGTCTGCCAGGATCACAGTTGCTGACTAGAGAACACTTTCCAGTTTCCCTGCAACTCCAGGTTAACACAGCTATTAAAATAAACACTTTGAAATAAAATTAGGAATTGGTACTAATCAGAAGATCATTTTGAGGGGAGAATGGGAGAACTCTAAGTTTTCTAGTATTTATAGTGCTTCAAATAAGAGTATTATAATATTAACAAATGTAAAATGACTACCCAGACTAATTTATTAATTTTTATGCAATTCACTAAAGAAATTAGCTTAGTTAGCAACTGTGGTTCAAAAATCAGATATAAAATCTGGGTGTACATAAAACCGCTTTCTATTGAAGTGGATGTAGGCATTGACAAAAACATACTGTCATGAAAAGAAAAAAGCCTTAAGGAACTGGATCGTGATTAAATAGAACGTGGAGCCTGTCACATCTGAATACCCAGTTTAAATACAGTCATAGCGAGTATAAAAGTGGCCAGTTTGTTAGTTTGCATCCTAAACTATCTGTCACTAGATTTCTAATCCTTTGAGCATTAAATATTCTGGAAAGAAATGAGTTTGCCAGTTTCTTAATAATGTCAGTAACCTTTTCTCTTAAGCAGACAGACTTGCTAAAAAGAGAGGTGAGAGTGTTTATTAGCAAATGTTTAATTTATGAACACATTTTGTCTTGCCAGAGAAAAATAAAGGTCTTTTAACAGAAGCATGTTAGCTTTATTGATTGATGGAATTTCGGGTGGAATCGTTACTTGGGGGAGCCAATTCTGTGACAGAGTGACAGAGTAACTGGGCTGTCGGGTGAGATGGAGTGTCTCTGCTTTCTCTTCTCTGTCACTGTTGTCACAACATGCTTTGGGCCAATGTCAGAGTCCCTCTCGCTCTGGGAGAGAGAAAAAAAAGGGAAAAGCAAATGGGCAAAACTGTGACCCAGTGGCAATGTGCTCACATTGGCCAACTGATGTGCTCCATCTCTGACCAACTCTCAGCTGCTTGGACTGTGTGGATTAATAGCTTTTAAAGAAGAAATGAGTGCTATTAGGTCTGTGATCTATACAGACCTCTCTGCAAGATACAAGTCCTATAATTTTACTCAGCAGCTCCTATAATCAGCATGTGGGCTGTGAAGTCAAACCACTGCTATCCTTCTCTACTGAGGGTTGTATTTTAGTCACAATTTGTTTTAATGATAAACCCTTGTTTAATTTTTTCTTTACTTGCTTTAGTATCTTATATTAATACAAACCAGAAGCGTAAAATATGCTTATAATCCTGAGAGTTCTGTTAAACCCTAACTGATAGTAGGAAAAAGGAGAAGAATACTAATGGAAACAGTATATATTGAAGATTTTGCTTTCATGTGAATGCAAGTAGAGCTTTTCCCTTAAGCTAACAGGATAAGTAACTATATGAAGAAATCCACAGATACTGCAAATGTGCAGGAGGGGAAGAGTAGTGTTTGCCTGGTGTTCAATGGTCCATGTGTAATAAGCTGGCAGTTCCATCTAGTTCCTACCGGACAAACGTCTACATCAGAAATTCCTGTTTCTCCCCTCCCCTCCCCCAGCTGCATGTTTGGAAGTTTCAGCAATGAAGCGAAAGGCTGAATTAAGAGAGACAGTGCTAATTTTCAAAACTATTTTATTTTTCATTCTATAGATAAAGATATGCACACAAATAAATTTGTATTGCATATATGGCGGTGAGATTCAGGACATCAGTTAATTTCCTGAATATCTGTGCATGACCGATCAACTCTCATGCCTTTTGCCAAATTACTCTCTGAGATCTATTCTGATATTCTTAAACTTTGATCTTCTCCTAACAGCATTTCCCAACCTGATATAAACAGATTAATACTCTGTCTCTTGAGAGTAAAATAGTTTTGTAGAGTTTTCAGTAGTTACTCTGATTCCTGGATGATAGACTTGTAATAAATGACATACGGCATGGATCACAGCCCCAATTCATTTTTTAAAAGGTGTTGAAATTATTCCTTCAGACTGGTAGTTCTTCTATAGAAATTGTAGCATATACATAGCATAACACAAACAAGTAGTGAATAGGTGATAGTTTGGCATGGCACAATTATTGTTGGCATTAATTTGGTGTGTCTTATTTTTGGATTTTGCCTGCACAAATAATGCACTTCAAACCCCATATCGACATAACCTCTGCAGCAAGCCACAGGTACATGTGGCTCCCACAGCTCTATATACAACCAGCAGGAGACTGTCAGTCTTACTTTGATCCATAATATTTTAGCTTGATCTTAGCCAAGACATGCACCATTTTTTGTAACATACCACATACAAACTATGGAAAAGATTGTCAACTGCCCAACTGCATGGCTTGGGGTGAGAAGGGCAGAAACGTGGTGCTGTTGGTGAGAAGTTCCCTTAAATAGCTAGAGCTGCACCATCCTTTTAAGGGACTGTAGTAAGCACCAGGGATTGCAGCCCTTTAACAAGGAAAAAGAGCAGAGCATCACTGAAGTTATCCTTGTAACAGCAACCTCAGGTAGTGCTTTAACTTGCTAGGGGCTGGGATGGCTGGCATAGCTTTGAGGCTGCTGTAAAGCACATTGTGACTGAAGAAAATACAGGGTTAGGATGTAAATCAAAAACTCAAAAAACTCTTCAGCTTTTCCTTTTGTTATGGACAGTCCTAATGACAATGAGCTCTAAGTACTATATATACACAGTGCTATGGATTTATGACTCAACAAAAGCCAGCAGCAATTTTATTTTTTTTTTTTAATCTTGACATATTGGAAAACCAATTTTAAAAAAAATTCTTAATGGAAAGGCTCTTTTCATATAAAAAGATTTCAAGCACTATGTATGTTATTCTTCCTCATGAGACAATGGCTGCTGACCTTCCAACGTCTTCTGCCACAGCCAAAGATTCACAATTCTCTATTCAGTCTGTAAATCTTTTCATGCCTGTTATATCTTTTTTTTTTTTGTCCTCCAATGTTCTTTCTAGTGCCTACATGTGATCCCTGTGTGCAGCTGGTATTACTGATCTAACCCAGAATTTATACTTTTTGCCCTCAATACTCACAGGTTTGAAACCACATATAGCATAGTTGGAATGGAGGACATTAGAATCATCCATCGTCTTATTGCTCTAAATTGTCCCTACTGTATGAAATGTGTTTTCATTTGTGGGCAGTATCTTGCTAACCTAACCGACTCCCACTTTCCTGTATAATTTCATAAACTTTAACCTCACTCTGTGCAATGTCTGTAATTGTTTAGATGCAGAGTGACTTGTCATTTGCATCCCATGAAGCTTTTATAACAATAGAAACTTCAATTAAACTATGCCAATTGGCTTCATCATACTTCCCCCAAAATATCTTTGCCATCAACATTCCTCAGAGTGGCAATTCCCCTGAGCTTTCCAGAATTTATAGGTCACAGGTAAAACAGCATGTTCCCTGCAAATGGTAATGAGTTTACAAACTGCTGAGTATTATAATGATAAATTTGATCATATTTCTCAACTGACTTTACACAGTCTTGGCACCGCAATATTTTTAGCTTCTAGCTGCTCTCAAAGGGCCCAATCCAAAGCTCATTGAAGTCAAGGAAAAGAGGTGTATTAAGATTAGCAGCTTTTGATCAAGCCTGAGACAGTCAGTGCTGTAAAAACATTATCTGTGCACATCCCTTATACGGAACTGACATCTCCTTGCACCACTGCGAGTTACTGAATCTCATTTTCTTTGCAGCTTTCCACCTGATCAGGGAATCTATTAAAGTCCAAGCAGTCAAGGCAGCTGTCTTGAGTCAGATAATTTCCAGCTTCCTAAATAAAAGGAGCAAATATAATATCTACTTTATGCCCACATCACTCTCATAACTCGCATGGTATTGTGGAAGGTTTTCAGAGAGGAGGAGAGCAGAATGCAAGCAGCAGTGATTTCTAAAGGCCTGTCCCTGGTCAGTCCTCTGCTTCTGCAGAGGCTCCCTCTCCTGCTTTCACCGGTATTTTCACCAACCTTCCTTGGCACAGTTCGCTCTACAAAGTATTTGCTATAGCTCTTAAATGTATCCTTTCATACCTGCAGGGATATAGGGCAGACTGTGGACAGGAGAGAAGGTTGCGTTGCTATTTAGTGTTTCTGTTGATACCGGTATGAACAGAGAAATGTAGTCTGACATCTTTCCTGGGCATTTTAATGTATTTAAAGATAGAACGGTGACCTCTGGTTAGAAAGTCTTTATTTCAGGGACGTGAGTTTTTTGTTATGTTAAATGAGGGCATTAATATATAGCATTTGAAGTGCTAGTAACGAGACCTAGCGCTACTTTTAGAGAGAAACAAAATGATTTACACCTGATTGTTGATAATCTTCTACAACAAGTTAACTTAAAAATACAAATGACCAAGCTAACATTTTTCAGATGAGAATCTCCATGAAATACAGACCAAATATTGAAAATACGGAATAGTAACATATCAACTATCCTTGTCACTGAAAAATGTGTCTTAAACACCAAACCCCTTAAGGTTAGTCTTCTATCAGAAGGCCAGTCACAAAATCACTAAAGCTGTAAAGGCGATTGTTCACTGTTGCTTGAAGCTATTCGTATACATGTGTGAAAAAAAGCATTATTCAGTAGTTCAGTCAGATTTATCAATTATGTCAAACTTTAAAATCCATGTGACCTTTCTTGGTATAGGAAATGATTTTAAATCTACCTTGCCTCTGACATTTAAATATGTGAGACTATACCGTTCATTTATTTATCAAGATAAATAGGGATTAATGGAAGATGAACAAAGTAAAGCAGACTTACAGAAACAAATTAAATTGTTAGAAAGGAATGAATAAATAGGACTGCTCCTGTCTTTTTTTCCCCTTTTTTCTTTTCTTTCTTTTTTTTTTTTTTTGCAAGTCATAATGTTTACTTTTACACAGCTTACAGACTAATAACTAGATACAAGTTACTCTAAGCACCTGTCACCCCTGCCACATAAACTATTCTCTGTTAATGAAATAAAATTTATAAGTATGTGGTAATCATACTGCTGAATGTCACTTGTGGAAAAGGCTATTATCTGACATGACTAAATGTTACTGCATATACTAAGTCCGATGCAGTATGCCCTTTCACATTACCAATGAATAAGATTTTGTTGTTTGGTTTAGACACTTGGTGGACTGCTTTGGAGGTCCACTGAACATTTAAATAATAGATTTTATTTTTAAGTTGAAACTGATTTTTAATTACTTTTGTTTGCAGGCCCTGGCATGGTCAGGTGTTTCTGAAATTAAACTATATGATTATTTTACAGTTTCCTAAGAGCCTGCTCTCATAGTAAGAAAAAGACATAAAAGATGACTGTTCCCATTTTCTGTTTCCCAGTTTTTGATAACATTCTGGGAAAATAAATAGTCCTTTCTATGCAAAAATAATCAAAGAGCCTCCTCAAAGGACAACATTAATACTTCCCTCTTCCATTCCAAACAGCTACAATGGTGAGCTAAAATACAAAATTACTCAAGTCCTCATTATTAGACAAAAACTAAAATTACATTTTCTGATCACAGACTCCTGTATTTTTCTTTTCTTCCAAGAGTATGTGTAATGTAACATGTAAAAACACTGTGTACATTCCATGTACTTTCTAAATATCTGGTAAAATCGATTTTTTCTTTTGACTTTCTCAGAGCATAGAATGGATGTGCAGTGAATTCTCAGAAAAGCTGTGCGTGGAATTTCTGAGATGGTATTGATAGGTGTAATTTATTTTTTATTTACAGTTTCTCTGGCCCTTATTTTTCTTTCTTTTCTGCTGTCTGAATTCAATATCAAATAGCTCTGCAATCCCACAATGATGCTTCAAGCTTTAAAAAAATGGACTACAGCCAATGCCAATTTTGGGCAACTATCCAAAATTATACACCAACTACACAATGCAAAGTAACTTTCATTACCCTTGGATCACAAAGCCACAACGTTTTCTTCTCCCCATTCCCTTGAGTTATGACTTCCTTGTCTGGGTTTCTCCTATCTAGGAAACATGCTAATTGTTATTACTGTGATTCCTAACATGAAATATGTTTAATCCTTTGCACGTTAAGTGCCAGAACAGTAGTTTCATTGTACATCATGTACTGTTCAGAAATGTAAATCATAAGCACTGTTCAAGGTAGCATATGGTTCATGATCCTTTTAGCTCTTTGTTTTGAAGGTGAACTTCCAGAAAATGACATTCATTGTCTTCTATTTCTTAATGTATTAGAAAATTCTATCCTAGTTTTGGAAAGATACTAGGGCCACAATTGTGACGTCTTTAAACACCTTCATTAAGGAACTAGACAGGTCAGCAAGACACAAAGCAACAGCTATGCTGGCTGTTTCAGACACAATTAGAAAGTGTGTCTCAAGTCTCAAAATCTTAACATTCGCACTCTGCCAATCCTGATTTTATAAACACAGATACCATAAATAATTATTCCAACATATACTTAAAATATAATATATTGTATCATGAATTGTTTGAGTTAAAGTAAGCGAATAATTGAATTTCATGAATGATCAGTGGATTTAAAAATATTTCCAAACCAGTAATTTTTTATACTAACTTTATATAGCAAGATAATTACATAAATGGGAACATTAAAAAAGCAGTTTAAGGTCATATACCATGTACTTCTGAAAAAAATTATCTATTTTGCTACATCAGTGACATTACTGTCAATTCACTGTTTCTCTCTACAGTAGTCATGGTAGTGCTTTCCATATGAAATGCCAGAATTATAAAAATGAAGAGGCATACATATTTCTCAATGATTAAAAGGCTTTTTCCCAAAGTCTATAATAAGTCTGTATCTACAAAATTAATAGTCAAATGAACCTCAGACACACAACTCTAAGATTAGCTCACAGAGCCTCTGCTTCACAGTAACTGATACTTCACATCTTAAGAAAAAAAAAAAAGCTCCATGGATTACCAACATTTCAGGAGAACATTGTAAGTTAACTGTATGAGGCAATGTAACTGAAAATATTTCGGCTAGTCTAATTCCATACTATATATATGGCAATGGTCAAGATAATCCATTAAATTAATGTATCCACCCAAAGCTCTTACATTTCTATCCAGTACTTTTCAATGAATAAGCACTTAGTCTGGCCAACAGCTCACAGGGCAATTGCTGCTGGTTCACATGGGAGCATGCAGGTACCCCGTTCAGTAGGTGCCAGAGATGCCCATACCAAAAAGCTATTCAGTAGGTCAAATTATTAGAGAAGTTGAGTTGGAAGTAGGAAACAAGACTTTTGGAATAAAAAGAACATGTTTACATTGGGTTTAAGAACACCATCCTGCTCACGTTGTGAAACACTAGTGCTTCTCCTCCAGCTCCCCCTGCAAAGCTAAGCAGAACTTTGCTTTTTGCATAGATTTTGTTGAGGACTATGAGGGGGTAGTATGCCTTCCATTTATAGTACACCCACAGGTTTTGTTATTGCTCTTTTGTTAAAGGCATGATAGACAGAATCATTAGCTGTGCAAATTATTTTCTTACATAAGAGAGTGTCATGCTGTGATGGTTCAGGGGTGACTAGCAGCCCTGGTACCACCTGCTGCTGTGTGGGCACTCCCTTATCTTATCATGAGAATGCAGTGGGTCTCTGGCACATCCCTCAAAACTGTTCTTTTGTGCACCCTGCAGTCCTATTCATTTTTTGGACAGGGAAAACTCAAGGTTTTCCCACCTAGGTCCAGCTTTCTCACGACTACCCTATCTGCTGTATACCATAGTCTCCTCTACAACCTTATGATTACAACAATTCACAGTAGCTCCTTTGAAACAATGGACCACCCCTTAATACAAAAAAACAGAGACCCGGCAAAAATATTAACATTATGCGCGGTTTGTGTGCCTGGCTCATTTTTCTTGATACCTTGGTGACCCACATGCCCCAGGTACCTCCTGGGAAGCCTGTGGTTCAGGCAAGTTGTATCCTTCTGTTCTTTGTGGCTGTGATGTCACCAGACAACATTTTCAGCAATAACACCTCCCAGAGTGTGCTCATTTCAACCCCTAGCCGTTTTCCTGTCTCTTGACTGAGGAGTATCACCCTCCTCCTTCCCACCAATTACAATAGCATTGCTGCTTCACAGCTGTCTTCTGAGTCAGACTGAAGGGCTGCTGTGACTTTAAAATAACTTAGCAAAACCCCTCTGTATATGAAGTTAAAAGCAGAATGGTTCTGCTCACGTAGTCCTCCATGTGGCTTCACGAATTGGGGCAGGAAGAACACCGGAGAAGCTGGCTACAGGTTGGGGGTATGAACAAGCTCTTTTGTTGGCATCCCTCCACTTTTAGCTGCTGGCAGCTCATATTTCTTCTGTAGACACAAGGTTTGTTTTCAACAATTTAGTGACCTTCTGAGTTTGAAATATGAGAGAAATAAGCCTGCTAATCAGATTTGAGCCAGGAAGTGGGTGCCCCTAAATTAATAGCTATTTTCTTAAGGATTCTTAATTCGCTATTTTCTTAAGGACTCTTAATTCTTTTAAGGACCTCTGATTTGCTTTCAGGACCTCTGATTTCCTTTCTTGCTGATTTCTCAATAGCTCAGAGTTAAACAAAGCAAATCCATTCACATATTTCAATACACTAACAGAGGTTGCGTAGCGATAAAGTAATTGTGCATTAATCCCGTGTTCTTCACGTATGTATACAGACATAATAGACTAGGCAAGAAATTATTCCTAGAAAAGCTAATCAAAGGTTTTAATTTAATCAGTTCATTTTATGTTCATTTTTTCTGCTTTGTCAGCCTAATACACATAATAAAAATTTAATCTCTTCATTGTTTTAGTAATTTGAACCGCTATTTTACAAAGAGTACTTGACTGGCAGTCATAGCCAAACGAAACAACATGTTTGTCTGCCCTCACAGGGATTTGAAATAACTGTTTTAATTCTATGCCTTGAATAAAACAGTTTTTTTCCTCAACACGAGGGACAAACAAGAGAAATGTAAGGCTTGTGTTCATTCTTTTCTGCCCTCGGTTTTCTGATATTAGCTTAGAAATCCTTCAATATAAATTCCCAGTATATGCATAAATTGTCTACTATGCTGTGAATTTATTCAGTCTCCTAGGACTCTGTGTGATAAGTATGGGAAAGGTAGTGCTATAAACCCCCAAAATAACCTTGTTTTTCTAACTAAAACCCATTAACAATCATCAAAATAATGGTCAATAGAAAGGAGGTTTCAATACAAAAGCCAAAAAAGAATGAATGGGAAACAAGGTGATTTTTCATTCATGGCCAATGACCTTTCATTTACGCCCACCGGAGTACCAGCAATGGTAACGCAAGCCTGAGAAACTACTATGAGGGCTGAACGCTCCAGTGACAAATGCTTTGCCCATCAGAGGCTTTCACAGAACACACTGAAAGTAAGTAAACGATCCCCTTGCTGTGGAGCCCATGGATAAAAAGAACTGTTTGCCTTGCTTCCTTTTATCTCGGAAGATTCAAACATTTTTTTTGGATTATTTTTGTCTTTTCTCTCAGCCTATGCAGGCAATCAGGCAACCCTGGAAGAAACTCAGCATCTCAATGACCACGCTGTGGAAAGCAGACATTCAGCCTTTCCATTAAAATGTTTTACACAATGAAGTTTTCTAAATAAAAACAATAGGTTTCTTTCTCCTTTTTTTTTTTTTTTTGTCAGACAAGCCTTTCTAATGGCATTTCTATAAATATTGGTAACTTTTGAACTTATGTTTATACCATCTTTCATAGCATTACCATTATCACTATGGAACATACTGGTGAGAGAGGATCTTCTTTCCAAAAGGCTTTTCTAATAGCATATTTCATAATTGATTTTAATTAACTGAGCAGATTAATAGCAGAACATTAAATGCAATCAGCTGATGGATTAGAGGAAGCCCAATAAGCCATTCATAACTTATGCCAGGATTCAGACTAATTCAAGACCTGGCGAGCTAAAAGCCTACTTTGTTCTGCATATAGTCAGGCTACAAGATGCAGCTCCTTGACAAAAACAAAAATTACAAATCTGCTGCATTTGCTGTCAGAAAAGCTGCCCGCAATTAGGATCTTTGGCTACCAACAGTGACAATAAGAGCGGGAACAGCAATACATTCATTGACCTTGAAATGTAGTCAGGTATCATTATCCCCCACAGTTTATTTATTGGTATGAAAGAATTGGACCTTATTGTCTCAAAAGAAAAGTTCTTTAATATATATATACATAGTTACTTGATACTGTTTGCATTAGATGTATAAAATATATTAAATCACTAAATACTGTACTACAATGATGTGTGTACACACACATATATATTTACATAGACATTTATATAACAATAACCCTACTTAGACCTCAAAAGATCAAGTTAACTAGGTTTCAGAGAAGTTACCAATCCATGGTCAAAACATGCCATTTTGTAAAAGATTTTTCAAACTGTAGAGTGAAGCAAAGGAAGGGCACTTTGAAACGACATACATATTTAAAAACAAGACACTTCACTTCTTGCTGCTAATAGGCTCTCTGTTATCTTTTAGTGGTGCTATATAAAATTGTCTCCCACATTTTTCAACCCTGATTGTAAAAATGCTATTTTTTGCTTCAGCTGACAAAAGATTCTTTTGCTCCAGCCTTTACAGATAGAACAAAAAGAACCAGCCTGACATAGAAAAGCTCTTAAAGACCGAGACTTATCCATGAGAATATAGTCCCTGTGTAGGACTGCAGAAAGCACGCTACACAGGGTATGCTGAGACAGCCTCACCATGCTAAGTACTACAGAGCGTGGAAGAAAACCGGGCGCCCTAGCCAGCTAGGCACTGCCACTACGCTTCTGCACTCACTTTCTGACAAGCTGGAAGTCTTCTTAACACCATGTGCCTGTCCTGTGAAAACAAGACTATCTTTTGCAGTGTTCCTAAGGTTCTTGTTACTATATCCAATCCATTTTAAGACAGCTTCCCAATTCTCCTTTTCCACAGACTCTCCTTGTTACAGAAAAGGCCTACAATAACAGTAAAATATGCAATCCAGACACATTAGCTAGCTGAGCAGATTGAGACCGACTGTTATTTAACAACTTTATACAGGAGCTATAGAAAATAAATAAATGATTTAATAGCTTATAGGAAAAACTTAGAAGTCTTTATAACTGACTTTATGCTTTCTAGTAATGCTGAGCTTGTAATCCCATTAGTCAGCTCCCCTTTGCATGGTACACTAATTTGAACGCTTTTATTATTTTCCTGGAATATATGTATTCTGCAGGCACAGTTTCAGGTCCTTTCCCATTGTTTTGTGTTGCTGTGCTCCTGCAGCCGGAGATGGCATTTCTGAGAAAGCAGGTGTGTGGCCAGAACATCCCCATGACTCAGTAATCTTGGGCTGCCAGAACTATCCCTTAGGACTTTTGACTGCCAGTTGTAATTAACTTTAAATCCATAATTCTTTTTTGAGGAAAAAAAACAAACCCAACCTTCCCAGGCTGGACTGAAGATACACCTATCTAAGCAGATGATGTTTATGTATTGTATGGAAGGGAAGTATATGTTGGTTGATTAGAAAGGTATCAATTTAGAATATTCACAAGTGAGTTTTAAAAACCTCTGCAAATAGGGATCAAATATTACCAGAGAGGAAAGAAAACTAGTGGACAATTTTCTACAGGTCACTTGTTTCAAGACTAGCTTTATTTCTGTATTGTGGTGCATAATAACACCTGGAGGCTCATAGAACCAACCCTTGCCATGATGTCAGTTATTTCAAGATTTCATTACTTATTATTCTAAAGGGGGATGTCTATGTTGCTATAGCTCCTATTCCTTAAGATGATGAGCCCATTTTTAAGGGCCGTGGCTTTTAGAGCCTTTTCTTATCTCATACAGTTAAGGTTATGCTCACTTTTTTCAGAGTGGGAAAAGTTTTCTAACTCATGGAAAAAAACCCAAATTTTTAAAAATGACATGGCAGTAGCCATCCTTTAGATCTTTGCATAATAATTACCTAAATTAATACAAATTTAAAAAATGCTGCATTCTTCAAAGTCTTCATACATACAAGCTGCACTACACAATAAGCAACGTATAGCCATAGAATAAAATTTTGGGATAGAAGGGACCCTCAGAAGATATGTAGTTCAACCACATGCCCAAAACAGGTCTAAATACATCAGGTTGCTCAGGGCCATGTCTGGCCATGTCCAACTGAGTCTTGAACACCTCAGAGGACAAAGATTCTGTAATCTTACTGGGAAACCTGCTGCAATATTTAGCCACTTTTCTGCAGAGCAGCATCCTTGCAGCTTGCACTGTTGCATGAGATTCCTTCACAGATGCAAGACCTCATACTTTCTCTAGCTGAATTTCCTGAAGTTCTGTTCCACTCATTTCTCCAGCCTGTCCAGGTCCCTCTGAAGAGCAGCTCTGGCCCTCGGGGTATTCACTGCTCCCCCCAGTTTGGTGCCAAGCACATACTTGCTGAGAGTATACTTCATCCCATCCTCCAGGTCATTATTGTAGACATTGAATAACGTTGGTCCCACTGCTAATCCCCGAGGGACCCCACTGGCTACTGGCTGCCAGCTGGACTTAATACCACTGGTTACACTACTTTGATCCAAGCACTCCAGCCAGTTTTCCACCCACCCTGACTATTCATCCCACCCATAATTCATGAATTTGGTGATAAGGAGACTATGGCAGACTGGGACAAAGGTCTTGCTGAAAATAAAGATATACAACATCCACTGTCCTCCCCTTTCCTACAGGGCTAGTAGGCTCATCCGAGAGAGAGAAATGAGGTTGATCAGCCACAATTTGCCCTTCTGAATCCCTGCTGGCTGCTTTCAATCACCTTCTTACATTAAAGTCTTTAATTACTTTAACTAAACCTGGTAAAAGCCATAACTTTACCAAGGACCAAGGTGAGGCTGATCATGGATTTTATTATAAAAATTTGAGTTATTACTGTTTCATTTGCATTCGGTGAAAAAAAAAATTTTTTTATATATATCAGAATAAATTAATTAGAGAGTTTTATGTACTTTAATACTACAAGTCAGTGGCTTCAAATATGGAAAAAAAGCTACAAACCTGTTTGTAGCAAGAAACATCTCACTGACTGAAGAGGGATGGAGGCAGCATATTGCCAAATATGAGATAACCACGAGTCAGTTAATTTCACGGACTCCTATAATGGAGCTATAGTGCTACTACTGTGCAAAAATTATTGAGGTACTTTATTAAAAGGCAGATAAATAATATCCCATTTCTTTTTCTGAGGATGTGTAAATAAGAAACTTGGTTAAAAAAACCCACAACCACCACCTAAATCACTGCTAGTCTTTGGGACTCATCCTGTAAAGTGCTGAGCAAACACTTACTGAATAAAATGAGCCTTCCTGAATAAAATTCTAATTAGAGTAATTGAGCTTTGATAACTGCTATGTCATTAAACATAAATGGGCTTTAAACTAATTGTGTTTGTATTCTATTATGATTTCTATTAATGAATGCATTAATGTTTATACTCCGGAAACAATTCTGTAGTAAAATATTAAAGTTTATACCACTTAATCTGAAGTGAAATGCCCTTTGAATACAAACCTGGCTTGGCATTGCTGTAAAAGGTTCTGTAAAGAAATATGGTCCTGATCTTCACTGCATTAATAGAAAAGGTGCCTGTCTCCTTTTTGGGCTTCCTCCATTGTAGACAAGAGGAGCTGCGTGTTGGTCTCTGCAGTGTAAGTTGGGGTACAGTGTGGGATTTCTGTAATTTGGGCCAGTTGCCACCAGCCCTACAGAGCCTATGATGCAGCCTCACTAATACACTTCTTACTCCAATAGTAAGGTGTGCAGAAGGACCCAATAGTTTTAGACATGGTGAAAGACAGAAAAATCATACAGCCATTTTCCACTTACAAAGCAGAACTGCCCACCAACCAAAACCAATCCAAAATAAGGAGGTAAGAGATGTAAATTGGTACTGAATATATCATCGCTGAAC
Source organism: Gallinago undulata (assembly GCA_026546715.1). Classification (NCBI taxonomy): domain Eukaryota; kingdom Metazoa; phylum Chordata; class Aves; order Charadriiformes; family Scolopacidae; genus Gallinago; species Gallinago undulata. The sequence goes on from JAOTQQ010000071.1 coordinate 10,893,811, forward strand.
TACATAATGTGTTTCTTTTTGTGGCATTGAGAATGAATACCACAACGTCAGTCCTAACACAGACCTCTCCTGTTGGACAAGTCAGGAAGCCCCTATTCCTTAGCGATGCCAGGTCCCACTGCCAAGCCTCATTGGCCTTGCCTAGGATAAATGGAAAAAAACCACCCCAAAAACCAGACAAACAAAATAGTAACATGCCAAACCCCAAAACCAGCTTTATGCAGTTTTAACCACAAGGGGAACGTGAGACTACCCATACTGGCATTCAGGATGGCTACCAATAACTAAACATTTGCTCTGGGAATTCAACTTTACACATAAAGCCTCCTGTTGTACAGTTGGTCTTGCCTCATTTCATTTCAGTTGCTACCAACAGACAATAGTCATCGAATGATCTTAAGAATTATTCGCCTAGTTGGATGCAGAAACATGAAGCCTGTATTGTTGTTCCTGTACCCATGGCATACAGCTTTCCACTGCTCTTTCACCAGATTATTACAATTTCTGCTATAAATTTACAGTACAATACAAAATGCAAAAATAGTAATAATTCTCTAAAAAAACAATTCTTTTCATTGTCATTCCTAATGTTGACATTTTTCACTGGAATATGTGCAGAAGGCAAGACCTGGGAGAAAAGAACATGGACACAAACTTGTTTAAATATTCACATGAATATTCATATGAGCAGGTGTGCATTATTTTCTAGTTATTGCTTCCATGAGGAGAATGGTGCAAGTTATGAAAATTAGACAAAGTTCAAAAAACACAGTAATAAAAGTATTAGGGAAAAATTCTGAGTTGAAAATCTGCTGCTTTTCTATTAAAAATGATTGCCCAAGGCCTCCTTTCAGGAGTTTGCATTTCCAAATTCAAGTAGACTAAAATAAAATAATTGATTAATTATATGCTAGCTGACCATTTATTTTGTTTCATGAACCAAATCATCCAATTTTCTGATTCAAATACATTGAATATTCATAATTCTGGAATGGAAGGCAAGGATATGAAGATCACTTTTTGTCTAAATAAATCTAAACAGCTGGATATCTGAAACTCCAATTATCAGACACTCTAGCACATTTCTAGGAGTTTACAACACCTTCCATGCTACAGGACAGATCTCACTGTTTCTGGCCTGAGAATTTGCTGGTGTTCAGTATTTCTGGTAAGCTTTTCAAGACAACTCTAGTTTAAACAAGGTAAACAAGGGTATTTCTTTACAGAGTGGTCCCTTACATTTTGAACACTAAAATGGAAAAAACGCAAAACAATTAAAGTCTTTTATTTATTTGCTACACACATTTTACTTGCATAGTTTGATTAGCCCTCTCAATATTTTTGACTTTTAAGTTTTTGATAGTTTTATAGCGAAGTCTAACTCATTGAAAGCCACTGCATAAATTGGTGTACAAATGAGAGGCACCTATACCCCTGGCTCCTTTTAATGAATGATGCATTAAACCTCAGGCATGCAGGTAGCTGTCTTGTAAATCTCAGGAGAAAAGTAGAGGTGGACATAATACTTAGCAAGTCTGATGCCCTTAAGATATTCTGAACTCACAGTGCAATTTACTGATCTTGTGCATGCACATATATTTCTTTTAGCATGAGTTAGAGTTACTGTAGATTTGACTTCCTACTTGATTTCCAGAGATCTGAACATCTAGGATGATATGATAAATCAATCTTTTTCTTCTTAGATAATATTTGTCAGTATCTCCAAGGAAACTCACTGATAAAGAAGTTGTGTCTCTCCAGATGGACATTAATATATAGATGGAGTTAAAGGGGTGGAACCACCAAGTCTGCTAGCATTTTAAGAACGATGATTCAGATCTGCCTGGTGGTATAAGAATACCTTTCATACCTACTGAAAGGTCAGGTTGTCTTCATAACAGGACATTAGTTTCTAGAATTATGCTATATATTTCACTAGAAACTTTGCATAACTGCATAATTTTGGTTATTTTAATCAAATGTAACACAACATAATCAAATATAATACTGTAGTTTGAGTGTAACGACTTAATTTTACTTTTTCTACTTTCAACATCTGGCAATATCTTCTGAAGTGCTGTTGGTCTAAGACAGCGCTGAGAAGTTATTTTTCAAATGAACACCTCGTATGTCAGAAATACAGAGTTTGACTTAGTTCATTACAGTGCTACATGGAAGTCTAAGTGATCCTTCATGTATTCTTCAAATATGCAAGTAGCGTAATCCTTGATTTTAAAGAAATATTTACACATGCTAATTCAGTACAAAAACGTAATCTTACTGCAGCCTGATAAATAACATCAAGCCTGCTTCCCTACAGTATTCAGTTTTCACCAGAAGCGCCCTGTTAGCTTAACTGAATGTAAGCTGTGATTAAAGCAGTGTAGGAAAAAACTGTGACAAATGTAGCTCATACACCACAGATGTAATATTTTATCATTTTTTTTCATCAGGAGCAAGGATAAAACACTACACGTACATAGCACCTTGTAACAGAGACAAAACTAGTTACTGCCATTTGGAAATGGCCGCATTAGGGCAAGGGATGCTTAAAACTCACAAGAGCAACAACAGAATGAAGGTATAGTAGGTGAAAAATGTACTGTAAAAGGAACTCTGGAGAAGAGATAGTACAGGAGATAAAGCACTGCTTTGATGTCATGTCAGCCATCCCACCCTACAATCTACATCCCCTATGAAAACACACAGGAAGATCTGCTTTCTGGCTTGTATAGGTGTCAGTTAGAAGAACAGAAGAATTCTTCATAACAAATAAAAACGTACTGTTTTGAATGGTGATTTTAATAACAAAATGGGAAGTGTAAACGGTCTGTACAATGTTCTACAAAGATTAAAGGTGACAGAAATATATTTGAGTTCAACAGATTGTCTTATGGTGAAAAATAACTTTGTACAAGAGCTTTAGTGCTGAATCAAATGTTTTGTGACAGAAATTTTCTACAAAGGAAAAATTGAAGGAGGCATGTTTCCAGTGCAGGGGGCAAATATTTGACATCCTGTAAAAATCACAAGTATTTAATTGTTGTATTTGTAAAATATATGCAGTGAGCTCTCTGCAGTTTTCAGCCAGTTCAGCCTGTCTGATTACACTATTTTGAGCTAAATGTTTCAGAAGTCACAAGCAGCCTTTGCTAAATGATTATCTCTAATCGGCCATACCTGTCTCGTTATCAGTGGCTACACTGGCTAAAGCACTTTGTGGCTTTGGAATATTTCCCCCTCAGGGCATTGCTCATGCTGTAGTTACCCCCGAATGACTTTTTGCTCATTTGCAAAGGCAAAAGACTACACAACTTGTGGGAGCCTCAGCTCTTGCCTAAGTTGAAATTTGACATTGATTCAGTACAGAGGTTGTCCTGTTCCGCTCTAGTGTTTGCAATAGCCTTACATCATCAATATTTAGGAACTGTAACAACTTCCGTGTATGTATGGCTACTTGGCATGAGAAGGTCTGTTAGAATCTCATCCTCAATCTAATAGGTAAAGCATTACGTCATCACCCAAAAGCACGGAGCGATAGAGAAGGAAAACTTGCTTTTCAAACAAAGCTGAGGATAATTTAGTTTGGACCACAAGCTGGATCTACTGATAAAAACTAAATTTCATCTAACTTTTGGTCATCGCACTTTGTGCATATCTGTGGGAGGAAACAAGAACATAATTACTACAAAGAAAATGATGTTCCCATCCATAGATTTTCTGTCTTCTATTAAATGTGTCATGACTGGTGGAATCAGATATATTGTTTTGTAAATGTCATTAATTTTTCACATCAGTATTAGGAAAGAAAAGTAAACAGGATTCAATCTAATTTATGAGACACTTTAGAAGATGATTTGAAGCAGACTGATTACAATGTATCAGTCTTAATTACAGTATATATAAACTAAATAATATGAAATATTAATCTGCTGTTTTCAGACAAGAGAATCAATACACGGAAGTTAATTTTTTTCCATGCACTTAAGTCAAGAAATGAAGACAACTATATGTGGCTTTAGGATAGTTCTAGAATTTTACAATTAAATTAAAACAAGCAAAATACCATTCCTCCAAAATAAAAGCAGGAATCTTCAGAACTAATCACTTGACTTTTTTAATTGAATTTTAAAATCAAATCTATTTCTCACTTGCTTCTTGCAATGCTAAATAAAAGCATAAATAATTTAATTGAAAAATTAAATTAAGGATAATCAATTTGTGACAGATTTATGAAAGCATATAATGGCTCTTACATAATATTGAGCTATACTTACTTAAAAAACAGATTTGGTGCATGATCATAATGAATGATGCAAGAAATATTACATATTTTGTTTTAGTTCTCTGGTTCTGGGATTCCCTCTTCTTATTGACCCCCTAAAGACCCAACTGTAAATCTCAGCCCTGTATTGTGCCCTGCAGAAGATTCTGACTCAAAAACAGAACTGCTTGACACACAGGAAAAATACTCTCCATGCTTTAGCCCTTAGATTTGCAGCCTACTTTTTTCTGAGTTCAGCATTGAAACTCTTTTCAATTGTGTTGTTCCTGGGCACTGAATACAAGTTTCAGTCCTCGGTCACTAGGAATTTAAGACTTGCAATAATGCCCCATATATGTTGTGGTGCTTTCCGTGCTCTTCTCCCCTGGCACACCAGTGGAACAGTGAGCACTACCTTACCTACAGGACAGAATTACTGATCTCAACATGCAGCAAAATTTCTTACAAAGAGAGCTAAAACATTCAGGTTTGAGTTTCTAGGAAGTATTCTGTAAACCAGTAACTGAAAAACATGATTTCACTGTGATTTGAAGTGGTAGAGAAAGTGAGGCAGGATAACGCAGGCGAGCTGCCAAGTAGGAAAGTCAGATTTTCAGTACAGATGAGACCCTTAGGCCTACAACTATATGAGTACACAGAATGAACTGGGAATAATTTTCTGGCTTGAGGTCAAATGGTATGTCAGAGCACATGTCCACACAGCTAACTATTCTCAGATCTCAGACACAGTGGCACCATCCAAACTGCTTGCTGGGAACAGTTTGTGGCCTGTACTGTCACCCAAGCCATGCGGGTCAGTGCTGCTGGCCCATGCCACATCTGCAGAGACTGCAAACCAGTGACCAGTGTGGACAACTGTGTGCTAATGCCATGGCTGAAACAGAGACCCGGTTTAATTCACTGTTACACTTTGATTACCTGAAGGATTCACACTTAACCAAAAAGGAGGTCCAAGCAGATTTCAACAAACAAAGTATAACTACAACACCCTAAAATTATCATAAATTAATTTTAATCTCTTAAGAATTTTGTAGCTCTCTAGTACACAGCATCTCAAGGTATGCATGCATGTTGGGCCAAATTAATCAGACTCAGGGATAGCACGTCTCCTGCTCTGGACCAGCTGGTCTGCTAGATTACTCTACCAACATTAGTGTGTGGCTTCCACTGCCCTCTGGGGCTGGCAATCATGGCAAATCACAGAGATGAGTTGTTGAGCCTGCCTCCTTCAACCTGCTCCAATCCCTTCTCTACTCACATCTATTTACTGCCCCATGGCTTCTATGAAGGTCAGCCATCCAGACCCTGACCACTAAGATTTTGTGATGAAGATTTGGCACGTAAATTGGATATTTATTTTATTTTCAAGGTAACATTTTTGCTTGTTCTCTTTGAGAATTAGTTATTTAAAAATGTCAGATAATTTCCAAGTAAAAAATTAGATCTTTTTTCTTCACTTCCCGTGTCTGTATCCACATATACAGCTATTTTTCTCTGTATTCTTTTCTTATACTGAGGATAAGCATACAGGTTGGGGTTATTGGTTCATTTGTTCAGCCAATTTTGCAGAACTGTCCTTGGCATTCAGGGACAAATAATTCTTTCCAATCAGCAAAAAGGAGACAAAAGAGATAATCCAATACTGCATTAGATTTGCAAGCAGTTCAAGGTCTTATCAGGCTTAAAGATCTTTTTTCAAAGAGTTGTAGGGGTTTCTCAAAGAAATATATAGAGCCTTATAAACTTGAACTTATAGTTCTAGCAGTGGAGACAGCAGAGCAGAGGCAGTATATGATTTCCTTTCAGATTCTGATGACCTTTACACTGTAATTACGAGCAAACAGGCCATTATTGTTATGTCTTTAGAAAGACAATGATTGTCTCTACATTTCTTGATTGCCAAGAAAAGGGATTTTGATACTCATTTATCAATTACTTGGAAGCACCTAATACCAAGGTTAGTTTCAAATTCTGATTTCAATTTGCTGAAAGAAAAGATGCCAGTAAATTTTCAGTCTATCAGCTTTGTCCCAAGATAGGTCTTATGATAGCACTTAAAAAAAAAAAAAAGACATAGCTGCCATTTTCTATCTACCAACAGATGCAATTTATATTTTTTCTGCATAATAAACGATTTCCCTCAATTAGGAGTGAAATATACCACTGAGTTAACACAAAAGCAGGAAAGAATTGCTTAGGAAAAGATACGAGGACTAGGCCTGAAAGTGCCAACCATCCTTTCTTCCTATTGGTTTTAGTGCTCAGCATTTCACAAGGTTTGACCAGGGCCAAATTAATCACTTGCATTTAAATGCCTGCGTTATTTCTTTCCAGTTAATGGATGTCTTGCTTTAACATGAAGGGAAGCCTAAGCGAATCGCATCATGTAGAGCAAGAGTGCAAAAAGTAGCCAAAAACCCAATCAGATCCTGAAATTTAATGCTTTCTCTCTCTCCTACCTGCTAGTATCTGCAAAATTTTCCTTTGAATTTCTAAACATAGAAGAGATCAATTTAAAGGCAATATAAACAGAGGTGGCAGTCAGTGCCTCCTTTTAATCTATTAGAGCAGCTGTACCTCACTTGGACAAAACTCGTATTAATCCCAATTTCTCTGAGAAAAATGAAAAGTAAGCAATGAGCTGGCTTTCACCGCTGCCTTGTCCTGATGGCCAGCATAAGCTCTGTGCATCAGTAATTTCTAAAGGCAGGTTTAGAGGGAGCTGGACACCTTCCCTACTGGCAACATGAAGTGGCCAGACACAAACCAACTCCTTTCAAGAGGCTGTGTACTCCATGAGCCATTGTCTACTACAGCAAGTTCCCACTGCTGCACACACATGCTTCTTCCCCTTTTAATATTTTTAAACCAAAATGTTTAACCTTTTCAATTTTTATTTTCTTTTTAAGACGACACCCTTAAAATGAAACAATTGAAAACAAAGCATGAGGTGGGAGATTCTACTTCCCCTTGTATGACTTCCTGTAGTTTCACACAGAATCACAGAATGATAGGGACCTTTGGAGATCATCTAGTCCAACCCCCCTGCCACCTAGAGCAGGTTGCACAGGAACATGCCCAGGTGGGTTTTGAATGTCTCCACTCCCTTTATGAATCAATCTTGCTCTTTTTAATATATTTATTGACATAGCATAAAGCAACAATAACCCTGCTTAGCAAAAGTCTTAACCTGCATACCAAGCAGCTGGAATTTTAGCTCATAAAGCTAGATGCATCTGCTTCTAGGGAAAAGAGGTAAATCTGCTAAATGGGTTTATAAAGGTTCACTTGCTTTTGCTACACCTCTCTCCTAGTTTATAATTCTCAAAGACATATATGGAAAGGCCTTCCACCTTCTTCAGGTATCCATATTGGAAACACTGAAATACATGCATATGACATTTTCTGATTATTTGCATCATACGTTTGAATGCTTTTATCAAAAGCAATGAAATATTAGAATAAAATAACTCTTTAGACACAGATATCGTGAGGCAGACACACATTTGCAGCATTTTAATGTTTTTATAGTTCCTTTGATTCCAACACCCTGACTCAAACATTTCACGTTAGCCATGTGTTTAAAGTACTTTTTAAAACATAGACCTAAACAAGAATTCTTTGGCTAAGAAATACTCATCCAATGTCCCATTTATGAAATAAAACTGATCTTACCTCAGCCCTTTTTCTTTTGAGAGACAGAAAATTCCTGTTTCTGCTTGTAAAGAGACTGGTGTCAGAGAAGCTTCCGAAGAAATGATGACCTGTAACAAAACATAATCCTTCTGAGCTGAAGTTCATACTCAAGAAAGAACAATACAATTTCCAGGTCTCCTGTATTAAGCTTTTCAGCTAAAAACAAATGTCCTAGTACCTAAAATAAGATTCAAGCACTGGTCCTGCAAACAAGTATGAAAAGAAGGGTGGTTTCACATGTCAGTATTCAATTCTATAAAGCTGCTAGACTTCGCAAGCACTTGCAAGATGTGAATGAGGTTTAAAAATCCCCATCCTTTTAAGAAGCAATTAGTTGTTTTAAATTTGCTCAAAATTAGAAATAACAAGGATTTTGCTTTATTTAAAGAGAAGGCTTAAATTGATTTAAAAGACGTAAGAATACTTTTATCTATGGATTCAAAAGCAAGTCCATGAAACTCAATGGAGATGTGTCTTTTCTCCAAGCTTTGGATCAGGCTTGGTTGCCATTTTGATACTAAAGAGTGTTTTTAATGAGAGCACTCTAATGCTATCTTACTGAAAACAGCCGTGATTTTTTAAAGAAAGAATTACAACTTTCAGCAATGAGCAGAGAACCCTCAAAATAGTGTAATAAAATTTTGATTCTGAGCAGATTTGCATCAGCCTGCATTTCTCTCATTTGTAGAGACCTGGATGTCGGGATTTGGGTGGGCTCCAAGCTACCATCCCTGCCACAGAAAATCCAGTTTGTATCCCAAGAAACCCGGAGGTTTATCAAGTTATGTAATACTAAATTATATCTTTTAATAAGCAAATCTAGAGTTAAAATCCTCAGCTTTTGCACCCACTAGTGGTTTTCAGCATTTCTTTGGTCCTCTTATGGCCATCCAGGATTGTGCCTAGGCTTTTAGCAAGGTCTTTTTCTTCTACTGATCCTGGAGTTGCTACTACCTTCAAAAGCATTGTTTGTTTGCATGAAAAACAAAGTTTTGCAGTTACATTCTACCACAAAACCCCATTCAGCTTTTCATAAAAGGGATAAGCAGCTCTGTTGAAGACCTGATTCTTGCTCTTGGTGTTTTTGTCAGCTCGTTGTAACTGTAGGCAGCTCTGAGAGAGGCCGTGTGCCTCAAGGGCTTCCAAACCTTTTGCCTCCCCCGGGCAAGGAGATACAGTTTGACTTAATGGTTCCAGATGGTTACTAGAGATTAGTATTGCTTAGCTATATTGCATTGATGATCATTCTCAGAGCAGGCAAGCAGTAATTAATTGATTCCATCTGTATCTATATTTGGGCAGAGCGTGACCATTGCTACAAAGGGACAGAGGGCATACAATTAACAAGTTAGCCCTGATGGGCTGTAGGGGTTTTGAGAGACTGGCAGAACTGACAAGGCTTTCCGTAAGAACGTTTCTATACAAGTTAAGCTATTGCAATGAACTAATTGTTGGAGAATGGCTATGTGAGCGCGGTCGTGGCTCCTTTAACATAAGCAAGCCAGACCAGGCCGCAGTGGGAAAAT
>JAOTQQ010000071.1:10907139-11107598 GCA_026546715.1 Gallinago undulata
GGATGGGGCATCCACAACTTCTCTGGGCAACCTGTTCCAGTGTCTCACCACCCTCACAGTAAAGAATTTCTTCCTAACTTCTAATCTAACTCTCCCTTCTTTCAATTTAAAACCATTCCCCCTTGTCCTGTCGCTGCATTTCCCTGATAAAGAGTCTCTCCCCAATAGTAACATCATAATAACAAAGAATTTATCTACATGCATACTCTTAATTCTTGCAATAGCATACTCTGGACTGTGTCTAATTTACTGTGTTTGGTTTAAAACCTCTCCCTTTCTTGTCTCCTTCCCTCCCCATTTGAAACATATATTCACTTTGCCTAAGTACACCTCTTTCCTAGGAGGCCTAACTATCGGTCTTGAGCAAGTCCTGATAACAGGCACTCCTCAAACTGTGATTTTCTGTATGTTAATAGCACAGTTAATGTGCTTATGTTAATAAGACATTTTCAGTGTCTTAAAAAAACCCAAACAACCAGTACAAGAAACCCTATAATTTTCTAGGCTTTTCAGAATTAAATATAGGCATAAAATTCAGAATCCATTTAGATATAAGGACTGTGCTTTGGCACAGGTGTTTCAGTACTAAACTACTAAAGTAAAAGCAAATATAAGATAAGAAAATAGCCTACCAGACAGGAATTTTGATAATAGGTGCTTCTCTGAGTTTGCATAAATGACTATGGGCTGAGGAAACCATTACAGCCTTCCACCCAGACCCTGCAAGAAGTGCCCTCCCCACACTCCCATCATGATCCACCACAGACACCTGGGGCCTGGGTGTTAAATTAGACTCAGCCAATCCTCCTTGAATGGGAGGACTATGAAAGCTGTAAGCATTAATTAAATCAAAATAGCATTAGGCTTCCTCTCATTTTATTGAGATTAGGGAGATCTTGGGAGTGAATAGATTGAAAAACCCAAGGTGTTACAGGAGAAAAAAATAAGCATCAGTTAAAATATATTTATAAGAGTTATGTGGAAAACAAACGTGCAGTGTAGAATCAAGGTAATATACCAGGTGTTTGGCCTGTTTTATCTCACCTTTAGAGTCTTTATTCAAGGAACATTCCTCCACCAGCATACACCCCATACTCCCATTCTGAATAATAGGAAGATTTGGAAACTAAGAACCTTTACTTAAAATATACATATTTGACAAATTTAGAGCATGTAATATTTAGGTGTAATATTTTTATAATTTTCTCAAAATTTTAAAGAATCTGTAGATTGATATCTGTAGGAATATGTTGTATTTTAAATATTTTCTGTATTTTTCCCTTTAAGAACAACACTGGAAAAATATATTTAACTTTAGTTCTTGTGTTGCTGGTATTAAAGTTTAACTGATTCCAAGGACGTACATGCCAGAGAAGACTGTTTTATGGTGGGAATAACTGGACATGTTTCCATGTTGATCTAATTGAAGAACATCTCTTCCTCATGGCAGCCCTTTCTTAAAAGCTTTGTCTTAAATCCAGTTCCTTCCAAAAGGAGAATTAGTAGAGCAGGAGACTGTAACTGTTCTAAAAGGCAGTTCACGCATTGCGTGACATTAGACTTGTTTTCAAAAAGACAAGTAAAAGAATCTTTTATACTTTTGCTACTATGCTGTTTTGCCTCTTTAGCATAATAATAGGTGCATGTATCTTATTCCTTCTAGTTTTTTAAGTACTAGGGAGTGCAATTAAGCAAATGCAGTAAAAAAATATATAAAGCAGGAGTGCGAGGAATGTGGACGAGATCAATTCAGGTTTTAATCATATGAATCACTGTTTTCTTATTACTGAATTGTTAATCTACAGTTTGGCGTTAATCTATAGTTTGGTAAACAAATGTATTTGTTTTATGGGCAGGACATAAGGAGGGATGGGATCAAGTAACCCATTCCTTGCCTGGTCTTTGGGAAAGAACCAGGAGCACTTACAGCTCTGGGAAAACGCTGCTGCTTCTCACCTTCGTGCTCAGGACATAATGCTTCCTCCGCTATTCTGTAAAAGCAGATGGGAGAGGTGTCTAGGCACTAAGGAAGTACATGCTGTACCCTTTCTAAGTGAATGCAGGAAAGTGTCCCTGTATGAGTTGTGTCCCCTAAGCTGCAGTTGAAGCAACAGGGTTTCTGCATCCCCAGCTCAGCACTCCACACGTGGGCCTTCGTCTGCGGCCTGTGACAGTCAATGGGAGTCATTGCAGTGACTACAGCGGGCTTTGAATCCAGCCCTGGAGAGGACTTAAGGCTTCACTAGTCAGCATAAAGAAAGGCTGAAAAACCTGGTGAGCAACACAATTGCTTTAAAATATTTTTTCATTAAATTCTCATAGAAGGGACTCTACTATCAAACACCGTGTGGCAAACGAACAAGAATGTATTTTCCAACTCATGAATTGTCTGGTAAGTGTTAGTCTTTCAACCACTGGGAAATAAGCAGCTGATTCCCCAATCAACAAAAAAAAGTTGCTCAATAGCAAATACTACATAAAAATCACATTATATTTAACACGTTGAATGAACAAATCTATGTTTATGGTTACTGTAAGAGTCTTTTCTTTTCCTATGTTGTTATATTTCTTTACTGTATGTTTTTCTGTTTATGTGACAGTGCACTTGTAAAAGAGAGCAGAGATTTTAGCAAGCTATTACATATAGATTCACTTTAATTCATGCTGAATATTTTTTCCAAAAATCTATCTTTCAGCAAGATGAATTTTTAATATGGTTAGCACTGAATTCTCTTACATAACATAAGGTTTTTTCATTCATCACCTCTACAGTCTCCTGCCTTTCAGCCCTGCAGTTTATTTGCAGTTACTAATTTTATCTGCTGGTAACACTTACCCTTAGGTTCTTTGTGCAACTAATGTCTTGGGGTACTAATAAAAAATAATCTGATTCCCTTATCATCAGAAATGTAAAATGTAAAATGATGTTGCTCTGCTGTTGCCCACAAAAAGTGGAAAAAAGTGAATGTCAGTCATTTAATGGAAACAAATACTCAAAAGAGAGAAACGTTACATTATGCCAAGGATTTGGTTCTTGTCAAATTCCATTCGCTAAATGAAAATGTTTTAAAGTTAAATGACCAGGGAAGTCTTCTTAACATGTAGGAAGAGAAGTATTATTGTTTCCCTTTCACAACCCAAGAAAATACTTTCACTGATTTTAAGTTAGCCTCTTTGCTTTCAAGCGTTGGACAAATCAAATGCAGCCATTTAAAACCCCACGCTCATTCTGAAACAAACATAATTACAGAGGGCTGGAGATAATAAATGCAAAACATGAATATTTAGAAACTAGGACTCCAGAAATTATTTGCCAGAAGTAAAATCATCTGCGACGGACAAAGGAGATCTAAACATGAGTTTAAATTACTCACAAAGGCATCCTCAGGCTCTGTGTCCAATTCTCCTGTGTGTTGTCCAAAGAGGAACATGGGAGCACAAATCAGAGTTGGTCTCAGCTCATCCTTATTCTACCAGATTTTTTTCTTGTATTCTTTCTGGCATTCTGGCTTTTTAAGCAAAAAGTTTATAAAAGTCAAGTAAGAAATCTCTTAATTTGTAAGTTGGAACTATAAAAATATTATTTCCACCCACAAAGAATCTACTAGATCTACTCCTCGGCGTCTTTTGGCCAAGGTCTCTTTTTAGCTAGTACAAAGAATACCAACAAAAGAAGGAGCTGCTCTTCCCCACAAACAGACTAACACGTTTCAGAAAGACAAAGCTGTTAAGAGAGAGAGAACACACAAGTCAAACATTTCAGGTCTTAGTCAGTATTGATCTTCCTGGACTTTTTTATTTGAGGTGAAAAATGTTTTAGAAAATAAAACATTGATAAAAAAAATGCATGGGTATTTATTCAGGAAACTTTTCATCAGTGCTTGCTTTTAGGTGGTTCTTACACGGAACAGTCAAAGCAGTCAATTGCCCAAGGCAGTGAAGTGGGACAGCAGAACAGCCATTGCCCTCCTGTTTACTTTTCCTCTACCAGAGCTCTGAAAAACAGACCAGGTCTGCTAGTAACGACATGCTAAAGATTTTATAAAATGATGAAGGGAGTCATAACAGTCCACCTTACAAAATGCCTTTCTCTTCCAACCAGAGAAGATTAAGGCCATTAGAAGGAGGCAGTGAGTCAGAGTTTGAAACAAAATTTCATGCTGTAAATACTGGAGCCTCCATGGAGAAAGGCCATTCCGGAGCCCTCAATGGGCTGAGACAGAGCAGTGGACACCTCGGTTAACTCTGCACCCTGCGAAGGGGAATATGCTGGTGAAAGACTATGAGCTGGTTCTGGCAGTGGAGGGAGACATGGGGATTCACGGGGAGCAGGGCTTACACTTGTGCCTCTCTCCAGAGGCAGGACTTCAGGGTTTGATTCAGGGCGGAGGCTGATGGAGGAGTCGTTTACAGAAGCCCAGTGCAGCTCCCAGAAAAGGGTAATGCAGCAGTGGGTGGGAGGGGAGCCTGTTAAGGGCATTTATTACCAGCTGGTGCTATTAAATCAGCCTTCCAGCACAGCCTTTCTAGCTCCCTGTATGGTATTTGGCAGCATGGAGTAGCAGCAGAAGTATTTCCTCCTGATGTATTTTCCAGCACTAATTTCCTAGAGCAGGGCAGGGGGAATGTATCAGAGGATGGCTCCTCCTGTTCCCCATCACTCCAGTGCATGGCTTGGTGCACAATCCTTCAAAGTTTTGGGAGGGAGAGAGGAACATGCTGGAGATGGGCAACATTGGCTTTTGTATTTTTATTTTCCATGTCATGCCTCTGTTTGTCTCTTAGGAACTCCAAATGATCAGCCACAAACTCTGGTTGATGATCCCTTTAAAATCAGTTTACCGTGTTCCCGCAGAAAACCAGACTGTCCTTCAGGCAAAGCAGCATATACAAAATATGATGTATTTGCTAAAAATGTGCCTTTCCCTCTTTGAAGCTGCCTGTAATTACGTACCTAGGGAATAGTTCGATGTTTACATTTTCAAGTATATGGCTGGTTGTATTTAGCATAATATTTTTCATCTCTTCCCTTTCTTGTTGCACTTTTTGTGGTCATAAATTAAATTATATTATGTTACAAAAAGAATGAGAATTGAGAGCAAGTCACAGCAGCCCTGAAACAAGAGGCCATCGACCAGTAAGGCATTTTTAGGTGGTGGCCACCTCCCCTGAGCCTTGTGAAAGAGATGCCAGCTGTCTCTCTCTAACAGTTCCCATTCAGAAGAGAGCCTGGCTATTTCTCGTGATGTCTGATGCCCAAAGGGATGGGCTGACTGGCCTGACATCACTTCTTGGGGAGCAAAGCTGGGCAGCTGCCACAACCTCACCCCCCTGCAGCCAGACCAAATGTCTCTTGCTCAATAAAGCTGGCTTTGGGCCCTTGGGTTAAATCCTTCTCTTGGATTTAGAAGCATAAATTCTGAAAGTCTTAGTTGGTTTCAAAGGAGGTATTCCACATTTACACCACTTTTCCTGTGATCAGAGGCCAAAGTGAGGTCTAGAGTACGTAAAATAAATCCAGGCTTTTGGTCTAAATTTATACGGCTCCTTTATAAAGCTTTCAAACAAGATTTATCCTCTGGTTAAAAATACATTTCAGTTGACTTCATCCTTGTCAGCCATTGAATAACATCCTAAAAATCTTCTTTTGCCACTAACGCAGCATTTATTATTTATATATATGTTTACATGTGAACTGTACCATGGACGTAATTTCAACTATAAATTTACTGTCTTCCTTTCACAAAATAATTGTGGCCTTAAGATTTTTCTTGAATTCATTTATTGCTTTCACATATATTCTCTAAAAAATTTAATAGAGTAATTTATATTCTTTAGGTAGGTAGTTAATTTTCTTCACACAAATAGACTGTTAATGCAACTTTCTGGTTGCAGACATGAGCGCCAGATAATGGCCTTTAAGAGCTATGCACTGACATCAGTAGGATTTGTATATGTTTCTGCAGGCTAAATGTCACTCTACGTTATTAATTTTTGGGCAGTATTTGTTTGTACATTTTGTTTTTCAATAGCTTGGGCATTAGAATTAGAGAAGCTTAATGATGCATATTATAGTTTAAGTCTGAATACTTAACATATTCATTAAGTATTTTCATGTACTTCCTGGAAAAAATCCTGCTTTTTTGTCAGATGTTTTAATGGATAGTTAGTATACATGCTATTTTGTGCTACAATGGACATCAGCTGTTTGGGACAGCATTTAGCAATCCTGGACATTTTTAAAGGGGTGTGCTATTGGCATGTTAATAGGTCCATATCTTACTAAAGTTGCTTAACACTGCTTTGTAAGAGCACATTTTCAGTTGCAAGCACTGAGAAATTTCAACAATGTGAGTTGTGTTTTCTGTGCTCTCTGTTTCAGGCTACTTACTTTTACCTAGAGAAAGTTTCAGACAAAGCAGTTCAGATTTTAAAAAACATTTAGTCTAGCTCAGCTAATAGGTGGTAGATGGGCACAGGAAGTGGCAGTGGGGATGGAGGAAAGTGGGAACCCAAGGGAAGGCAACTAATTTGGGAGACAGTTACTGGGAAGGAGAAAGCAAGCTCAGAGAAGGAGGATTGAGTAAAGTATTTTACTGACCAGTGAGATCTGCATTAAAGTGAATAACAGAGATTGGTTTAAACTGGAGTCTTGAAAAGTGAGCTGACAGAGATAGAATAGAACTGGATTAGGAAGCAGAAACTGAGGAAGAAAGTTTTTGGAGAGACAGGGCAAGTCTTGGAAGTGGTTTCTAGGAGGGCTTGTTCCATTACCTTCCCACGGATCACTGTGAGGCTAACTAGTCTTCTTCTTGAAGAGAGTAGTGACATCTGCTTTCTTCCAGTCCTTGGGAAGATCTCCTTATCGCAATGATCTTTCAAAGATAATAGACAGGGCCCTTGCAATGACATCAGCCGCTCTCTTGGCACTCATGGGTACAGTCTGTCAGGTACCACGGACTTGTGCATGTCCAATTTGTTTAAAAGCTCCCTAACCGGATCCTCTTTCACCAAGGGTAAGTTTTCCTTGCTCCAGACTTTCCCAGTGGTCTCGGGGACCTGTGATTCCCAAAGGATGGTCTCACCAGTAAAGATTGAGGCAAAGAAGGTTATTGAGTACAGCATGCTTTTCCATGTCCTTTGTCACCAGGGTACTTGTCCTATTCAGCAGTGAGCCCATATTTTCTCTTGTTTTCCTTCTATGCTGTACACTTGTAGAAGCCTTTCTGGTTGCCCTTCATGTCACTCATCAGATTCAACTCTCGTGGGCTTTGGCTTTACTAACGCCATCCCTGCAAGCTTGAATAGTGTCTCTATTTTCCTCCTGGGTCACCTCTCTCTGCTTCCATACATTGCGTGCATTTCCTTTATGGTTGAGTGTAGCCGGGAGCTCCTTGTTCATCCATGCAGGCCTCCTGCTGCCTTTGCTTGATTTCCTGCTCACAGAAATGGATCATTCTTGAACTTGGAGGCGGTAATCTTTGAAAATAAGACAGGGGAGTTGCTGGAAAAGAAAACATGTCCTGAATGTTAAATGCTGCCTCAGAAAATCACATTACAGCTCTACATCTGTTAAAGGTTTCCTGTCCTCCTCTCATTAAGCAAGGCACTTAAACCAAATTTTTCATAGCCATTCATTTCTTATTTCCTACATGTCTGTCCTGAGCTTAGGTTGTGATTGGCAGAAATGCTGAGTACTATTTATTGCAACGGAGATTAATAACAATTTGTAATTTGAACATAAAGAGCTTTATTGTTCTAAACACCATGTTCAGAGCATCTCAGTAGTGCACCTTCAAGTTAGGGGATACTTTTGACCTTCATCTAACTGTGCCTCAATTAAATGCCAGCCCTTATCTCGCAGGAGTTTGTGAAGTTAAATTAATTAGTCATTGTGAAGCCCTCAGAGACAGTAGTGATAAATGAGACAGAAAAGTCTATGCGGGAACTATTTCTCTTCTGAGACGGTTTGAACAGTGAGAAACAAACAAGACTGGTGCCACACACAGCATAAAAGACATTATCGGAAAGTGCTGAACAGCTTTCTGTGAGAACTGTTCACCCGTGGCACTTAGAAAGGCAAGGGTCCTATGGAGAAAGTTCTAAGAGATTATGAAATTTGTATGCATAAAGAATGCAAGTACAGCTCTATAGTCACTCTTAAATTTTGGCATTTTCCAATTTTAAAATGATGATTTTGCAAACTTGGAAGTGTTTCTACATGTAGTTGTGACAGTGTATTTGATACCTCAGCAGAATAGGTGGTGACATCAGAAGGTTTTATTGTTTGTCACAGCCCCTCAATTTTTCTTCACTTTGTGACTCATTTTGCTATTAATAAGCTTTCATTATTAATGCTCAGAAGTTTCTTTCACTAACAAAACTACAAGAGTATCTCTGGTAGTATAATAGCCTCATTATAAATAACATGTTTCTTAGCTAGAATACTGAATGTGGTATATAGTTAATTATCTTTCTGTGCTTTTCTCTGAAGCGAAATATATATCTTAAATGGTCTCTAATTACGCATTTCACTCTGAGCTTACACTGTGCATATCTTGATAAGGTAATGGAAAACATCTATATTGCAAGGAAAAATACATATTTCATTTTCATTAACATAATGGACCACTGCAGATTTGTCACATATTTTGTTACATTCCTTTATTTTCACAGGTTTAAAGCTTGGCTATAAGCCTAAGATAGAAAATTAAAACATCAACACTCTCCCCTGCTATCTTTCAAAAAAATCATATTTTCTAGTGCCAAATTTTTAAGTTCCAAGTACACAAAGTTTTCTTCTTTTTAAAAGATGGGACATGCACGTCTGATCCAGTATGTGCCATTCAGACAGCAAAGCGAGAAGCTTTTCTCCTATGCACTTCAAAGAGATTTAGAATTAATAAACTACAAAACTGAGAACACAAGCCATTTGATAAAAATTTTGTTGTGGTTGAAACCACATGGTTTTACAGCAAGCTGGGACTGAAGCAAATGGGATACTGCTGGACCTTCCATACTTCTTAAATCCATCTAAACGTGTGTCTGTCTCTGACAATACTATAAGACTTCCACAAACTAACCTCTCTGCTAGCCGGAAACCTGCTTTCTAATTTAGTTGTTGTCAGTTTACAAACAACTGGTTCTGTGCTGTCCCTTCTTCCCCTGTGGTATTTACTTTTCAGATATATTTTCCAAGAGTAATCATGTCTCCTCTCAGCCTTCTTTTACTGAGCTAAATGAGCTAAACTGTTCAACTGCCTGTCACAGAACAGACTTTTTGTGCCTGATCTTTTTGAAATGCCCTGTCTGCATTTCCTGTGTTTGAATTCAAAATTTGGAAATGTCTGTGTGTAGAGAAAGTCCTTCAAATACTTTTCATAGAAACACTGATATTTCCTTTTTTTCCAGCCGCAAAACACTCCATCTGTACTTGTAAACACTGTACTACTTAGTAAAAGGCATATTTTCCACAGCTGTCACATGTGAAGGTTTACAGGTATCCTAAATCTAACACATCCACATCTTCTTCCTCATCTGCTATTCCAGCAGAGAAAAGGAGACTGGGACAGTACCTTGAAGCAAAACTGTTGGGAACACAAATAATATGTGGTGAAACTGGGAAATCAGACCTGAATTCTTCTCACCAGAGCCAAAGCAACTCACTCTTTATTGCAAAAAGAGCAGAAAAGAGCACATAAACACATAAGATACAGGAAAACTGTAATATTTAAAATTCCTCTGAAAAATTATTACTGCCTAATAATGCAAAGAGCAAAATAATAGAAATGAATTTACAGAAATCCAGTCAGCTTTCTGCTGAATGCATTGGAGGGGCAGGGAATGGTGGCCATGGGAGCAGGATTCAAGTTCCATTGCTTCTATTTCATTTTGGGATATCAGGAACACATGCAGCACAGCTCTGCAGGCAGCCCGGCAGGACTCCAGCTCCCTGCTGCATCAGTCCCCCGTGAACACTGTCACCTGTCCCTCTGCCCGCAGCCCTAGGTAGAAACGTGTGAATTACTTTTTGTGCCTGGAAGAGGCTGCATGACTAACTGCATCCTTTCTGTGAGACCTTGCAATCACCACCAGTGAAGAAGAGTTTTCACTATTCTTTTATGTCATTTATACACTGAAAACTATTACTCTGAATTGTGACAACTGTCAGTTTTCACATAATTAAAGAGGGCTCGATGTAGCAGAAGAAATGAACATGTTTGCACTTGTGCTCACTCCCCTCCACCCCCTCCTGAGAAACAAGTATTTAATTTGACCAGATTCTTTATGAGGGAAAAAGTGGTACTCAGAGGCAGCTGGAGTCTGAACCTTCAAGTTTTAACATGACAGCATAAAAAATAATTTTTAATTAAAGGTAGTAAGTATCTGTTTGCTGTGTCAGGTACTTCACAGTCTGAGATCTGTTAAAAACGTAACCAGCCATGGAGGTTTCAAGAGGAATCTGTATATATGGCATGCTCCAGTTGACGACAGAAATAAATCTTTTACATACAATGTCAAAGGCAGAATTCTTCAGCCTACACAGACACAATGAAAAGCAAGATGATCCTAGGTGATATTTTTAAGACTGTACCACTATTCAGGATTATGCAATCATTCATTTGATTTAAGAAAATGAGAGATACAGAGATGAGAAGACCAAAGAAAGGGATAAGGTCTTCACAGCTCCCCAGATTATTAAAGGCACCAAAATATTGTCTGAAAAGTCCACACAAGTAAGAGAACTAGAGAACAGTGAATTTAGTGAACTGTGAAAAATATGACTGTTACTTTCAAGTCTCATAGGTCTCTTTTAACAGTTGTGTGAAACAATTTTCCTTTGTGGGGGCTTTTTACATTTTTTAATGAATGGTTATGATTATTTTCATTCTTGATGAAAACTACGTATCCTGTGGGCAGTAAGGCCACAATTCTGTCTTTGAGAAAGAATTCTAAATGTTTACACATTTCTTCCAGGAAAAAAAAATCACCTTTGCCAAACTATTTTGCCACTGTCAGCAGGTTTTCGTGAATGTTTTTTAAGTCCGTGATGATTTTGGTTGTTAAACCATATAATCATAGAATGGTGAGAGTTAGAAGGGACCTTAAAGATCATTGAGTTCCAACCCCCCTGCCATGGGCAGGGACACCTCCTGCTAGACCAGGTTGCTCAAAGCCTCATCCAGCCCTGGCCTTGAACATCTCCAGGGATGGGGCATCTGCAGCTTCTCTGGGCAACTTGTGCCAGTGCCTCATCACCATCACAGTAAAGAATTTCTTTCTGATATCTAATCTAAATCTATCCTCTTTCAGTTTAAAACCATTACTCCTCATCCTATTGCTCCACTCCCTGATCAAGAGTCCCTCCCCATCTCTCCTGTAGCCCCCTTTAGGTACTGGAAGGGGTTCTAAGGTCTCCCTGGAGCCTTCTCTTCTCCAGGCTGAACAACTCTCTCAGCCTGCCCTTGTAGGAGAGGTGCTCCAGCCCTCAGATCATCTTTGTGGCCCTCCTCTGGACTTGCTCCAACATGCCCTATGTTGGGGGCCCCAGAAGTGGACACAGTACTCCAGATGGGGTCTCACCAGAGCGGAGCAGAGGTGCAGAATCACAGTAATACCAGGATGGCCATTTGGTATGCTGTGGTCCCACGGGACCCTGCTTGCCTTGCTCCCACTAGTGCAGAAGGAGGTTATGCTTCTTGTGTGATGTGGTCAGATGGGTGGGTTTGGTTTATTGTCTTGCTCCAGCTATGGCAGTCAACAAGGCTGCCCAACAGATATCCTAGACTGCACCGATCCTATGGCTTGTGTACTTCAATATCCTTTTTTCATTTCCTTCCTTTTTACCACTTCCTCTGCCCTGGTCTCCTCCACAACAGCCACCTGATTGCTTTTTTCCCCATTGCTCCCAATTTACCAATTCTGATACCATTATCTACCTAGGTAATCTCAGCCTTTTGTGGTCTTAGTGATGCAGTTACCTTGGTATCTTGCAAGATGTTACTCCCCGAAAGGTCTCCAGAACACCTTCCCAGTTATCTGTGAAGTTGGGCCTTCTGTTCCATTTCTCACAAAACTCCCTCTTAACCACCTGTGAAACCCAGGCATCCTGTATGGCGCTATCAGTAACTTTAGTCATTTTCTCACACACTTATCCATCAGGTTCAGCACTTTCTCATGTAATGTCCAGTAATTTTCCACATCCTGTTTCCTTACCTAACCTCAGGCCAGGGCTTAGTCAGTGGTCTAGTTGTTGCTCTAATGCTGATTGCCTAAAATAGGTTTTCCGTATTTCTTTTTCCCATCCTTCACCCAATCCAGAAGGATCCCCTTCAGTTTCCTTAATTTTCAAATCCTGCTGCGTTATTTACCTATAAGCTTCTTCCTTACTTATCTTCCCTCCTTGCTCATAATCTGCTTGTTCCCTGGATTAGGGATGTTACAGGATGAATTCTTTCTCCCCACCTCCTCCTATCAGCCTGTTAAAATCTGAAGGCAGTTGCTGATCTGAAAGAAATTTATTTCACCACAGAAAGACTTCAGCAAAAAGAGGAGAGTCTCACTGTCAGGCAGAACCAAATGGAAGTGCTTATCTCAAAAACAGTGATGTAGCACTACTTCTTCCTAGGACACGTTCTTAACGAACTCCATCTATGCTTGAGTACAGAAGTACAGACTCTGATGCAGGATAACTGTATGCTTTTACATGCACATTACAGGGAATAGATACTATTGGATTAGGATTTGAAAAAAATAGTTATCCTTAACCTAAAGCACTTTGAAACACTTTTTTTTTTCCCCCCATAAATTTCTACAATTCACGGCTCTTTGAAGGATTTCAAGTTAGAAACCCAATAACTGACATACCCAAAATAGCTAGAAACTCTAAAGATTTTGTTAATAACAGCAAAATATTACAAATGTATTCTTACGTATTCCCATCATAGTGCAGTACTGAGCCAGATACAGCACTCTGCATTATGGCTTTTTGTCACCTCGTATTTACTGTCTACTCAAAGCTAGATCCAACCAGCACTGTAAGTCTCTGCCGTGCTGAGTTGAACATAGCATCCAGCAGAAAGGAGAGGATCTGCAGAGTGGGAGGAGGCAACACAATGTGTTTGGAAGTAGATGTTGTACTGATAGGACTACTTGGGTAATTAAAGCGAGCAGCGAAACTGAAGTGGTAATATAGGCATCAAGATAACTCCAGTGAATTTGAGACTGCTCCATTGTGTTGGGATGAGGCTTGTCATTTTCCCCTTTTCAGTGCTCCCCCTGAAATTTATGCAGTGTAACAAAGATCTGAGAAATTAATTATTCCAATTTCATTAACGTCTTTTGGCTATAAGCACACATTTTGAAAGAAAAAAATTATAACTTTTGGATGGTCTGAAATGTAGGTTTTGATGATTATGAACTTTGAGTTGGTTTCATACCACTGACATCTCAACTGTACCTACAACATTTCATACACAATCATATATTTAATTTCCCCACCCTGCCTAAATCTTCTTTTCTTGTTTTTTAACAGCCAGCACGTTTTTTCCATTAGGTATGGATTTACCAGTGCAGTATGTACTCCTTTCTGCCATGTCAAAGTGGAGCAGCCATGAGATGGTTCTCTCTCTTATTCAGATGAGGCTGCATCCCTCTCTGTCATTAATTATCCAGAGCTAAAAGAACATCCCCTTTTTAACTGCAGTGTTAAATTTCATCATATTCTGAACAAAATCACATTAAATACCCCATACTAAATGCAAAGTAATGCTGTTCTCTCTTCAATGTGCCTAGAATTTCACTACCATGAACTTTTTATAAATTCAAATCTGTTACTATCCCTTATTTACATTGGGCTGGGGGATAAAAATGGAATTGAAAAAAGAATAAAATAAATTTTATCCTCTTATCTTTATATTCGCCATCCCAAATCTGCCTCTTAGTTCTCCCAGCCTTCACAAGAGAAGGCGACTGGTATAGTAAGGGAAATCTCCTGAATAGGACGGCTTCAATGAGAACAAATCCAGAGGCACCTAAGGCTTTAAAACTTCATGACAGCAAGGTGTTCTCAGACACCTTTCATGGGGGCAGCCAGGGTATGGTAACGGGATGGATGTAGCTTTGCCTAAAGCAATCCTGTTTCTTCTCTGAAGTCAGCTAAAAGCTAGATCAGGAACCTCCAGAAAAATGGTTCATTGGTAGGCGGGAAAACTGACATTAGCATTGAGTTAGGAGCCTTGGATGAAACAAGCTGCCACCAGAGGTTATAAAGGACTGGAAGCTTTGATGTAGCTGGAGCAGGGCTCCTTTGTTTTCTGTTTGTAAAAAGCTCCCCTGTGGAGTTTTTGTTTGGGTTGTTAAAATCTGTTTAACTCAAAGAGCTGACAATAAGCACTTGGGAGCAAAACCAGCTCTTTGAAAGTCCTTTTGCTGTTCAACTGCGTTGGCCAGCCCTGCCAATTTATAGCTCTGTGCTCCAAAGGCTGCTTAAGCAAACAATTAAGCTTTGCTGATCACTCTGAGCATCAGAGTGTCAGAATATGCACTTTCTCTATAGCCTAGAAGACACCCAAAAAGAAAACATTTTCTCACTGGCTGTTCCTCATGCCATGGTATTAGGCAGCTTGAGGTTTCTGGTTTTAGTAGTCAAGGGCAACGTTTGCTTTGCAAGTACTTCATTTCTGATGTACCAGAGCACTGGACTAAAAGCAAAGTGAGTATTAAAGGCAGGCGGTGTTTTACACCTAATGTTCCTTACTCAAAGGCCATGTCTGTTGAATGCCTAACACAGTCAGTTTTGATCGCTGATCAAGGTTGTTATATTACCCCCACCCCAACTGATTTGATACATAATATTCATTATTTCCAAAATAAACTAGTGTGGTCCCTGCCTCACGCTCACTGCATCAGCTGCCTCTTTCTTTGCCAGGAGCAAAATGATGGGCACAACTGACTGGCTCACCACTGGCTGCACCTCGTGCATTTAATCCTGAGGCAGGAGAAAAGTTTAAATGCAGCACAGCAGCCAGAGAGTGTTTATCTGCTAAAGTGGTCCTTGCAGTCCAGGTGACCTGGGTGGTGGGACGCCTGCGTATCGTGTCAGCTGTCAGACTGTGCACCTCCAGCACATGATTCAGCCTCCAAGCATGTGCCTGTGCCATCCCATTCCTACCTAAGGCAGCCTTGTAGAGTAAGACTTGGGATGTCTGTACAAGCAGAAAAAACTTTGCTCCAAGGTGTCCGCCACAGTGTGTATTAAAAAATGTACTGGATTTAAATGGTTCATAGATCAGGAATCTGTTGTGCTAGGTTCAACATAACAGTACAGACTTAAAGATGGTCTGGAAAGTTTACTGTTTGTTCTGTTCTGAAAAGTCTTCTGGGGAACTGGAGAAATCTTTGCCTTTGTAAAACTGAAATGACTGAAAGATAACCTCTATGAGAGCTGATTTTACATGGGAAACCATCTTTGAAAGAAAGGAAGCGAAACTTTGATGAGTTTTTGAACCAGTTCTAAGCTTACTATTTAGTAAATTCAATCTCTGCTAGATTTTAGACTGTCTTTTTCTTTCAGCCTGAGATATCTAGAATACTATTATTCCATCCAGGTCCTACGGCCTCTCCTCCACACTCTTCCTTACTCCAGTTTACTCAGGTTGCCATGGCTGGAAAGTTGGTGGGCACAGTGTAAAGAACAAGCATCTCTCACTTGCTTTGCTACCAGTACCACTTTCCCCCCACCCTAGAAACAGAAAGGAGTGATTGAGAGTGGAGTTTCTATGCTGTAATTCTTTGTGTAAATGAGCAGAAGGGCCCTCTGAGTATGTCTCTGTGCTCAAGTTCCCATACGGATTTGTAAGCAGAGCTAACTGCTTCTACTCTCCTGACAGTTAAAGAACCTATTCCCACTGCAGAAGACACTGGATGGAAAGTCACTACATAGCAGTTGTTTGAGAAAAACAAAGAAGGAATTTTGCTTAATACAATTATTTAATACTGCTTTTATCTACCAAGAATGGCAGCACTTTTTAGAACATTTGGAGAAGGCAGGAGGTGTTTTGTGGGAAGTAGTAATGAAAAATTCATGAAGGATTAAAAATAGTTGGATTTTTTGGGTTTAATTCAGAATCGTTTTATATTTCCCTTCGTTTCCTTCCCTATTTATATTGAATATAAACAAAGAACTTGTTCTAAAAAAGTTAGATGAATGGGAATGAACTAGAGTGAAATAAGAAATAAATCCAGTAAGTTCTAAAGGTGGTTAAACTCTGGACCCTATATCCACACCTAAGTGTCAAAGTGGCATGGTTTGTTTAGATATTCAGACTATCCATAAATTTATCCACAGTTGCAAGGAATTTGTCGGTGATGAATTCCCTGAGAATCTCTCCATTTTCATGTTTTACCTGAGAAATGATGACCTGAGACTTTGTAGTTGCATTTAGCTTTCTCTATGCCTTTTGCTGAGCCCGCACTCCTCTTTCACACGGCTTGAATAAAGTGTTCCTGTAACACAGGGCTGTAGAGACTATAGGGAGAAGGGTAGAGAAAATGCAGGAACAGATAATTGATGTTATCCTGAATCATGTTACCTGGAAGATCTCTTCAGCTGTAGCCTGCTAGATGATACCAAGAGAGGAGCACTTAACGTGCAGTTCTCTAGCGTAGGCACCCTAGCACACTCTCTTACAATTATTCCTCCCAATTTACCCAGACGTTTCCAAGCCTTCAAAGGACTGCAGAAATGAGGTAGCAAGGAAATAGAAAAACACTGCCACTCCTTAAAGGCACTAAAGGCCCTCCAAGAAGGCTGCCAATCCATTTTGAGCCAGGTTCATGTGATGCCAGAATACAGTGTGACAGGAAGATGCTTCAGGGGTAGTTTCCAAACTGCTGTCTCTTTCTATGACTATACCTGCGCTTCTGCATCATCCCCACTGTGGTTAGGTCTCAGAGGGGCTAAGCAAATGTGCCATCTTTTTTTCTAGCTTTATTCTATTAAAATCAAGTTATATTTGGCAACAGTGACCCAAACAAAAACTAGGTATTTGGTAGTTTCATACAAAGCTGAAATCAAAAGAAGAGAACTCTCTATTCCTACCTTCTCTGGTAACGTGTTCAAGGATCTATAGACAGCTAGGAAAAAAGAACCCTGACTTAGGATACTCTTTCAACCTCTAAATTTCAGAAAGGTTTCAGGGTTAATATTATTTTTGCTTGTTTTCTTTTTCTCACTATAAATACGATGAGCAGAAAGATGTTGCCATGGTGAGATTTTATAATGTACTTAAAAGCACTTGTTACAGTTATGTACCACAGAGCCACCTTCACTTATGTGTGAATTGTAAAGATATGTGAAAACTCACCCCAAGGAAGCAAATAGTCTACTGTCTCAGATATTTGTAATACTTAAAGTGCAGACGTCACAAATATTTTCACAGCCACTATATTATTTGGAGACCTATTCATTTACAGCCAGAAAGGAGGAAAATGATTGAACAAAATCAATACACCTTACACCTAAAGCATAATTATAAAGCATCATCATTACCTGCAGTCCAGCTCTGTGGTAAGCTGAATTAGAGATTACAAATGAAAAATAACACAGAGCTCGTGCAATTCAAGGTGTCCATTGCTACATGATGCTCTTGAGCACATTTTTATGTAGACCCATGTGAAATACAATGGCTTTGCTTTGACCACTATTTTGCCACTGAAAAAGGCAGAGTTTTCACAAATTACTGAGGTACAGCATCATAGATCCTTCTCTCAGGAAAGCAAAAGCCTGGGGGCCAGTGCTGCACTTAGCTGAGTCTGTGCTGCTCTGAAAATAGTAGGCTCTGGAGGGGTTACGGTGTTACTGTGCTCTGTCTCCTGTCCATTTGACTTTCTTACTGACATCTGGAAGCACACCTGAGGGCAGAGTGCCCAAGCACTGCTGCTGGCTTCCTTGTTCCCTTGGTGTGCTCAACCACGTGAGTACCCAGCATGTTCTCATTTTCCTTGAGTCTGAACTTGAAGGCTCACTGTCTGCAGAGCTTTTAAGTCTGAGAAAATCCTGGGGCTCATCTTAAACAGATAACACGAGCTTCTGCCCTGGAATTTCTCCAAGAACTTCAGAGCACTTAAATCTCTGGCACACCTGTAGCCCGTCCATTCTGTTGATTTGTCTGGGATAGAGCTGAACAGCTCCCACTAGAGAGGATAAACTTTAATTAACGTCTTTTTTAAGCAAGTATTTTAAGCAGACACAGTAAGTCTTTCTCACTAATTTCAGAAGGAAATAGAACCCATCCTGAGCTTATCACTAGCTGAAATAAAATGTCATACCCCTCTGAATCCAGTTGGGAAAGGGGGAACAAAGCTCAAAACAGTATTTTCAGAGTTGGATACAGTTATAGTGTGTAGAGGGCCGTGCAATTGCTTTCTTGTTACGTGAGTGCTAGCATGTGCCAAGCAGTGCTACTGGGAAGAATTAACTCCTGATTTTCCAAAGAAGTGCCTCTTCTGAGGTTATGGAGTCAATTGTGTGTCCCTGTGTGCTGGGGCAACGGCAGAAGGCAGCACTTCTTTCGCAGCGTACTTTCTCCTTGGATCGTATTTTGCACAGCTAGAGAGAAAGGAGTCACATTGATTTCCTTCCTTTCACCAGCACTGACTCCTGGCTCCACATCATCACAGTGAGGCACCAGCTCCAAATGTCACAGTCCTGAAGGAAAAACCCTGCAATAACCCACAGTCTTTCACTGCCAGAATAAGGGACTACACGACCTCCAGGAGAATTATGGTCATTTCTACAGAATTTATGTGGATGATGTATCGTGAGCCCCTGCACCAAACTTTGTATACACACATAAACATATATATCTACATATACATGTAATACACAGTTGTCTACTTTATGTTACATAATATTTTACTTATATATCTAGAATTTACTCAGATTTCAAAAGGTTATGTAGATTTTTGAAACTATCATTTCTAAAGTAAATACTGCACTACTGCTTTGAAAAAGTGGAAAAGGTGCTTTCAGTTCCAACCTTAAACTGTAGCACTTTTCTGGTAACATTTCTAAGGTTGCCTGGTCGGTATGCTGTATTTCAGAGTTCTGAAATAGTTGAATTTAAAAAAAAATAATAAATCACTGGTTAAAATACTTTTAAATACTAAGGAATCATTTAGTTTAAAAGCAGGTACTCAGTTAATGACTATATGGGATATATCTCCTGTGAAGATAAAACCTAAACACTAATTATTGTTAATAAGTAGTATTGTATAGTAAGGTTAAATAACCTCCAAAGGAATACAAGCAGGTGTAAATATTCCTGAATGATTGTGATCAAATGTGGTTCCAGTCTGAAAGCAACAGGGATTGTACTTTTACTGTAGTTCAGTGACATGAGACAAAAATGTGCTCAAAAGTTAATAGCTAAAAAGAACAAAACTATAATTTTAGGGGTAGGGATTGTTTTACTTGTATATGATGACTCTGCACAGATACAATATACATCATACACGAGTGTAACCATCCATCCAAAGGCAGCTACTACTATAGTAGTCAGTAAGACTTTCTTATCAGTAAGAAAACTTGTGTGGACGTAAGGCATAGGATGAAGTCCTAAGACATCAGTTCAGATTCTACTACCAGACAAATATGAAATGTTGCATTTAATACAGTCTTCATCTAACAGAAATGGCCTCCTTTCCAGGCCAAATGTGCTTAGAAAAATGAGAGTTACATATCCCTTTAGTTTTCAGGATATATGCACATACCATTATGAAACCCTAAATATATACTGAAATATCGTCAGGACATCCACAGTTTGAGACACAACTTCTGTCTTTTGTCTTTTTACTGACAGTAATGGAGTGGCAATAATTTTTACACAGTATGGGAAAGACATATATAATAGATTTGTATTATAATTATTTGTTGAAAAAAAATGCACTTATCCCAATAAACTGTTTTGAACATTTAGTATAAAAATGTACTATTGTGAACTTTGAGAAACAAAGGAGTTTCATGTCAAAGGTCAAGAATACTCTCTGATAACATGTAGAGAGACCACAATAAGAAGAATAGCAATAGCCTTTCCCCTAAATTGTTGTTATTCACCTAAATTCACTCTGTCTGATACCTGCTTCCCCCTCCAGAAAAAAAGATAAGGAAATGTGGCTCATAGCTGTGCATCGTTGGGTAATATTGTCAAGCACAAACACCCTTTAACCCCTCCTGATTATTTGCAGCCTATGTTTGATGTGAATAAATCCATTTATAGAATGCTATTGCTAAAACAATACGAAACTAGATCATGTATTTTGAAAGCAACAGGAAAATATTTTTTTAAATTTCATCTGAACACACAAATACTAACTAGCAAGAAGAAGAAAATACAAATGAATAAACTGAAAAACAAGAAAGCAGAAAGATAAAGGGACAACCATGGTTATGTGGAATAAAACTAGGCTCAGCAGGGTAGGTAGGAAGTTTTCAAAAGTTCAGAACTTTGTATTTCTTTATGAAATATGTATAAGCTGTAACAGCCCATTCCGAGCTACATGCAGCTGTATTTGAAGTATTAAACCAAGGACACTTTGGAGTTACAAGAGAATAGGAACAGTTAGAACAGATCTTCAAAAGTGTGAGTTGATATATTTTATTTATGGCCATGAGTCTCAGAAATGGCTGCAATGATTTATTTTTTTTCCCCCAAACTTTAAAATCAGTCACTTTAGAAAGGGAACCTTCCATACAGCAGCAGAGTTCAGCAGCTTTACTAGGCTGAAAGAGGGTCAGCTGAACTGCTGTTACACCCCAAGCTGCACTGTGGTGGTTCAAGCCATCGCAGCAATGCCTGGTGCTGCTACACTCACCGCCGCCAGGTCTCACACCCAGCCTGGAGGTTTGCATGGTGGGTTAGTGGAAAATGGCCTCTTACTCTCATTTACAAACTACCTTCAAATTATATCCTCTGCTTTCTGACTGCCAAAACCACTGAGGTATAGTGAAATTCAATTACAGGTTAGGATTTAAATAGTCTGTAATTTTAGTCTTACATTTCCAACTTCCTACATAATCCCTCTAATATGTACTTGACAAATACCTTTGTCAAGCTGGCTGTGGGTCCAGCTCCTCGGGAGGAGAAAGCATGACACAACCAACAAAGGGTGAAAGGATATCTCTGTCGGTTATGTTTGATAGGCCCTATTTATCTCTCGTGCCCTCTGTCCCTCTGGAGGAGAGACGAGTGTGACAATCCTTAGTTCATTCAATATCCTTACTAATACACGTCTGTGAAAGCCTTCCCCTCTGCTCTGTATGACAGACTTTTTAACGTTTATTTTTCCTCTGTTGTGAAAGACAAGCACCTATACAAGAACATGGGTACAAGAAACAGCCTTGTGAACATTATAATAGCAAAATGGAATATAAATATGTTCCACATTGCAAAATGCAAATAATATTTTAAGATTACTGTTGTTTTAAACTAATAACCCCTTTTTAATACACTATTGAAATAAACATATATACATGCATTCAAACTCATGGAGAAATGGAAAGGAGAAACACATATATAAAGATATAGAACACTCTGTCTCAGGCATTCACTTTTTTCAATTGCTTATACTAAATTGAAACCATGAGCCATAGCATATTATATACAAGTATTTATGGATACGCTATCTATTCTCACTGTGACGTACACGCACATTTTTGTACTCGTAATTTCTACACATATGCATTAGATATGTGCCCTATTTTTATCCTGTCGTACAAGTAAAGGAAAAGATAATCACGAAGCCATTTCCCTGACAGATGAAACAGCCAGAAACATTATCTCTGTGGCCATCCATCTTGTGCATTATTTGGCAGAAATGGCAATGTTTTTCAATATTGCTTTTTTTTCCCCCTACTGTGTTTTAGCAATTTTAAAGTATTTTTACAAGTGGAAAAACTGCACGTTTTTTTGCCCGTGTTTCCTCCAGCGTGTTGCAGTGGGTTTCCATGGCTACGGTATGTGTGGTTGCCGTGGGGACGGCGGAGCTGGCGCTGGCATTGGCTCCCACTCCGCCCGATGGCAGAGCCGGGAGTGAGGGCGACGTGCACATTGTAATCGAACGCCTCAACGCACAAGTGTTTTGTTTGTAATATGCGAGAAGTTTAACTGAAAATTAAGTGGGTTCTTCTTTTGAAATGGGTTATGTGCTAGTGGATTAATTTTGCAGGAGCCAAAGAGTTCTGATTGCAGGGAGACGGGGGGTACGAAGAGACGAATTGAATAAAAGTGTTGCGATGATTCAGTATCGGCGCAGATTTCTGTGTTGAAAGCCTTGCCCATTTCTATAGTATTGACTGAAAAAAGGATGACGAGGGGATGCTGCTACCAGAATTGGGCAAGTGAGCAAAACCATCTTGAAAAGCATATTGAAAAGCAGTAGCACTAGAGTGTAGGTTGCACTGCAGCAGCCCTTTGAAACAAAAAGGCCATGGAACGCTGTCTGCCACTTTTTAAGTAGGAACTCATCTCAGAATTAATCTGTCAGGCAGCTCTGAGGCTATCTCCAAGAAGTAAACCAAGAAGCTCAGCGTGTGATATTGTAAAAAGCACTAAATATTTGGTATCTTCAAGAAACTTCATCGTATCAAACTGCTGCATAGAGAATCACATGATTCTTTCTTTGCCCTAGGGTTTCTTTTTTCCTGTGAGCAGCTCCATCTCTTCCACTAAGTTTTAGTGGATAGTAAACTGTAGCTGGATAGCAAACTCCTGGGAAAGACATTACAAAATCAAATGCAATGAGCCTTCAAAATGGTTTGGGACTCCTAATTGCTCTGACAATACTTCTTCTGGTATTAGGATAAGTAATAACAACAGATTGGAAATGCTTTTGAGCAGAACAAGGAAAAATAACTGCTGCAAAGGAAATGGATAATGAATGCTGCACTAATAGAAGGTGTCTCAGCTGCCTCTTCTGAGGGAAAAATAGAAGTTATTATACAATTTCTCCTTCTTACCCAAATAGACTGATTCAAATAAGAATTTGCATTGGCTGACAATAATCCATATTTATGTCTCCAGCCTCCTTTACAGATGCCCCAGAGTACAGTGGATAGATAATTTAACTCTTACTAAGAGCTACAAAGAAATTCCATTAAATCATTGCACGTCATTATCAAATCAGGATTTTGCCAGCCTTCGAGTAACCTCCACTAAACCCGTCCTGAGAACTGGCATAGCTGCATGCTGTTGGAGAAGCATGATAATATTTACTTAATTTTTAATCCTTTCAAGCTCCTCCCCAGCAGAATTTCTGAGATCTTCTTACAAATTTTATCATTTCGACTTTGAATGCAAACTGCTCACTAGATGGTTTCCAGAACACACAAAAGGTTTGCTGCTCCTCCTGTTTGAGGACTTGCAACAGAAAGACAGATTTGTTTGTTGCTCCTCCTGTTTGAGGAGTTGCAACAGAAAGACAGATTATTTAATCTATTTATAAGAATCAACACTGGACAGTTTATACACAGTGTGAGTTTAATGTAATCCAATATGAAATGAGTCAAATTAATTCCTTATCATTAGAAAGCCCAGCACTACCACTGTATCTATGTTTCTAAAGTTGGAGCTTTGTTCTTTTTATATCTTATATTTTGGCTTTGAAAAGCCAGTGTAGCTCTTAGAGCAATATT
The DNA here is from genome assembly GCA_026546715.1 of Gallinago undulata. Classification (NCBI taxonomy): domain Eukaryota; kingdom Metazoa; phylum Chordata; class Aves; order Charadriiformes; family Scolopacidae; genus Gallinago; species Gallinago undulata. The sequence goes on from JAOTQQ010000071.1 coordinate 10,930,832, forward strand.
GCAGATGTCCTTTGTGCAACATGACCCAGTCTCAAACTCTTGCATTGCCTTTGGCAATCAACAGTGAAATAAATATATACATATGACTCAGTATTGTAACTGTGACTAGTTTGCTAACCTCACTCATTCTTTCTGTCTGTCTATCGTAGTTATTTCTAGGGCACCACACTATCTGAATGCTAAAAATTGTCCTTGACAGGAGCCGAACCCACACATGCTCAGTTTCTGAAGAAGCAGTGTAATTTCTGGCACCAGAGTGCCAGTTCTAATTAGGGAAGAATGAATGTCTCTAAATAAAATAATTGACCAGCATGGTAGCCCCACCTGAAGTAGACTTAAAGCAAACCTTGGTTGCAGTCTTCAAATTCTGGTAGTAGATCCAAATTTTTTATTTTTCCTTCCACCTCCATAACTCATTTTTCCATTTTAGGATCAGGGAGGGGACCAAAAATACCATCAAATACATATTTCTGGTAGGTCTGAAACCAAGAAATAGATGAAAACTGAGGAGTAGTGGGTTGCAACCCATATCCTCTAAATTTTATATAACACTCCATGTAATTGGGTATTTCTCTGATCATTGCATTAGTATTTCTTAGCAAATTTAACTTTAGGAATATGCTCAGAATCTTAACTTGTTTTATCTTTGAGAACAGCAAACACAGGAAAATAAAAGAAATACCACATTTGGCAATAAAAATAATCGGTACTTTATATAGCATATTCCCCTAAGTTCAGATATGTTCATATTTTGATGATAATGGAAACATGAATGGTAAATGGGCAGAGACTTGTGCTCTTATAATTTTAGTATGCTCTAAAAACAGTTATGTGTGTGTCATTACAGAGGAAAATTACTTGGCTTCACAGACCTTGTCTTCACTCAAAAAATGATTTTTTTATTGCAGGGTTAACATATGAAAGATTTTATGTGTTAAAACATTACTGGAGAAGGTACACTTGTAGCAGGGGAGGTTAACACAGCATCTCCTATTTGTTTTACAGCAGAAATGACACATGCTTTGGTCATTTCACGATGGGTTTGATGTTTAATTATTCTGTAGAAAAAGCACACCTTTTCTAATTTATGTATAAGTAAGTGCTGTCCTAACTTGTGCATCTAGCAATCATTAAGGATCATTTTATATACTCAATGTGGTAATGAATATCACAGCTATATATACACTGTGATGATTTTAGAAATAAAACCATACAACAAACCATACAAAGTCATATTGAAAGAAAGCCAGTCATTTTGTTTACAATTTAAAACTACTGAGCAACATTAAATACCCAGGTTGTGCTGTAGGTTCATGCTTTTTCCCTAGACAAGAGAGAGAGAGAGAGAGATGGAGTCCTTAAAACTTTGATTGGGAACTGGAGCCTTTTTTGGAACTACATGCTAAATGTCTAAAATGATAGCTTTGAACCTGCCCCAAATTTTAACCTGTGTTGCCTGCTTCTCTTGCTATCCTGTAACCCTCTGGTGTTGTTACAATGAAATGGCAGCAATAAAATGACTTAAGAAACCATAGTTGTTATGTTCTGATAAAAGTTTTGAGAGTTAGTAGGGAAATTTTTAGTTAATAATGTATACAAGTATAGCCTATGGAAAGAAAACCAAATTTTTGAGGTCAGGGCTAATAAACAGGCAGATGTGAATATAAGAGGAAAAAAAGTAGCTCTTCTATACACATCACAATATATTGCCTGATAATGATCTGAATTTTGATAGAAATTGGCTTTCCTAGGTAATCAGGAATGCAATCTTCACATGAAATCCACACAATATTGTATTGCTGTTGCTCTCATAAAGTACCTATGTACCCCCTCAAGCTGTACATTGAACTAGGCTGAAATAAGTCCTGTCTTCTTTACACACCTCCAGGAAAAGCTGCCCATAGCCTTATCTATCTGTAGCCTCAGTTCAACAGTCCACAGATTGCTCTTTTCTAAATTTGCCATAAGATCAAAGCCAGGGGAAGCTGCTAGGGTTACTTATGCTGGTGCTTTTCTCTAGGTCCCAGGAGGAGCAAGAGAATTAGAACAGACATAATTTACTTCCTCTTCTCTATGATTCTATGTTGGGGGTGTCCCTGTGACTGCAGGGGGGTCGGACTAGATGGCCTTTGGAGGTCCCTTCCGGCCCAGATGATTCTATTCTATGATTCTATGATTTTCACTTTCACAATTTTTTTAACCATCATAATTTACTTCATTGTTTTCCAATTATATATAATAAACTCCCCAGAATTTAACAAAATATTTCCCAATACTGTTGAAAAAAAAAAAAAAAAAGAGAAAGAATAACCAAAACTCCACTGCCAGTCAAAAGCAAATGAGGTAAGTCCTCGGAAGCCCTGGGGGCCAGGTTTTGTGTCAGGACCAACCCTAGAGGGAGTGTTAACCAGCTGGCAGAGCAGAGGAAACTGGAAGGGATAACAGAAAACATGGCACTAAACATAAATGTCTTTCATACTGACATTCAAATACATCAAACATTTTTATAAAGGTTTGAATGCTTAATATCTTCTTATCGGGGAAATGAAATAAATTTCATCATTATATCAAATAATATATAGAACAACTCCAAATCCACCAATCATAAGAACAGAATGAAAATCCCTTGTGTTTATAAATTAATGTAAAATATTATGCTAAATTTTACGTTCCTGGGAGCAATAATGGAAAATATAAAGATCTAAGAAATATTTAACAATTCTGATACACGGATACACCAAGAACACTACTATGGGTAGCTCAGAAGTGCAGACATCACAGGAAGAGTAGCTAAGCTACATTAGTCAGGACTATCCCACATGGATCTTTAGGCAAAGCTATCAGTCAGATGCAGTTGCTCATGCAAATATTCCATTTCTAAGGAGGCTGCAAAGACCTTAAAATGAAAATCAACATGAAACAATCACAGCATTAAAAAAATATACATTATTCACAGGTCCCATTCTCTTAACCATGGTTATAGGGCAATCTGTGAAATAATGAGGAGTAAAGTAGCCAATAATTTTTTCAGCAGGGAAGCAATTGCTCTATGTGGCTCTGAGTGCTTTTCAGCACTTCTCCATATATTTAAAATTTCTTTTTTTAAAAACTGTGCAGCTTCCTCTGTTCTTCAGGAATGGAGACTGTGTGATGATTAAAATCATTGCTGATGGAACAATCTCAGCTATTACTTTAGCTATTACTTCATGAATAGAAATTTCCGAATATTATTTTCTATTTGCATGCCCTTTACATGAATGTAACAAAGAAAGCCTTCTGGCTTTCTCTTTCTAAAATTTTATTTTCGATTTGCCTAAATTCATTATAGATGTGGCAGATATTTTAATTACTGACAATTTTGAATTTGAAACAGCATGAGACAAGGAGTCAAGGGAAGATAAAGAAGGGTGAGATGGTCAGGGAAAGGTAGAAAGACGGGTAAGTTTATGCAAATATTGCTGAGAGAGAAAAAAAAGAGATCAAAAAAAATTACTAAGGAAGATGGTTCCAATTTTGAGTGATGTACAGGGAAGAATTAGCAACAGTCCCCTTAATTTGTTACTAAGTTACTTTAGATAATATTTTTATGCCAATTACAGCACACTCTAAGCAACATTTTTTTCAGAGGACCCATCATCTCCAGTCAATACTTATTCCAGTTGACATTAGGCTGATCTGCTTACACTGAATGGCATAATAGATCAAAGGAAAAAATAAAAACACAGCCCCCAAGAAATCCAAACTAAATCAACCTCCCACTGCCCAAAGAACAGTTCCGGCAATGGAAAGTCTCTTGCACAAGGCTAGCAGAAGAGGCTGCAGCCAAGCAGTTCTACTGCAAGAGCACATCAGAGGCAGGACTTCAAAATGCAGCTGAGGTTTGCAGCCTGTGGCACCGATGCAGGAGGCTGCTGTAGCCCGGGGAAAAAGTCAAGCTCTAATTTGTATCGCCTTCATGACCGACAGTCATTCAAGTTGCAATAGAGAACACTGTTCTTAAATCTCGCTCAGCAGCCTCCTGGGCTGAAAGAGGGGGTGAAAATTGTGGCTTCTCATCACTTGCCTATTGGAGAGGAGGGATCCCTACAGAGAATTCTGCCGCAGCAGCTTAGCAATAGATAGATCTTAATTTTATCAGTGTGAAAATGAGAAGACATTGAAGTGAACATTGTTTTTCTGGTGATATATTAAGATTAATTTTCCAGTTCATATACATAAGAAACATAAGAATGAGAGATTCATTACCAGAAAGTGACTGGAGGTTCTGACATTATCAGATATTTAACTGAGCAGTTCCTCAAACTTCTAAATACCATCAGCCAGATGTGGCAGCCCAGCATCCCAGGGCAGCACCCTTTGTAACTTTTGCTCTTGAAAACTGAAATCATCAGTTAGGACAGAAAAATGATAAAAAGTATTAACATCCAGAGCATGTGGCTTCCATAATCCTTCTATCTCATTCTTCCACGCAGAAGACAGAGCAGATGAGTAACTAAGATCAGCAAAATCTTACCTCCCTTGTAAAAAATTACACTGTATTTTACAAACAAAAAACCCACTTAGGTGTGGAAAAGGAAGACAAATGCATGCTTTTATAGGAGAAACACTCTTTTTTTTCCCCCTGAAAGCATAAAAAAATCTCTTAGAATTAGCCACACATTTGGAGCTAGAAGAAACTGGTAAAAGGAGCTGGCTGGAGTTCCTATGAACAATAAACAGACAAAGTGTTGACAAAAAGAAAAGTGGTGGCTTCCTCAGTTGCATCTTTTGAGATGAAACTACATCAGCAGCGGGCTGTAACGTGGTGAGAACCTGAGCAGCAGCCACAGCAGATGAAGATCAGGCCCAGACTTGGGATGGGGGAGAGAGCAGCTGTTGGCAGCGGGGTTTGGTGGAGGCTGGAGAGCAGCAGCCACTGGCTTTCAGGTTGCTGCTCTGCGGTGAGGAACACCAGGCAAAGGAGTGAATGTGAAGATGAGAAGAATGGGAGCTAAATATTTGGGCAATTAGCACAGTATAGTCTGGTTACTGTGAAGGGAAAATTTGTGTGGGGGAATGGAAGGAAAAAGAATGTGAAGTAAGAAATGTCAATGGTCAGATTCCTCAGATTCAGCCTTAGTCAAAACAGCACCACAGGATTTGCCTGCGGTAAGATGTAGGCCAGCCCTTCAGCCAGCTTTGAGTGTGGCATTCCCACGCGTGCCCGATTTTTAAGATTGCTTTTCTCTCAATGGCAATGTCACAGGTTTTCTCTCAAATGTATACTATACAAAAATAAGCATGAACCCAATAGTTCACAATTGATTACGATTCCATTAGAAAACAGCAACATCTGCAAGTCTTACACAATCTAAAGACAAATCAATCCTAAGTATATTAGTACTTTTAACACTTCCAAATTCTGCGTTAAATGCTTTACAAATTACAAAATCCTCATTTAATCACTTTAATAAATCTTGTTTACAGTTGACTGTGAAAATCAGTGAAAACTAATTCACTTTGACTGTTCTGTCTGCAGCGCTGACAAAAATAGAACAAATTTCTTTTTACTATGGTCTAGAAAGGGGAGAAAAAAAGCTTTAATTGAATATAATCACAATATGCTAGCAGCACATGTTATTTTCCCACTATTATAACTTGATATTTTTAAGTTTGGGGAAGGAATTCCTTTTATAGGAAAGGACTTTTGTTTCATTTATTATGGAAAACAAATGTTGAATATAAACTTGGTAACATATTTTATTTTATCTTAAAAGATTTGTGTTTTAAACACTGTTATCTGTCTTATGTCAATGTTCAAGGCATTTACTGCAGGAGTTCATCTGCTGTAATCTTTTGTTAACAGTTAGTGATCAAAACACAGAAGGATTTGGCCCAGTCTGATTACAAAACATTGGCAGCCCCCTGGGCCATACAAACCAGTTAAACATTTTGATCTTGGCTTTGCAGAGCCAACTTAGCAGAAAGGCAAGGACGCCACTGAAGTGTAAAAGAAACACAACACATGATTACAAGTTAATGACAGATATCAACAAGTTCCCTAATTCACTATTTTTATACCGTCCATATTCTTAATTGTCAACATGCTAGTAAGAAATTAGATTAATTTCTACACTTTCAGTAAATAACCATGTAAGATAGAAGGCTTCTTCATGTTTTTTTTTAACTGATTCTGAACCTTTGGGTGAGATTTTCTTCCCTTTAGGGTCTGATCTAGAGCTCATTATGTTCTACAGAAGGATTCTCATTGACATTGCTGGAACAAAGTCCACTCTTTAATCCTTAGAAGAATACAGCGCCAAGTTAAATGTTGATTATAAATTACAAGGACTATTTTCCACTTGGGCTCATTACTGTTTTTCCTTCTGGAACTCAATTAAGCTGAAACATGCTGTACATGACACAATACAGACACGGTAAGAAAAGGGTTTGACTATATTTACATTCATAAAATGTGAGGATCAAACAAAAAAAAAAAACCAAATTCCATTAGCATCCTTTTCAACTTCTTGGTACATGTATTGACAACTTACCTAGGAACCCAGAGGATACACACGTGACCCCAGATGGGTATAAACCAGGTTTGTCCAGCTAAAATTAACAAGCACTACTTTTCCAGTAAATACCAGTATAAATCTCCTAGGGCGTGAGGTATGCCTGAGGATAGGAAACTTAATCATCTGTTTATATTAACATTCATCAAGAAAACACCTTCCAAATCTCTCTTTTGGAAGATGTAATTTCTGGCGTCATATCTTACAGAAAGGAGGATCTCCACTGTAATAGCCTTTGTCATTTCGCAGTCACGTAGACACTCTTACAGTACATAGATTCAGAAGACCAAATCTTTCAATTATTGTCTTCTGACTTAAACTATCCAATTATTTCAACTATTGACTTACAATTTCTTACTGACCTAATTCCACCTAAAGTAGATCTCTTGCTAGCACTATCTTTAACAGAAGTGCTCCTTTTGAGGGCTTAATAAGAATATTTACAAATACAGTTGGTTTCTTTCAGTGCATTTGGAGATTGTTTCAGCATACAGAAGGTTTTTTTCATAAACGAAAACAATATCCAATTAATAGCTGACATATTGTATGTAGTAGGGCACAGCATACATACACAATGTTTCCTAATTACTGCTCAGTAATATTAACATCACATTGCATGTGCAGTATTGCAATTCAAAAACATTATAAGCAGTCTAATTTTCTCCAGGCTTGGCACAGCTCATTTCTTTTGATTCCTGAAATCCAAACCCTGATCTGAGGAAGTAAGGGCTGCGGACATTTCCATTGTTCAGCACTGAGGAACAGGATTTGCATTCAAATGAACCAAAAAAAAAAAGAAAAAGAAGATAAATGGTCCATAATTAAGACAGTTCATACAGAGATTCCTTGATAAAAACTCTAAAAGCTGATGGTATTTTAAAGGAAGACACAGCAAAAGAGAGAGTTCAAGCATGCTAGAGCCTTTCCGGTTAAGCATTTGACAGGTTACTAACTTTAAGTGAGCCAGCTGGAATCACTACACCTAACCAGGCTAACTCTCATAGCGTAGACGAGGCTAAGAGCTGGATTTAGCTTCCCTCAGTCCTATTACTAAGCTGAAAAATTGGGCTCTGCAAACTAAATAATATCCTAGTATTTAAAACATCTGGCAATGATAGATACCTATTTAGAGGATGGGGAATTAGAGTTTTCAGAAATAAAGAATAGTGTAACAAAAGTTCTGAAACTTGATATAAAAGGTCATTCTCTTGAAAAAAAACCATTATGTTTGAGAATAAACTCCATGAGGACTCTAGAGGTGGGAGGAAACGTTATTATGTGAGTGATCAAAGGTGTTCAGAAAACTGTATTTCTTGAATATGGTATGTAATAAAAGATAAACAGGACCAAACAGTTTATTCCACCAGAACTTTTGCCACTCACACAAGCTAAGGAGAGGAGACCATTATTTTGAAAATGAAATTTGTCCTGAGAAGCTGTAAGTCTGCTTTGCACCTGGGAGGACGAAGAGTCATTTTTGGTCTGGATTCACATGTACCCTGATACATCAACAAATTACTTGGTGCTATGAAGAAGATTGGTTTAAGCAAGACTGTGACATTCAAGGAACTAATAAGAATTCGAAACAGTAACAAGAGTGTTGATATTTTATAATCTTTCTATTCCTTTTTTTTTCTAGGAAGACACTGCTTTCTGTAGCAGGCAGTATGTGTTTTTGATGTAAGTCTGTGTGAGTGCTTTCTGTTGCATCAGTCAGAGGCTATTAAGCTGTCATAGTAGAAAATCAGAGCATCATCTTTTAAAGGAGCATTTTTTAACCATTACTCAGGTATTTTCCTTCTCCTTGCCATCACCAGAAAACCAGGATCCTGATATTTAATCACTTGTAGATTGGACCTGAGTAAATAAAATGTCCTGATTAATTTTAATGATAGGCTGTAAGATTTTTGCAATAATATTTTTCTTTTATTCATGGATTATATTGTCTTGTTCGACCTTTTATAGAGACAGAGTTGAAAAGCTTTACATGTTATTAATAGCCATTATCTCTAATTTCAGAGTGCATTACACATAATACTGACTGAATTTCTAAAACATTGCTCAGTCTGTGCATTGGGCCAGTGGCCTCTGAGGTTACTTTGTCCATGTGCAGTGGAAAAGAACTTGATATTTTCTCTCCCAAATGAAACCCTTTAGACTTGCTTGATTCTAGATTTCCATATATTGTTAGTTGAAAGCCCACAGAGTACAGCTTTGTTCCTGTAAGGCTTTGGAAATTCTTAAAAATAATAATTAAAAAAAAAAAGAAAGCAAAAAAGCAGAACAGTTTGCCAACACACGTGGGAGTGTAGGGATATTGGCAATGGTGATTTGCAGAGCTCTACTATTTCATCAACATGTGGGCAAGTCTGTGTCTCACTGACTGAAGCGAGTAGGACTGTAGCCCACACATCATAGTCCCGCCTTTACCTTCCTATACCTAGTAAATAAATACAGATACAGTTAATAAATAAATAATACTACTTTTAAGAAAAAATGTATGAAGAAACCTATTGAATGTATTCTTTGACAGTTCTTGAGCAATCACACTTGGAATAGCGCTAGCAGAAACTCTCCTGTGTTCCATATAGATCAGATTCTCCTATTCCCAGTCTGTAATTTCCCAAAACAATACTGCACATTTGTGCTTTTTTTCCACTTTGAGACTCTGCATGAAAGTATTGCAATTTTCTTAAATTGCACATTCGCAGGTGGATAAACACATCATTTGCACCCCTTGTAAAATCCAATAATTACTCCATCCAAGTTAATCTCAATTATCAGTGTTTCCTGAAAAACAGTATTGTGGACGTCTGTATTAATTGTCTCTGATTTTTCTATCAGTTTCAGTTAAAAGCTGGTTTTCTATCTTTCTGTGCTTTAAATGCAGATTATGATATGGCTGTTAGGTTGGGTTTTTTTTTTTCTTGATCCAAACTTTAAAAGCAAAAAGACACTTTAGACATAACATAATGTTTCTACTGAAAATGCATTAGCGAAAATAGCATTCAGTTTTTCTTATGTAGACATGTTATTCTGCTAGGACTAAAATGAATAAAATGTGGAAACAAATCTGTTTTAAAAACTTCCCAGCTTTGCTTGGTTCTTCAGTTATCCTTGGTTGTACTCTAAAGTCCGATAGTTTCATTTTATATACAAACTGATCCACAAAGAATTTGGATTCAGATAAACTTGGGGAAGTCAAGACATCAGAGTTCAGGCTTTTTCCAGAGCACACTGGAACAGGTCCTAGTCAGCACCCATCAGGGAAGACAATGACCATGACAATGTTTTTCTTAGAGTGACATGTTTGCTGTGTGCAGGAGAGGAAAAGGACCTCTGTGATGTAATACTCCTCCTGCTGAGGGTCAATTCTGACCAGGGAGCATTAAAGCAGCAGTTCCAGATGCTCTGTGTGGCACTTGAAATGGCTGAGGTTACTTTCTATCCTGGACACCAGAGCTAAGCACCCTGACCATCAGACTGGCATTTTTCATGCCCTTCTACAGCAGACTCTTCTGTCATGTTTGAGCATGTTGAATATATTAAAATTAAACAAGCCTGTAATTGTTTCCATCTTCAAAAATAACAAGTGTTTTCAAGCAAATGTTATTTGCATATTACTTTTGAGAAATTTGGATAGAGGAAAGTTAAGTGAATAGTCTGTTCACATTTGTTAAGTGTATAGCAAAGACAGAGAGAAAATTGTCTGATGTTTTGATCACAGAACCATTCATCTGTTCTCATAGAAGACTATTATTTATTCATCTAGGTTTGGCTATTATTGTTAAGAAATAGTAATTCACTCCTGAACTTTAAATGATTCTTACTGAACTTGAAGATAACCCCCCATCAAAGAGCAGTGGAAAACACTGAGACAGTTTGTTCCTTTAAATCCTTTCCTAATGCATGCTTATATCTGAATTATCCTACTTTTCATTCAGCAGCTCTCACAGATACTACCTGTTGGTGGGTTTATGGTAATCCCATACATTATTATCAACTCAAGTATTTTTCAGCAAATGACACGTTAAGTATCGTGATATTTGGAACAACGTAGTGCAGTATCTGGGAACATCCATGTTTTAGGAGATGTTGATCTTTCCATGAGACACTGTTTCTTCCACTGATATTGGAGAAATTGTATACAGACACTATGTGCAATTACTTTATATGAACACTATATATTATAGTAGCATAATGACAATGACAGTCTACTTACATAAGGTACACATATGGGATTGGCAGTAGCCCTGTATATTTTGCTCTGTGTTATTCAACTCGTCATAAGCAAGTGCACAAAAAATGCACCCTATGGACTCCCTAAAACTGGAGCCGATCTCCACCTTTCTCATCATTCCCTTACTTGCAGTCCTGTAGGTGATTTGTATCAGTAAGGTTTTTGTGCATTTGTTTCCTCATTGTGGAGTATTTCCTAAATGGATACAAGCTAGGATTTTGCTCACTAAAAACAAAGAGCTGAAGGTAAGTTATCAGCTCATGTAAATCAGTCAAGCTCCATTAACCTCAGAGGAACTGCATCAAATTAGTCAAGCTGACAACCAGGCCCTTAATTATTCTCTCAATAATAGAATTCTTTGAACTTCTACCTTAAGACTATGACCACTAGACAGTTTTTAAACCTCAGCTTTTCATAAGCAACTGGGATTTCACTCAGAGGAACTCAAACATTAAATGCAAATTAAAATGTGTATTGGGGATTCTCACTGTACACTTTAAACATCTAGTGCAACATTTAGACTTTTCATTCTTGCTCAGTTGAAAATAATTTCTTTCCTTACCTGCATAGTTTAATTGAGGTTGCTTCTTTATAGAATCACAGAATGGTTTGGGTTGGAAGGGACCTTAAAGATCATGAAGTTCCAACCCCCTGCCATGGGCAGGGTCACCTTCCACTAGACCAGGTTACTCAAAGCCCCATCCAGCCTGGCCTTCAACACCTCCAGGGATGGGGCATCCTCAGCTTCTCTGGGCAACCTGTTCCAGTGCTTCACCACCCTCATAGTAAAGAATTTCTTCCTGATATCTAATCTAAATCTATCCTCTTTCAGTTTAAAACCATTACTTCTCTTTGGGGCTGCTCTCAATCCATCCTCCACCCAGCCTGTATTTGTGCTTGGGATTGCCACAACCCACACGCAGTTCCTTGCACTTGGCCTTATTGCACTTCATGAGGTTCACATGGGCCCACCTCTCAAGCCTGTCCAGGTCTCTCTGTATGGCATCCCTTCTTTTCAGGGTGTTGACTGCACCCTGGTGCAGCCTGGTGTCATCAGAAAACTTGTTGAGGGTGCACTCAATCCTACTGTCCATGTCACCAACAAAGATGTTAAAACTTATTATTTTTAATTTAAAGCAACAGTAACAGAATTTTGGTGTGCATAGATTTAAAATATACATTTAGAAAGAAAAAAAATGCTTTTGCCTAGAATTTAAAATAAAATATCATGGTCCTTGATATTTATCCATGTTGGCTTTTTAGAAGTAAATGTCTCTTTTTATTCCTTAGAGGAAATATGTAATGCAAAAAACTTACTTAGAAATGGGAAAAAGAATAAGTAGGTCCTGAAGGATTGTATTTTAGATATGCTGTTCAAGATTCAAAAGCTCTGATGGCATCAGAAAAACTTTCAAATTATCAAGCTGGTCAGGTTTCATTGAATCATGGATTACAGAGTGTTCAAGTGTTCCAGGCATCATCTGACCTGTGACTGCACATGTCAGGGAAATTGGGCAAGCACAGTCCCTTCTGCATTGTTAGTTTGCCTTGCTCCCTCTTTGAGCCAGGACCCAGATTCCCTGACTAGCCTCACCACGCTCATGCTAATTCACTCCCAGGATCTTTTGTGAAATGACCAACTGTTTTTCACTGAAAGAACGCCCTGGCACAGCTGCTATGGTATTTAGCTCTAAAATCCACCAAACAGGCAATGTGGGTACTGATCCTGCTACATTCTGTTCACTCCTTCAAGGACAGTTCTCAGTAATAGTCCTTGTGCCCTCATACGCCCTCACAGCATGCTGAGGGACATGTAATACACACCTGGCATCATATGATAAAAGCACAGTCTTAAGAGCTTTTCAGGCACTTTGAATGCAAAAGACATATTAAATAGTAATTCTGTCCCCAGGTCACAAAGCTACTGCATAGGAACCACTTGATCTGCTTCTGCTAAAGAAAGGAGACCTGAGGACTGATCCCCAGTGCCAATACCAAACAGCACTCAGCAGCTCACAGCACCGCTGCGTAGAGCTCATCGGCCTGAGAGCAGAGAAGTCAGAGAAAACTACCTGGAATGGTCTCTGAATTAGGCAGCAGGCTAGTTGCTAGGAAATGGAGCAATCAAGGGCTAGTGCCCTGACTCCATCTTCAAGTGCCATCAAGGATAGATAGATAGTTTAACCCAGTGGTTACTAGTGCTGAGCATGGGGCCATAATTCAGCAGTAACAGTCAAAAAGGACAATACAGATGCAGTGGGTAAAGAATCAGAGATGTGACACATCCACTAGAACCACTACTCTTACTAATTTAGGATATATAAGCCATAAGTTCCTATTTTGTCCATGAAAGTAGTTACCCATTCTTCCAAGAGCACCATACACTAAGAACTAATTAGTTGCATGACGCATTTTAAAGTCGTAATTTATGTTATGGAGGAGCATGGGACAGCTGTTCCTTTTGCAAACTCTAAAAGTTTGCCTCTTTTTCTTTTGGTATGGCAAAGGATCAGACTATAAAAATGCTGCTTAAAACTAATTAAATACTTTCAAGATTTACATGCTAAATTTAACTAGTGTATTTCTGGGAAAGGATAATTCATGTTTTAGAGAAAAAAACCTGGACTTCACCAGAGCCACATATACAGCTACTATTTAAAATGGAGAAGATGGGACCTGTTAGAAACATACACTGGATAAGAACTGTAGGTCACCCTGAAAGCAACTATCAGGCTGTGAGGACTTCAGACAGAGAATTCCTCAAGGACCAGTGCAAGGATTGCACTTATTTGATCTTTTCATCCACAAAGATATAACAAAAACTAGGAGTGCACTAAGTGAATCTCAGATGACAAAAGGTAAGAAGCAAATGCCATATGGGAGATAGTAGTATCATGCAAGAGGAGTGATTTTGAGAATCGAAATAACAAAAACTAGATGGATTCTGCCAGTATAAAATAGAATGCTGGTACCAGAAGACTAATGTAAAGTTCTGTTAAATTCTAAGGACTATTTGATGACATATGATGCATTCATGCCATGATCCAAGGCATCACAAAGGCTTCCTGGTTATTACTTGATAAAATTCTGGTCATCTGGTCCTGTGCAAGAAAGATATACTAATTCAAAGTGCAGGAGTGTAGAGGAGGACTATAAGAGAGACCAACAAGGAAACAAAATAATATCTGTTTTACAGATTAAGATTAAAAGGAGCTGGTGTGGATACCCAAGCAAAATAACAGCTGAACAAGAGGCAAAACTGCTTTTGGCATAAGCATATTGGAGGGAAACATCAAGTAGAAGAGCTGTTTGAGCTAATGAACAAAGTTGGTACAAGTACAAACTGGCGTAGACTGGCTTTGCATATACAGACATGGCAAATAATAGATTTCTAATCAAGGAGTGAGTTCCTGAACCAATATATCTATCAGAGTAAGGAAAGCAATTGTCCTCAAAGCAAATGTGAGCCCTTTATACTGGACTTGCCTGACAAAGAAAGCATCTGGATTTGATAATCCACAAAGTCCTATCCAATCTTATTTTTATGTTCATGCCATGGTAATGCAGTCATGAGAGACGGTTTCATTTAAATGCTGTAGAGTATTTGTGACAGACAAAACTCCAAGTTCCTGTCTAAAATCTTGGTCATAGGGAAGAAAATGTGAAACACCTCCTTTTTAGAAGCTGAAACTCTCTTAGGTGTACACTTAGATCAATACAAGGTTATTTCACTCCTGAACTAAACTGAACAGCACCAACTTCTTGTCAGGACAAATTAAGTAGAGGCAAAGATCTACTAGTTTGTGCATCAGCTGTATATATGTCTCTTACTGATGCTATACTTACTAAAAGCTAAAATAGCACAATATGAAACGGAAGCTGTCAGGTGGTTTATGCCCAAAATTCAAATCAACCTTGAAGGTTGTACAGAATGTCCTCCACATTTAAACTATATGTATTTTAAATTCATAGTCTTCTTGCTGAGGGAGAAAATCAACTAGAAATAAACACTGCTTGTATTTTTTATTCTGCTACTGCAGTAACTACAGAAGGTACCTCGATTACCTGAAAAAACCTGCCCTGACATCATCAGTGTAAATGGAAAAGCAAAGGGAAATTACATGCATTTCTAAACAGCTTCTGACACTAAGAATTCTCTGTACAGGAAGAAACCTCTAGGGATGTCTGCATCACAAAGCAAAGATCCTGAATTAGTACTGATGACACCGACCCTGGGACTAGAAGGAGAGGTAGCAGACTGACATTGTGAACCAATTAGCCCCCCTGCGAAACAGCATTTATACACCTTTACGCAGTGGCACACTAATATATAGTCACACTGCTTTTGGAGTGTGAGCTAATACTCCAAAGCGGTGGGGATATTGAAACTGAGCTCCACTCTGTGAGGGAAACATGCCTAGTGAGTTCAAAGGAAACTTTGCTCTTGGATTCACCTTGAGTTCTTCATTTGAAATGTGTAGCCCAGGTTATTATCCACAGTTTTTCATGCACAGGATCTACTTGCCTGATTAGGAAAAAATGCTTCTTTGAAAAATTGCTAGATGCCTGTCCACAGGAGTGGAAGTGGAGCCATCAATCAGACTAGCAGCGCAAACCAGTCCTTTCTTTATACTATGAAGATTTCTTAGGAAAGTTGTTATTGTCAGGCTTCCATTTTACTTCCTTCCTTTATGCTGAAAAAGCAGTTTACTGTACCTCCTTTGGGAGCTTTGGGATAATGAAGATGTAGGAAGGTATGGTTTCAGTTAAGCTGTGTTAGTGAGACGCAGAGGCACAGACCTGCTGTCCCTACAGCAAGTAATCCTAGGTCAGGGCAAAGCCAGACTGCAAAGGAATTTCCTAGCATAGAAATGATTCTGTCGTGTATAAAGAGCAATGTCATTTTCTCTCTTCCTCCAAACTTGCTGAGAAAACAGCAAGAAAGAGAGAGAATGAGGGAAAAAATCATTAGAAAAAATTTAACAAGGGAAATCCACACCCAACAGAAGAATTTAGGGACAAACTAAACAAAGAACAGAGGTACCTCGAGGGGAACTTAGGCAGAATTTCACCAATTAAAACTAAAGGTGAGAGCAGATAATAAAAACAGAAGAAAGGAGCATTTTTCAAATGGAAATTATCACCCACATTCTGAAACAACTTAACAGACATTTTCTTTCTACTTCACTGCAACACAAAGTCAACCAACTGTACCTAAACCACCTTCAGCAATTCAGACCATACACAGAATCAGGACAGGGACACATTTCCTGCCTCCTCTTGAATTTGTACACTGTAAATAGGAAATACAGATTCAGAGGAAAATCATGACAGTGATTAAATGTTAAAAGTGCTACATTTTGCAGCAGGGAGTAAATGGTGTTGGGAACAACACTGGGTTTCCTATAAAATAGGCTCTTTGCAGATGTCCATGCATGAAGTTAAACCACAAGAGGTTCTGCATTGTCAGTTGATGGTGTAAGACGAGGTACATAAACTGCCTTGCGAACAAGCTAGTTCTTTACATTGTTCTGAGGGATAAAGAAGCACTAACATTCCTCAGGATCTAATTTACAACTATTTTAAGGACATTTTATGCTAATAGAGCAGGCCAAGGGGCCTTTAATGTAAATGAGGCCCTGTGTCTCAGACACTATTTCAGCTCATGCATCTGTACAATAATAAATACTTAATTACCTTAATTGTTTTGGGGCCTAATTAATAATGTGTGTAAAGTGCTCTCAGATCCCTTGGATGAAAGACAGCACAGAAGAACAAAGCACAAAACGTATTTTGTGAAACACAATGTTTTATAAACCAAAATTAAGCAAAGAACAGGGACACCAAACAGACAGGCATGACTCGCTACTTTCCGTATTCCCTTGCCTTCTCCATTGTGCGCTTCTCTTTCTTAATTCAGATTTAGGTGTTTGAACAGTTATTTCTGTTGCAATTGGACTTTACTGTCTTAGAGGAAAGGACAGCACAGGTGCATTCAAGCCTGCAAATGTTGCAAGCCATGGGCACAGCATTGTAGAACATCAAGGATTTTGCTTTGCTGCTCTGTGTATTCTCTGTATGCTCATGCATGCAGCCTACAAGAGAAAAAGCCTGATTCCCTGGACTGATGCTGGCCTTGGTGTTCCTGCTGCACTGAGCGAGAGGAGGAGAGATGTGTCCTCTCTCCACTGGAATTCTGTTGGAGGGGAAGTGCCTTCTCCAGCCTTTAGCAAGGTCAGCAAAAAGCTTCCTTTCACATCTAAGTACGGTTTGCTTCCCTGCATGGTGTTTCTTTGGTGCTGTTCTCACAATTGAATTAGTAACTATTTTTATGACCTCTTATCTCATAAATGCAGCAACCTTAAGACATTTTCCAAACATTCTTAACACGAAAAGATGATTTAATTTTAAGAAACAAACTATATCACAGGAACATAGGAAGACAGACAATTCCTGGGTTACCAAGGCCAGGATGTCTATCTATCTAGCCATTCATCCATCAAAAGAACTACAGCTCCATAAAAGCCTAAGTAATAAATAAATAATAAAAAATGCCAACTAAAAAAAATCCAACCAACAACCCAAAAAATACCCCAGAAAAAACTCCCAACCTGTTTTTTGAGTTTTAATAGATGTACGTATCTTATGGTCTTATGTGTATAAAACCAGTCTCAGTTATAAATGATCCATATCAGCTCCTGTTACAAAGTACATCATTGTGATTCAGTGGAGGTGAAAGGAACAGGGAGTACCAGGCAATAGACTACACAGAGAGGCTTTACATCACACTGTCAAGGTCAGCCCCTTTGGGTTCTGCTCTATCATCTGTGATGCCATGTCTACGTGGGGAAAGATAAGCAGGAAAGCAAAGCAGAATTATTTAAATAGGGATGTAAATTTAAAGTATCTTCAATGCAACCTTGAGTTCATGTGGATACTGTAATTCAGAAATAAAGCTTTAGTTGACCAAAGTAAAATGAATTTTCTTAAAGAGAATATGTTTCTGATGAGAATATCACAGAAAGGGATACTTAATATATGAATACTGCAGTAAATTAATTTGGTTTAATTTTGCTTAAGTGCCCCTGTCTAGACATGTTTTTAACTCACACCCCTGTAGTAAACTCATAGAAAAAAGAGCTCTGTAAATCTTTCTATGCATTTCTTAGCCTTTGAATAACAGCAGGAAAAGGCAGAAGTACAGTCATGTTCAATAACTACTGATATGAATTAGGTTTGGGGGAGGACTGATTTTTAAAAGACCTGTAATCTTGTAGGTGAAACTCTGTTGCCAATTGTATTAAACTAAATCAACATTTTGCCTCTTCAACTAAATGTAGATCTAACTAACGAGACAAAAACTCAGCCTTCAGACAGTAAAAACTGAGAGTGACTGAAAAATACAGCCTGTGATTCTGCTCTATATATCAGAATAACAGCAGCAGTTCTGCTAAACAACATGCTCTTTTGTGAGAAGGGATAGAAATCACCAGCCATCGACACGACTTCATGAGATAGGGCTGTGTTAAAGATTTCACACTGTATTCTGGACTACTGCTTAAATTATATGGGCTCGGTCACTTAATGGCTTTCTGACCCTTTTTATAAGGCAAATCTGAGCTGCTTTCTTGCCGATAAGGATTTATTTGTCTTGGTATAAAGTAAGGCAGTAACACAGAGAGCAGAAGCAGTGAGAAGACAGAATTCAGAAGCAGGAACTTGCAGTCAGCAGCAGAAAGGCTGCCCCTCCCCAGTGACTCCCACAGGAGGCAGCGGCCACCGCCCTACTAATGGAGCATTTAGGACCAGTCTCACCCAGACATACTTTTGCAAAGCTGGCAGAATACAGAGAAACCTTTTGGAGCTACTCCATAGTTTTAAAGAACATAGTTGCACAATGTGGAGTATGTGCAGGATTCTTTAAGAGGCAGGGATGAAGTAGTGAGCTTTGCTAAACCTCAGAAGACAAAGCATCCTGTAAGTTTTTTGTACCGGCTGAGAAGGAAAGGTTTTCTCTTTCCAGCAGTTTGATCCCATGCTTAGTGAGGTTCACTGGGCAGCTTATATATTCACAGTAAAAGATCCTTTATGAAGAAAAACTCTGTGTTTTCATTTACATTGATTTGAATGAGAAATAACACCATAATGAGGTTATTGCAGAACTCAGGACGACAAGTGTGTGGATTATAATTTTCTTTTATTGTGACAAAAATCTTTAAGACACATCTGGTGATAGGGGACTGAATTTTAATGTATTATGCTATATGTTGCCTAGACAAACCAAAGAGAAAAAAAAAAGGAAAGGAATAAAGAGAATGATCCTTGTGGAAGCAAGGTCATTACATAGGATCAATGCCCATTTGGACAACTCACAAATGCTCAGATGCTCATATGTAATTCATTTAAGTGGTTTAAAAGACACTTGAAAATCAATACATGAACATTCTGTTAAGTGCTTAAGTGGATATAAGGAGTGTGCATGCTGTTCTCAAACATTTGACATGGTAAACAGGCAAAAATTTGCTTCACTAATGTCACCAGGTAGTGGTGGAGAGTATTCATACATATAGTCTCTTTTGGAAATGATTAAACCTGTAAAAACTGAGATCAAGAAAAGGCACAAGACTACATCACCTGCTATAGAAGGTATTAAATTATTGAGTAATGGAGTTGTCGGAGTGGTTTTGTGTTAACTGCAAGGGAGCTGTGCTATTGCTATTTTGTGAAAACTCAGGAGGAGTAAAATTGGTCTGTGTATTTATTTACCTTAGGCTATCCCTGTCACTTACCACAACTGCAGTGACATGAATTTTCTTTTCATCATAAAAAGAAAGAAAACTCACTACATGGCAATTTTTGGCAAGCTTAACCAAGTACAAGAAAAGCTTTTTTTGTCACATTTCCAGGTTTTTCCATAGTGTTATCTGTATAGTAGATGATAACAGCATGTGCCATATACAGCTGCACCATACAAACAAAAATACATACAATAGCAATTCTATGCTCAAAATTTTCAGTGGAAAGCTTTTTCTATCCAATTAGGCTGTGAAAAAGAAGCTGTTTGCATTGTCAACTTCACAGAGGTATAGCTGCAATATTTGTAGAGATCTGGAACTTAATTTATACAGTGGATCACTATATGTAACATACCTCTTAGGTACCAATGATTGTTTTTGCAGCAAGCCCTTTAAATCTATTTGATACTTTGTAAATGTTTAAAAAAATGAAATAGAATCAAAGATTTTTTTTTGTAACAAAAATAAGTATTTATGACAGTCAGTGTACAGACTCTGAGTTTGGCTTGGTTGTATTAATCCTTAAAGAAGCATAAATCAAATTGAAGAATGTTCTCTTGCAGTTGCAATTCAGACACACAGCATATAATCCTTATAATTAAACTGGGAAAAAGAAAATAAAGAAACATCAGTTTTGATTAAAATAAAGCCAGTTGAATTTTTCAATCCCATGATTAGTTTCATGTTTGATTACCTCACACATTAAAAGGACATTATATGCTATGTGTTTTACTGTAAAGTGAAACACTGGTTTAGGCAACTATGCAGGGGAGGAAAAAAGCCACACAAAAAGAAGCCAAAAGGTTTTGCCCAGTTCTGCCACTATGTACAAGTATGCATTCAAACAGTTCCTCTGAGATGTTATTCACGTGCACACAGTTACTTTTGGGTGCAAATGTTTGCACCACTGGGGGCTCCGATGTCCAGAGCAATGAGGCTTTCCTCGGGCACCAAAAAGCCCTGCACGTGAAACTTGCTGCTGCTATTTCAGATGCTGCTTGCTAAAGGTGTCCCAAATGTAGGCTGCAGTAGGTATTGTGATCACTGCTGGTAAGACACAAATACCTGCCACTGATTTCTGGACCAAATTTTAAAGACATCAGAAGCACACCTCTCCTATGTCTTGATGAGCTGTATTTTAAGATCATGTCATTCACTTTTGAGAAGCACAGTTCCATCATGGACAGACAATTGAAAACATTGTTTAGTCTACTAAAGTACCTGTTCAATACAGTGAGGATGATTGACTGGTTTCATCACTTTGGCAGTCATTTACCTCTCAAAACATGAGCAAATAATATTATTCTGATCTGGTAATCTACATCCACTAATTTTGATGTAGGAGCAGGTATTCTTAAAAGTTAGTCTTAAAAATATAATAAACCTTAATGAACAGAATAACAAAAAAAAAGAGAAAAACCTAAAAATGTCAATCACTTTGCCCCCAGAAAAACCCACAGCTGAAATATCATAATCATTTTTAAAAAAAGAATTCAGCATCTTCTTAGGATGACCTAAGACATAGACAAGAACAAGAGCAAAAATGAAAAAGTCGTATCTCATACAAACAAAACATCAAAGAACCTGATCCCACGCAAGGCTAACTGAGGAGGCATATCGAGTCTACTGGCATTATGCACATGAAAATGAATTTGTGCAAGTGTTTACAGTACAAAAATTAACTGCCAAACTAATGCAAATGATTAAACCCTTCTGTTGCTAAAGATTCTCAAGGGCACAGAATGGCTGTCACCACTGTGGTACATATCATGAGCACTTTCATATTTCAGTATGAAGCTTCATCGTATTTCTCTCTTTCTTTTGTAGGCTATTATTGATGTTCCCTAGAGGTGTCAAATACAGCTCCACTCCACCACCAACTTTCATTTATATAGTATGCCACTTCTGCTAGATGATTAACGTTCAAATTCTTAAAAGTAAACCCATTTCTCTAGTTCAAATTCCATACCAGGAGACAATATTTTAAAGGATGGCAGTTCTAGTTGTTTGCAGTTACTAAATGCATTCATCTTTATTTTTAAGGAAGGATTGAAATTTAATAATGGTGCATGGGGGGAAGTGAGAGATTTATTTACCTTGTTAGAAATGATTTATGAAAGTCTTGTTATGGGAGAGAAAATGACTGCAGCTGAAGGTGAGTTATTGTGCACGGTTTAACCGCATAACATTTTAAGTACCTGTAAAAATATAAATGACAGCTTTAGGGTTCTGATGGAAAGAAACATAGTTGAGACTTCCAATCAGCTGGGAACATATTAGTAATCTAAGTTTCTCCTGAAGCTCAGACTAAAGCTAAATTTTCCTTAGCGTCAAACTCATTCAATGAATGTTCTTCCTTTTTCTCCATCTTTTGTAATATAGAAGACTTCTCTTCCAAGTTTTTAACCAGGACTTTAGGAAAGATATTTTTAAGATAAAATATTTCAAAAGAATCCTAGATCCCTGGTCACTGGAACAAGCAGCAGTTGGGGAGTACTAAAATTTAGACCTGTGAAGATTATTCCTGGGACTACCTACTGTACACATCAAGGATTAAAGACAGTTCTGTTACTATTTCTTGTTAATGAAAGATTGAAAAAAGAAAACCTCATAAAACTGTAATGCAGCTATACAGCACTATGTAAAAGGCAACATGTAGCTAAGAACCATCCCAAGCACCAGCACTTCCCAAGAGTGTAATTCGCACTGCTGGGGAGCTAGGGATGGGGTTGTCAGCGAGGTGAAGTGACAAAGAGAAATCTCCAACAGCCGGCGCAGCTCACAGCGGGACGGCTCTGGACCGTTATGCAACAGGAGAAGAGCAGAGTGGTGCAATGCAGACACTGCCTGAACCAGGCACTGATCTGGGGAGTTAAACAGCCAAAGGGATTTCACATGTTTCTTAACATCTGATAGAACCTCATGTTGCTTCCTGATTAATTAAGCTCTTAAATAATTATTGAACTTCTCTTATTATTATAATAGTATCTCATCTGTGCTTTTGAGTGAGAACAGGTATGGCAGAAAGTCCGGGAATCTTCATTCTTCCCATTTTCAGCTTACCACAGTAATGCCCGTTCTCCTAACAAGCACACAGCAATCACAGATGTCAAGAACAGCTTGATGCAATATATTGGCTCACTCCTAGGGAACGATACCACCTGCCTTTTCATTCCTTCCAATGGGATTTTTATAACTTTGTTTTATTGTAACATAGTAGTTTCCTAGCAATATGCCAGGTAAAGAAAGATTCCACGCAGCATATGAGCTTTTGCTTCTGCTCTTTTACTTAAAGAGGATGTTTTCAACTGCTGAAAACCACCAGAAAGGCAGAAAGATGAGCAAAAGTGTTGTTGATGCCGTTATTGTTCAATGGCTTGGAAAAGACAGCAGAGGGAGTTTTATCATCTTAAAGTGTATTCATGCTGCCTCTGTCCTTCTCCCTGATATGTCTTTAGATTAGCTTTTTGTAAGGGTGAAGAAATTCTGAACAAAACAATTTTTTGAGGATATAAATATTAAGAGATATAGGTGCTGGAATACGGAAGTTAAAAAAACACAACAATGAAGAGAAGAGCTTCTGTAATGTATGTGAAGTCTGCAAGTCAAGAGCACAGATTGCATTTTGAATAATGCATTTTGTATAGAAAGTGCTCTAAATAACTCAGTGGAGAACACAGTGTGTAAGTAAGACAATTAAGCAATTTTACCAATTAAGCTATGGTCTACCTCAAAATGAGAGTCATTATTTACAGCTGAGATTGAATACTGATAATTTTTATGAAATAACACATTTAAAGGGGACTGGAAGAAACCCTTTTCCTTGTAATACATGTAAAGTGTACATCAGCCTGTGGTACAAATCAAACAATAGGTCAAATCAGTCTAACCTGGATAAATAAAATGCGTTCACATTCAAGGATCCTACTAAGCAAGTGGTCTAATTACACGTTATGAATCTCAGGGAAATAAAACAGGAGCTGCACTCATCATCTTTGAAAGTCACATCATTTTTATTTAGGATGCCTAAAATGGTATTTGTAGAGTATGAAGGCAGCTTTAGAATTTGCATTTTGAGGGAGTGTGGCGAGTTCAATCAAATAGCAACTAAGCTGGGGCAGTATACTTTAAAAAGACACTATTTCTGGCCTCCCAGAAGCACAAGCCTCTTGAGACTGCAAAGTTGTGATCTAGAGCCAAAGATTTCTTCTGCTCTTTTTGTTAAATCTATTCCTAGCAGAAAAGAAAGAATGGAGAGGTGAAGTCTCAGGTATTTATTAACTTAAATGATCATCAGAAGGGGTAAATTGATGGTGTCTTCCAGAGTCTAGCCAAAGAACAAGGGGAATAAGAAAACAAAACAGCAAGGGAAAACCAGTGAATTCTTAATGAGACAGAGACAATAGGTGTCTTCCTCTTATCACTTTAGATGATGAAACAATACTGAAGACAAGTTAGAAAAAAAGCTTAAGATATTTTATCAATCAGTACTAAGTATCTGGTGAGCTTAATATTTTAAAAACCATGGCTCTATATTTAACTCTGTATAACTGCATGCCAATAGCCAGGCACATTAGTACACCACTTCTATTGATGTGTCTTTAAATAGAGAAGACGGAGCATTGAACAATTCATATAGAACATGAAATTATGAAATGAAATAATGAATGCTTGCTTTTCAAATTATATTTTTCATATTTTTCTGGACTTTTTCCATTCCCTATTTTGCTTTTATTCACCAAGCTAACTCAGTTTTGGAGATCTCTTTCTTTTGATTTAAAAATTTATTTTTTTTACCCCAAAATCTCTTAAACCAAAAAAAAATTCCAGTTGAGTCTCTAATCAGGATACCAGAAAAATATATGAAAGTCACAGAATACTGAGATTTATAGAGAGAGCAAAACATTTTCAGAAAATGTAAACTAGCAGATGTCAGACTAACATTTAACCTTTTCATGATTTCACACAGTGGCAAAGGCTAGAAATAAACTAGTGAAAACAAACTATCTTGAAATGCTTGGAAACACCTGCCTTGGTACTCTTCCCAAGCTATAATTGTAGTTCTGAGATTAATTATCTTGGAAGTAGAGCCCCAGATTACAGGAGCCCTTCTGGATACCTTTTGTCCTATTCTGCCAATCCAGAATAGCCAGTTTATATGGCCAAAAGGAAGAAGATCTTTTCTGCTGAGAAATTACTGGTTCTTTCCTCCTGTAGCTGGTGGAGGAGCACAGTGGAAGGATAAGATACATATCCGCAGTTTCCTGAGGCCTACGGATTACAGCTTACCTCTAAAAGGTTGTTGATAGAAACTTCAAGTTATAGTTACAATCAGGTTAGCAAAACATTGATGGGCTTTGCTGGCAGTAGCACTTCACCCAAAAAATCTGTGTGCCCTGTCATAAATATCACTGGAATGGTGAATATAATATTCTCAGGATCAAAAGAAGGCTTTTTCTTTCAGATTTTTATTTTATGCACTATATTAGTAAATATTTAATAGTCATATGTTAATAGCTATTTTACTTAAACATATATCTGCCAAGGAGCAGTACAGGAATTTTCAGTACATCAAGCTTCTTATCTATCATACAATCACAGAATCATACGATGCCTTGGGTTGGAAAAGACCTTCAAGTGTCATCTAGTTCCAGCCCCCTTGCTGTGGGCAGGGACATCTTTCATTCTTGGTGGGGGGACATTCCTGAAATGCAAAAAATGCATTCTAGTGGAAGTATTTACTTGAATACTCCTTGAATAGAGGATGTAAATCCTTTTAGCTGGCTCACAATTTAGGAGACTTCAAAAGGTAGTCTTTGAAGTTTAGGAAAGACCTTTGAAGTGGCTGAATATGCAAAAAAGAAATTAAAGTGTTTAGTACAAAGTGCTGAACTTCATTAAGTGTTTTTGTCAATTAGAAAATACAGCAGTTTTTGCATAGCAGAAGAAGAAAATTAGGGTATCCTGTTAACAAAGACTTTGGATATCTCCTGACAGAGTCTCTGAAGTTACCTGAGGGCTACAAACTAACACACAACCCCATTAGGAATACACAGACTGGAGACACTTCCCTTCGGAGATGCACCTGGCTCTCCGATAGGGATAATAATTTGTCTTACTAGCCAATTCGGTTTGTGCTCCTGCCCATGGGACAGAGCTACAGCTTTGCAGCGTCCTATGTATTTCCCTTACTTGCATGTGTTTAGATAGTGCAGCATCTGCATCTGACACAAACAATTTGAGCTATGAACTGTATCTATGGTCATGCTCTGATAAATCCGAAAGCCTGCACTGCTTTCACTATCATTAACTCCCTCTTCAGGCAGGAGATTTACTTGGGAGATGCGTTATTTTTTGCATTTCATTAAACACGTCTTTTCTCTTGTAAATAAACACCAGTAAGCTTAAAGGTTCCTTGTACTTTAGGTTTCAACTAATGAACTTAGTGAAGGAGTGCCAATAGCATCTAAGATGGAAACAGGCCAGGGTACAGATACAAAGATGATAGGAGTAAACTTCTCAAAGAGTAGACATGGAGATGACTACTGGGATGAACTCTGTGCACAAAGATGTACCATATGCACGCCCATGTTAGTGAACCCCATTGTAAGCTCTCATTACGTGAGGGACATCACCCTGCCTGATAGAGGCTAAACTAAATGTTGAACAGCTTTAAGCTCAAGGCCTAATAAATGAGTAGACGGTACATGCAGGGGCATGATACCAAGAAAGTCCTTTTTCTTCTTGCTCATTCAGCTGAGAAAATGTACTATGGGGGAAGAGGCAGAACTATCTTCCTACAAGAAACCTTTAAACAATGCAATTTACATTGACAATTCCTGTCTATAACTCATTGGTAGCTTGAACACAGGAGTAGCTGATGAATATTGTTATTCTGAATTGGGAAACTTTCCCAATCTGTGTTTCTATCTGCTTGATCAAAGCACTGAAGTTACGTGTTTGGGCTGATTTGGTCTGCTGATTTTACAGCTTCTAATTCTTTCTCCCTTAAGTAAGACAGGGTAACTGAATGAGACACATTTTCTGTTGAAACTGCTTCTATCAAAAAGAAAAAAGAGAGATAAGAATGCTGTTAGTGCTGATCTGTACATTGTATTACTCTAGAACCTACATAATCATGAGAGGGAGCTGTCACAGAGAATACCATCTAGGCACAAGAAAGAAGCAACAGATGGATTTAGGAAACAAATGGCAAGTCCAATATAACAGCAAGACAATATTTGGTGGAAAGAAAAAGAGAGGTCAGAACATACCAGCTGTGTAATCACTCAAAATTTTCTGTCATCATATGGGAAAAAAGACTTTAGGAAGGGATATGAAGGCAGACAGCAATTAGCTCTATGAGTGCTGATTGGAAGCTATGCTAAGTGTGAAGATCTGTGTTTGAAAATATAACAGATGAGTTATCAAGCTGATGTTACTGGTACAGGAGAGGTTGGGGGCTGATATATTAAGAACATCAGGGCTGACAGGTGAGACAAGGATATGGCATAAAAATTATGTGATACATGTTGGAACATTTTAAGGTTTTCCCAGGTGGGATCCCTTGAAATATAAAGAAAAAACTATCAAATGTCAGTTCTAAAAGGAGAGAAACAACAACATAGACATGAAGAATTACTTGTTCTAGCATTGAAATAGAGAAAATGTCCCTGATAAAATGAATACTGATCCTTCAGATTAATTTCTTGCCCATATAAGAATATCTTTTAGGGGTTAGAAAACATCTACATATCATTTGTTTTGTCCTTTGGCCGTCATAACACTTTAGGCTACAGCTAAAAATAGAATTGGCAGAACTGAAAGGCAACAACAACAACAAAAAAAAGATGTGTTTTTATGGTATTTTAGTCCAGATGACTAGAAGGCACTAAATACTCACACAATAGAAAAAAAAGACCACAACATTTTCAAAGGTTAATGATAGCTCAGATTAGCCTATGTAGGTTTGAGGTCACAACAGAATCAAATCTTGGGAAGCTGAGATGCAAAGGTCTAAAAATCTGAAAGTAGAAATTACATGTCAGAGGGTCTTTCATCATAGGCAAATCATCATGCTGGCTAGTTAGAGATGAAAACCAAACTCATTAAAACATTGATCTATTAAGTTGTGCAACACGCTACAGGTCCTTTTAGGCAATTGACTACCACCTTTATCAGCACCCACTCTTAAACACTGAGTCTTATAAAGCTAACTAAAGATAAGATAACAAAGATATTGGAAAGTCCTTTTGGTAACACTAGAGGATTATTTTAATGTTTCAACATTTTTACATACATAAAGAATATGTATATAACTTTGGAAAGTATATTTTCATGAATATTTTTGTAGAAAATATTACGCTAAAATGATCAAGGGATGAGCAAGGGATTTGGATATGACATATATATTATAAAAATTAAGAATTATAGAGCCAAAATCTCAGCGAGTGTAAACTGTTTCAACTCCAGTGACTTCATACATTATACGCTAATGGAGCAAAGATGACTTACACCTGCTGAAGACCTCACCTGCACTGTTCCAAACTTTATGGAGGAGTCAGAAGTAGAAATGCTCAGCATCTGAATTTGCCCAGTAGCAACAAATGGGTATTTAGATCTTTCTGGGCACCTGGATCAGAGAGAACACCACTTGAAGGACATGGATGATATGTTTTCAGTAATTGCCATCTTTATTTCAATCTGCCTCTCTCTATTTAGTTCTTTTTTATTGCTTCCTCCTCCTCCTGTCATTCCCACTCTCAGCCTCAGGGACCTTAATATTTCTCTCCTTGGCTGGCCCCCTTTAATAAGGCCATGCCTTATTATTTTATAACCTCTTAGGTGGTCCCTTGTGTTTGGGAGCATCTACTCTCCAAATTGAACTGAAGCCGAAATATGGAAGTATTTTGACATAATTTGTTATGAAGAAGGTGAAGACATGCAGTTGGACTGGTGATCATTTGATTGCCTGAAATGTAACCATTTCTCATGTCATCCAACATAACCAGACTAGATTTTCTGTGAAAAAAGTAGTCTATAGACCCTTTTAATCCTGTTGATTTTTCTAAGTTTCTGCTTGCAGATATCTTGATTCTTAAGAAATATCAGATATAGCTGTTCATATTATTCAACATTTGGAATATTAGATGAAGTTAGATTCATGTCCAACTTGCATTTAAGTTCCTATCAGTTATGTCATTGACTTTCATAAATGCAGTATCAGGTCCTGGTATATTTTTTTTGGTCAACCTACATGTACTTTTGTGCAAATGTACACAATACATAGCAGTTTCACTGAAATTGCTTTACTTTTTTACAGACAGACTGCTCAGTCTCTCCAATTTTCAAGTCAGCTATATCTACTTTTTGACTTTCTAAGCTTGCTGAATCATTGCAATGTATGAGTCATGCTCAGAATTATTGTATTATATTGTTAGATTTGAGAAAAGAAAAATAACACCATTTATCATAAACAAAGATTTTAAAATTTATCATACACAAGCAATGATTATGTATTTTCAGTAATGTTTCTTTATCTGAAACTGTCACAAAAAGATTTTCCCCATTATAATAAAAAAGTTTAAACTCTAACCAAATAATTGATACATTTGTATGCATTAATCCACCATTTATCTTTACTACATCTTAGACAGGAGCATTTGAGATCCCATGTACTTTACAAGGAAGTGGGGTTGTGACTGGGTATCCTAGGGCACATCTTTTCCACCCTTTATAGTGCTATATGTTCTTAAAGTCAGCTTTCATCCCAAAAGCGACTGCCTGCATGTAGTAAGGGAAGCAGATGTTACTTGTCCGCCACCCAAAAAGTTCATGAGAGTATTTTACACAATTGCTGCATCTAAAATATACCATTTCCTTGAGACACAACAGAAAAAAACAATCCTTAAGGGAGAAAAAAGGAACTTAAAAAACTTATTACACACTGTGTGGTCCCATTCCTCTACTTCTTTCCTGTTTGACTTCAGTTTCAATTGCTTATTACTTTTTTGGATTTTAACTGTGCAGGCTGATATATAAATCTGATATAAATTAAGCCAGTTCTCTAATTCATGTTAAGAGTCATACAAACTCTTGTTCAATATGAAAATTCCACTGAAGAAATATATTCATCCATTTTTAAGAAAGAGGTGTAGGAAAAACAGACTGCTTGTCTCCTTAAGAAGGTCCAGTAACTTACACAGAGATGTTTATATTTTAGGAGGAACACTGGCTTACATCAGGTATATCAGCCCCTCTTGCATTACTCAGCAAGAGTTTCCCAAATATCAGCACCATTATCTGTACAATCTCTGCAAAACACTGTTGTGCCACCCACACAGGGGTGGTAGCCAAGCTCTCCCTTCCTGGCAGGTAAAGCATGAGCCATTCCACAGGACTCACCCTCCATAAATGCACACTCAGACTTTTCCACCATGATTTTGCTGCCTATGACATCCGCTACATTTCTCAAGTATTATCTATAACACAAGAGGGATATAAAGGAGCCTACTTAATGAGATCCTTCAGGAACAAGAAAAAAGAATTTGCTTTTCTCCCAGAAGTCAGACAGACCAAACTCAGACTAACTGGGACAACGCAGCACTGAACAGGCTAGCAGTTTCCTCCCTCCACTCCCAGGTTCTCTGATATTTAATTAGTAGATAAATATTTACCCTGTCTTCACCTGAAAAGCTGAATGAACTGGCAGCACTAGGAAAACATAGAAAATACAACATGTGATTTTGTGATTAAAGATTATCTTTTAAAGCATTCATACTAACTGGATAAAGGCACTTCTTAATTTCTGCAGGCTTAGTTTTGCAGCCTTAATAATCTTTTAACATCTTTGCCCGTAACCTTTTCTGAAGCAAAAAAAGTCTTATTAAGTGATTATTATCAAAGCAAAGATGGTATTATAAACATTTATAAGGTAAGCCATCCTATACTTGTTGGTCACAGTCAGTGCATCCTTATTATGCCTAAACCAGCTTGATATTTGTGCTATTAATAAATTGTTCTTTCCTTTTCACCAATAGATAACCAAGGTTATTATGAACCAGAAGAATGTTTTCAGCCTTACGCTTCTAAGAAGCATTTCCAAGAAAGACATTTAGTCATAGCCTTGCCTGCAGCCCAAAGTGGCAGTTGTAACAGAAATACTAATATGAGCAAGCTTCTCAGACTTTGACTAATTGCTGGCTGCTGACTGCTCAGTTTGTGAAGTCTGAGCTGAGCTACAAACATACATACAGCTCTGCAGAGATATGAATCAGAGCAAGAGCAATTAGTTTAAAAAAATAATCAGGAGCTGTTAAAAATAAAACACGTGATATTTTTTGAACTTAATTGTCCAAAATTATGCATCTTCTCTCTTTGCCCTGTATTTAGTCACTCAAAGAACCAAACATGCATCAATTTTCTTTGTGAAAATAGGCATTTGTGTCTCGAGTCTTGGTTTGCACATGTTGGTTAAGGTTTGTATGCAGAAAATAGAAAATAGCACGTGAACACTTCTGGGTATGGGCTGTGATTTTTAGCTACTATTACGATTCATAAATGACTGAAGTTGAACGTAAGACATGATAACCCAGAACTAAATACCAAGGTATCCATGAAAAAATATGCTACTAGACTGGAAAAAAAAGAGGGCATCAGGAAACAAGAAATCCATGTAACATTTATCACAAAGAAAATGGAACACCTCATCAGATAAAATAAAGACTTTAAATGGTTAAAGTTAAAATGGCATGGTTGCAGCTGAACCCTTTGCTGCTAGACAGAAAACCAAGTAACACTAACAGGGGCTCTACCAGATATTTCTACCAATTTTTCTCTGCAGTGTAGGGAAACTCCGCGAGGAATAGTGACTAACATAAGGTAAAGTCAGGGTGCTTGAGGGCAGGGCTGCCATTCATTCAGACAGACTTACGATAGGATCAGAAAGAACCTCATGAAATGCAGCAAGGACACACGTAAAGTCTTGCACCTCCAGACAAGCCTCCCACAAAGCTCTGCTGGAAAGGATCAGGGGGTGCTGGTGGACAGGAGGCTGAGAGTGAGCCAGCCAGTGCCCTTGCAGCGGTGGAGGCCCACAGCACCTCCAACCTTGCATTAACTGGAGCGTCACCAGCGGATCGAGAGGAATGATTTTTCTCCTTTAGTCAGCACTTGTCAGACCACAGCTAGAACAGGGTCCACTTCACACGCCAAACACTCTGCATTATGGGAAACAAATCTGCTATTCCCAGAACAAAAAAATAAAACAAACCAGAACGCTTGAAAGCTGCAAAATATGAAAGTGTTATTTGAGACATGAACATTAATCCCTCAAGGTATTTTCCTACTTCATCCTCCTTCCCCCTACTTTTCCTCAGACTTTCAAATGCTTTATGAAAAGGATGAAAAAAAATCTTAGAAGTTCTATTTCGGACTGAAAACTCCTTTCTTTCTCATGCCCCAGGATATATTTGATTCCAATAAGCTACATGAAGAATCTATTTGGGATTTTCTGATACTCTCTCTGTCCTGACCTATTATTGTATCCTTTTTCAACCCTTTGTGAGAACAGCAATGTACAAAGTGGATATTCAGAGGCTCTCTGCATCCATGGAGCTCAGACGGAGTTGCTAACCAGCAAAATTCAGGTTATTGCTCACATTGAGAGGTGTGGGGTTTCAGGTTTTTTTGTTTTGTTTTGTTTGTTTTTTTTTTAGTTATATCCAGAGCATTCATACAAGAATAAAAAAATTCCTAACAAACATTAAGTAAACCTCCAAGACTTCAAGCTTCATAAATAGCTATCTTGTCTGACAGGGAAGGATAGAACAAACTCGGTCAGAAATTCTTAACTGGTTAAATTGGAACTTGGCAAATTACCACAACTGTTTCAACTCATCTTCCAATTTAAATTTAAAGCTTAATTTTAAATTGCATTTCCCTGCATTAGGAAGAGTGTGGCCAGCAGGTCAAGGGTGCTTATTATTCTCCTCTACTTGCCACTGGTGTGGCCACATCTGGAGTGCTGTGTCCAGTTCTGGGCCCACCAGTGCAACAGACACAGACATCCTGGAGTGAGTCCAGCAAATGGTCATGGAGATGATTAAGGGGCAATAAACAGGCAATAGCAGAGCTGAGAATTAAATGCAGGTCTGTCTACCAAGGTACATGTTCCAACATTCATACACTGTAAAACTGTAATCTATATTTGGGTGTAAAGAACTTGGTTTTTATTTTAATGCAGCCTTTTCCTAAACTGTACTATCTGTAGCATTCCTAAGATTTGAAATTGCTGGTAAGCAGGGAATATAATATCCCTGACTAGGAGGTCTTCCAGCTACCTGCATTCCCGTCCTAAGGCTTGGGCTAGCTCTTGGGGGATCTTATGGTCAATTCTTTTGGCTTTTCTCCTCAGTATTATTTCCACAGCACTTCTTCCTAACTGAAGGTCAGGAGTTAGTTTCATTATCTTGCAAAAGTGTTTGTCCTCAAACAGATATTCTTTGCCACCATCTCCAGTTATCTTGAATAAAGATAAATGAAGTTGGCATGAGAGTGTAAGGAAGGACAAAAGTAATAAATAATAGAACATAAAATAAATATATTTAAGCACTGCAGTATGCAAGAGTCTGGGAGAATTTATTGCATTTTCTCTCAAAAAGAAAAGCAGTTTTCTGAGAATAGCTGGGTGGCTACAGTCATCTGATTTTTCTATGTGTTTCCAAATTAACAAATACAAGTTTTGTGTCATTTGATATAAAAAATTAAAAGGCATTTAAAAATGTCTATAAAGCTACTGAAAATTACTTTTCTATTTCATTCCCTTTTTTGCAATCTTCAAAATTTAAAACAAATGTGAAAAAAATATTTATTGTCAAAAAATCAACATCTGGAATGAAATTTCTTTGTATATGGATAAAACTGTTTCATTGCATTTGCTTCTCCTGGCTGAGTGCTGGTGTCTCTGTTGTAATTTCATGTTTCTTGCATTTCAAGTTCATTTCTCAGAGGCAGTGCTCTGGGGAAGGGCCATTCTATAGAGAACTCCCTGACAACACTGGAGCATCATAGGAATTCTATGTATGCTTTAAACTTTGTATTTTGATATGCTTTTTTTGTAATTTATTTTTTTAAATATCTGTTTGAATCCCTTGTAAATAGTAAGAAATCTTCATTTACATCTTGCTTACTGCAGATCAGCTCATTCAGTTATTGTCTTATACATAAAAATCTATTTACGTATATATGTATACACACCCCCATTTGCACAAATCCTTTCCAGATATACTTATGGGAAAATAATCCTTTCAATTTTCTTTGCATTTTCATAGGCATTTGCAATGTTTTGTTTTTAAACTTTAAAAAAACTTTAAAAAAACTTCTTTGAACTCATGCAAGTGGATTTGCCTTTTAAATTGAAATCACACATTAGGTGCGTGTGAGTTAATTAGCAATGGAGAACCTTTCAAAGAGAATTAATTTCTTTGTGACAGAAATCAAACATCTCTTTTTTTCCTCTTTTTGGCTTTCGCTACTACTCAAGTACAACTTCTTCTACTTAACATACCCCACTGGTGCAGAAAAGTCATCTGCAGAGAGACTGGACAATTTATTACACTGTACCAATGCAAGCTCTTGTTTGCAAAGATGCTACATGAAATCTTGAACCTAGTAAAAACCAGAGAGCCTAAACTGGATATTCGAGGAACAGGCTAGACCAAGCCCTTGGATCATGCTCATTGTGCAAAAATATGGCTATATGTATACGCACTGATCAGTGTGCAGGGCTTTTTGCCTTCCACTTTTTTTTCTAATCCATTCCACAGTTCTGATTTCATTTTGGAGACCATCAAGAAAGCAGCCCATCTAGACTGTGACGAACAGGTCATGATAGCTAGTACTAATTTACATTAAAATGTGCATATGTGTTTACAATTATTTTTGACTAATCTCTCATGTCCAAAAATATTATTCTTATTTTTTATTATTGATTTAGATATAAAATATCAATGGAATTTTATTCACAAGGTGGGTTTAAGCTGAGAATCTGTTCTCAGGTAAAGGATGACAGGAATAAAACATTCATTCTAATTTATTAAGCCTGATGCAGTTTATAGGTGTAAACAAGCACTTTTAAACTCAATAGAGATTGAGGTTTCAGTATCCATGATCTCTGCTAAGCTATAAACCCAGTAAAACTTGACTGTATTTCTAGTATTTCCATAGTGCTGCTTCTTTAAATCCATTATCAGTCCCTTGATCTTTCCTGAGCGGGACTTCGGGGAGGTCACCCTAATATTAACCGAATACTGTATGAGACAGCGAGCTCTCTCACCAGTGCTGGATAAGCAGGAGCTACATCTTCACTGCAGAGGGCAAAGGTGGCCCCATTCTTCCAGCTGGGCTAATTCAGCTTTCTCAGCAGGGAGCAAAACACAAGCGGAAGGCAGGTCTATCATGACCAGTGCCCAAACTCTTACACTGAGTGTAGGATCCTGACATGACAGTGCACCAAGCATGTTGAAAATATGGGAATTCTTCCTACAAAATCCCACAGGAGGAATAAAAACTTGCACCAGTTATAAAGCTCTTTGGAAAGACAAGTATGATAACGTTTCAAAAAATCCTTCAAGTCAAATGCAAAATTTACATTCGAAGTACTGTTAAAAGAAAAGGGAACTGTGTGGTGAGCTTACCAGATAAACAGAACTGTTCTTGTTAAGTCTGCTTACTGCTAAAAGGTTTCTGGTTTGAAATAAATCCCTATTTTGACACTTCATTCTACACTAATGTTACTGTGCCAGTCAGTCATATTGTTTCTATGACCTGCTATGATAAAACATGTTTGGAACACAGGAAGTTTTAAAATGGAATTAGACAAACATCTCGCAAAACTAGTCCTCCTTCAAATTCTGGGGAATCCTGAATGCCACACAACTTGACGTTTTCCAAGAGGTATGTCTTATGCTGAGGTTGCTGATATGGGATTTAGAAGTCTCATGTTTGATTCATGTCATAGATACAGATCCCTGATATGGTTCAGTTAGAAGTTATTTAACGTCCTCAGTCTCAGTGTTCTATCTGATGGAAGGGAATAATCACACAAGCAAGTTTAGAAACTCCACTGAATATAGTGCAGCACAGAGATAAGCGAGGATGCAAATCAAATAGCTCCCTCGATAGTTTTGTGTTGATTTGGTAGCATTCCTTTTGAGCTAAGTAGACAAATATTTCAAAATCTGATCTTGTAGAGGAAAGGTAGCTCTAAGCTGCCTTGGTAACGGTCTTTTGTGAGATCATGTCTCATGGATAATCTGTCTCAGTGTAGTAGAAGCATTGCGGACAGTGCTCTGTAATAGGTAGAAGGTTTTTTTCTTAAGTGAAAGCCACAGCCAACCTCCAGGAAGCAGTGAAAGATCAATGACCCCACGACAAACTAGCTTTAAAATAGAGAGGTAAGAGCTATGTAACCTTGAATAGTCAAGAACTGAGTGAAAATACAACTAATTTTTATTAGACAAATTAATAATGTGCAGAGCAAGGTGAGTAAACACTTTTCCACACTGGAAGAATTCCATAGACAGCTGAAGTACCAAGATGACAAGAACACCACGACTCTCAGTGGATCCATGCTGATTAAAAATTCAAACAAAAATGTGAAGCAGAAGAAGGAAGTTACAGCATTTAGAAAAAGAGAAAATTGAGACATTCAGGAGAAGTTGGTGTAATGCTTAATTCCAGGACAGCGAATTAACTCATGCTTGTAACGAGAAGATGATTGAAGGAGGAGTAGATAAAATAGGACTATACGCATAAAGGGATAAAAGTAAAAGGGAAATTAAGAAACAATGGTGATGGACCCAGTGACCTTTGCTGTTCCAGTAATTACAGTTATTATGTTCCTAAGTTATGCAATTCTCTCATGGTTAAGGCATGTATTCTATGAATAGAACTCTTAGTGTTAAAGTAAATCAGGACTTGTGCTATTTTTGATTCTAAGCTAATAATTAAACAAACTAAAAAAACACCCCAACACTCTACATTCCAGTCCTTCCCCATGCTTCAATAATAGAATGAGATACAAGCTGCCAAAAATGGAGAGATTCTGACATGAAGCTGCTACTTTGTGCTAAAATCTTCCCATTGTCTGCACATACTTCAGCGGGAGGGTAAGTGATTCAGGCTGGGTATTTCAGAATACCTTAGCCAAAGTCAAGGTTTCAAAAATTAGTTTGGGCTCAAAAAACCCACAGAATCCCATTAGACCTATTTAAAATATGATATTTATAAACCATACATTTTGGCAGGTTTTGTTTCCTTTTTAGATTTTTAAACTTTAGGATATACTTCTGTAAAATTTTCAGTCTTTTCTGTATAAGCAGTGTCTCTCCCCTCCTTTGCTTCTCTTTAGATGAATTTCTTTCAGACTAGAGCCAGAATTCTGATACAAGTACAGTTTCAGAAATTGAAGCTTTATACTTCAGCACTAAATATGAAGCCAAAATTCTAGTGTGATTTTCTGCCTCTTTAGGCACTTATATAGTTTTAAAAATCTGTCCCCAAGATCTGTTTACTCATATCAGGGATGCTACAGCTACAGTGTAAGAGACAAGGGCACATCAGACCAAACAAAATAATTCTGGATACAAAAGCATGAACAAAGCCAGGTGGTGCCTGTATTCAGCAGAAGGAGAAAATACTAGGACAGTAATCTGTTTTCTTCTTAATTCCAGTCCAGTCAGTTGTTGGAAACAATCCTTTTAGGAAGCCCACTGTGAAGAGGCTGCCAGCCTCTGTTGACAGAATCAAGGTTTTTAACTTATGCCGAGGAGTTGCAGGGGGGAGCTGTACCTATGGTACGCTGTGGGAAGGACCAAGTCACCACATAAACGTCAGGAAGGGCTGGGATGGGGATTGCTCAGATGGGAGGAAGAAATTCAGATATTTTAGTTGAAGACGGGACAGATGAGCAAATGCCTCTGCTCTGCTTGCCGCCTCTCTCTGCCCCATACAGCAGAGGGCTGAAAACATTTTAGTACATAGATTTTACTCTTGAGTGGACCACAGTGACATTGGTTAATGCATCAAAGTTAGGAACCTGGGATTATTATGGATTACATAACATAAAATTAATTTTAAATAACAAGATAGTTCATTAGTGATTTTACGTTAGTGACTAATCTGTATCACAGTGCGGCAACTCCTGCTCTATTCCAGCCTTGAAGGAAGCTGTGGGTTTCCCATTTCGCTGTTCCCACCTCAAACATATGGCAAGATGCCTGAGGCCAAGACTTTACTGGGAGCAAGAGTAACTGCCAAATGAGCACTTTGTCTGAACAGTTAGAAAATTTGGGCTCTGCTGAGTCATGTGTAACACACAAACAACCTATTTTTCTTACTACAGAGTGTCTTTCTACTATTATTATGTATTCTTCCTGCTACACGAAATGGTTTTGAAATCAATGGTGCAGAAGCTCTATT
Source organism: Gallinago undulata (assembly GCA_026546715.1). NCBI lineage: Eukaryota > Metazoa > Chordata > Aves > Charadriiformes > Scolopacidae > Gallinago > Gallinago undulata. The sequence continues at coordinate 10,968,901 of JAOTQQ010000071.1, forward strand.
CATTTCGATGGGAATGAGTAAAAGATTGAAAATAGTATGTAGAGCAGTATCTGCTCAAACCACTGAAGGAAGATTATCCCATGAGATGAATCAGTAACTCCATTATCTTTTCAGGCCAAGTTCTTATTATATGGTTATCTGTTATAACTGTAACACAGATCCTTACTGAGTAGATCCAAAGGCCTTACTTCAACTAAACTAGCTGTTATTTCATATTTACTTTTACTAGTTATTTGCAAATGGAGCGTTGATTGCTACAGAAGCTCCCAGATCTGATCCCCCACGAGTATCTTTCTCCCCTCCTATCAGCAAATACAGCACTTACTAAAAGCACAGCAGATGCTTTGTTTGTAGAAATTGGATTAGTTAAAGGAATTGACAGTCTGGAGAATTTCCATGTTGACAGAGCTTTTTAGTTTCACATGAGTGACAGGGTCTGTGGAACAGGGCCTGTGCATTTAGGTGGGTTGAGAGGTAGAGAGAAAACGGAACAAGCAGTTCATATCTTTTGTTTCCATGCAGCTTATAAGCATTTTGACTAATCCCAGACCCTGTAACACCCATACAGAGAACTTTTTTAGGCAGCAAGTTCAAAATGCAAACAATATGCTGTATTATTTTTATTACTATTACGCAAAATCCTGCTGGAAGGCAGAAACTTTCCATTAATTTCAATTACACCTTTCCATTTACCATTTTGAAAGTCAGTATGCCATGGCTGACTGCACAGAAAGCAGAGTCTTGTACAGTCATAAAGGCTGGCAATTATACAATGTTACACTTTAAACCAATTTCATCAAATACCCAGAGACTTTTAGGTGATAGCAAGATGTTGACAGGCCGTGAGGTAGTCTGAAGCCTCAAAAAAAATTCAGTTGTGAACCTACATGCTCATCTGAAGTATCACAGCTGTTTTTGCAAAGTTCTACAGTAAACGTTATTGGAATATTGGTATGTGTTCCAAAACCCAGAAAGGTACAAATTCACCTCAGCTGGTAGTCATCTGACACACTATAATTCTTCATTGCTTTCGTTTATCTAGAAGTTACAAAGCACTACATTTCTGAGAATTCTGTTTTAAAATCAAGCAGTATATATAAAATGACTGGAGAACATCTAACATTTTTGGTAAAATTTGAATGCAAATTGCATCACAATGACAACCTGCTTAGAAATTTCAAGTCAAAATGACATATACCAGCTATGATATTATCCAGTTCCATTGTCACAAGAGATTCTGTATAATATCAAGACATATTGACTGAGTCCTTAGTACAGCAGCATTTACAATGGGTGGCACTGTGGAAAAAAAAAAGGCTGTAAACTTTATACCCTGGTATTTCAAATTGACAGAAGTGATGATTTAAAAGAACTGGTGCAAATATTACAACTGTCCAAAGACATTCCAGGCAGTGAAACATTAACATTAGGAGATCAGTTATCTGGATAAAGCTGTGCATTAACTACTTTTGGCTAAGAACTAAAAACTCTCGAGATGCTTTTCTGCAAAATGAGATTCAGATTTTCCACACAGCTCAGCTTTTATCTAGACTACCAAATAAACTAACTAGATACTAAGCACTCATGGAGGAAAATGCAGGCCGATAGCAAAACAAGCCAAGATGCCTATCCCAAAACACCTTTTAATCTGCATTAGAAAAAACTTAAGAAACCTGTACAGAAATAGAGATGGATCAGACCTTTATGAAAAAATATTTAAATTGACATTGAAACCTTTCCTGGTATTGACATTTTTTCAACTCATATTGTTTCTCAGATTCAGATGCAGTTTTGGATAAACCAGATGAACTGGACTGTGTAGGTGCTAAATACTCTGGGATGAAGATTAGGCACTGATTTCTATTTTTTGCAACAAGCACTCCCGCGCCCTCTTCCTTCCACCTCCCCCCCCCCCCCCCAAAAAAAAAAAAAAAAGGCAGTAAAGGTTAACAAAAACTTATCGTTTGTCATGAATGAGATTTTTCCATAATTTCTTATTTTAGCCAGCTCTAACTGTGGAAGAGATGAAAGAAAGGAGACAAAAGGGTTAAAATAGAGGTAGCAGTTCTGCCAAGAACAGCAATCCCACCCATTTTGGAAAAAGTAGGGTAATATTCCAATTATACCCATATATTTTCCAACTGAACATTATATTGAGTGTGATGGGGTTTAGCTCATGCACACAGTGGGTATAATCTAATTCGAAAACTCACAGGTTACAGGAAATTCCCATGACCCACAACTTCACATTACAATACGTTCTTCCCCAACTTTCCTATCAAAGAAGCAGATAAAATAAACAGCTGAAGTATTTTCCTTTAATAATATATTCTGCTGTTCTGTAAGAGTGCATTGGTAATAGTAGGAAAACAGCTGGGAATATTCAAATCCTGTGAATGCGGACTTCATCAAGATTTCAGGACTGTTTTCCAGAAGATTCCTCAGCACTGTGTACTGCTCTGTGCGAGAGACATTTCAAGAAACAGCAGAGGTTTGAGAAGATGCAGATGTACTGATGGGGTTCAGAAGCAAGAAATCAAAACATTACAATAACTGTAGCATAGTGGTTCCTGTGCAACAAACAAATAATTAAAATGTTTAAGCCAGCATTTTTCCAAACCGCAGGAGCTGATTAGCTCCTTTTCTCTCTCTAGAGCTGGAAGAAGTCCAAGAAAGAGCAAGTGTAATGCTTCCATTCTCTACACTATAGCATCCTAATTGATATTTGGAGAGTGAGAAAGAGGACAGGATTTATTTTAGGAATGGGCACAGGAGAAAAATACTTGGGGGAACTTTAGTTCCTTTCCCTTGAGCATGGTGACCGTGTCACCATTCTCAGCTTAACAACGAACATGTTGTCAAATCTGCTGCCGTGTTCTCTGTCCCCCATTCAAATAAGCAACTTCCTCTCTGCCACAGAGCTCGGGCAGAGCCTAATCCTGAGCTGCACATAACTCACAAGATTGGTTCAGCCAAAACACCAAAACGAGCAGGAAATAAGGTCCCTAAAAAGGTTGCTTGAAATGGCCAGTCAATTTAAAAAGTAAAACGTTTGAAATATCAGTACATGCATAGTTTACTCTAAGAAATCAGTGATGTAATAGATTTTTCTACTGTTGTCTGATGATAATACTTTATTTTCATCACTTACTATATTTACTGTATAAGATTCCTACAGGATTTAATATTATAGTTTGTTCAGCTACAGCAAGTGGTATCAAAGGATCTATTTCAAAATACTCTTCTACCATTTAAAGAATTTTAATAGTGCGGTAATTTTGCCATGCAATTGAAACTCCTAAGTGAAAAGTATAACTGGAGATTGCCATATATAGGTTACACCTAAAATTTAACCAGAACTGACTTTGTTAGTTCCGAGTACTTTTAAATGAAGTTGGCTAACCAACAGGACATGTATACTTATGCCCTTTGAAGACTAGTTGGTGTTGCTATCTTGAATGTCTTTTACTCAAAATAGAAGCTTTTTCTGGGAGGAGATTAAAATGTTGCCATGCAATGATGAACAATTGAAATGATGGCATTTTTCCCAGAAAGTGGAATTATTCAAGGGTTTGTCCAACCAAAGGACAAATAAATTATTTGCAAAATCTTTCTGAAAACCTCAATCTGATCAGAAATCTCAGGATTGTTTTTTCTTGACACATTTTAAAATGAGAAGCAAAGCTCTATTTGTCAAAATCTAAATGAGTGACTGCGCTTAAAATGTTTTAAAAATGTGAAAATGTGGAGGCAATACAGCTAATGAACCATGCAAAAGCATTTGACAGATCACAGTTACTTACTGCTGTTTCTTTTGAAGAAAAAACCAGAGGTGTTGTCAAGACTCATATACTTGAATAATACTGGTATTTGTATAGATTTCTCTTTGCATTTCTCAAGCTGTTTTATTTTTAAATCTAATTTTATAGAAAAAGATTTTCATTATCAAATTTCTTGGGTTTATATCTAATTAGCTACCACGGAGGAAGTTACCAAATAGACATTACTTCATGTGACCAACTCATCTCATACACTATAGTATTATGTACTCATACTATCTTACATGACTTGGATAGTTATCTCCAGAATTGTGAGTTAAACATGAGAGCTTTTGTGTCAGTTTTGTGTCAGGTTGTGTCAGTTTTCTTTAAAATTCTAGTCAAAGTACTCAATCAAAATGTTTCTGAGTGAAAATAATGGAGCAAAATTAAGATGGTGCCCAAACAGGGTTAAAGCAATGGCATGAAACAAGAATCAGGACCATTCCTTGACAACATCCACTGAGGAAATTAGTCCCACCTTCATAAAATTAAATAATTTAGTTAAATCACTTAATTTAAATTTATTATTAAATACTATAGTTAATGTGTAACACTTGGGATAGGAACAGTATAAGAACACTATATTGGACAAATGTTGCAGTTCAACAACTACACAGAACATTTTGCTGTTAGTTCTTTAGGATTTTTAACTGGAAGTGTTTTAGTTGAACTGCATCTTGAACAAGACAGCACTAAACTGCATTAAATGAAAACATTCATTAAAACTTCATGGAAACGTTGCAAAAAGCATAGCAAACAGCCATGGAAATGTAACAGCTGTAGTAAAATTGTGAAGTCCACTAAATGTAAGTTCTGAGGCTTGTATTACTGATTCACCCAAAAACTTTGCGTACGAGCATCACACATGAGGATACTACGTGATATAATTGCCCTCTGAGAGTCTCTGAAAGTATTACAATAGATTTACTGGACCAATACACACGTCATACTTACACTTACTTAATTTCCCAAGTGAGCTCTAGCAAAGCACACTTATTTGAATAACACTGACAACTTGGAATTCTAAAAGCTTAAGAGTCATGCAGCAATTTACCCGGGAAACTTAGTTAAAAAGAGTGATTGGAATTTATAGTCAAAACAGTACTGCAGGCCGTTCTGATAGATCCTGAAGGTGTATTGCATTCTGCTTCGGGCTCAGATTTGGTAAAAAAGAGGAAGCGTGCATGTAGGCCTCTTTAAGAAGGTCAACAGTTAGAATTACAGAACAATTCAGGTTGGAATGACCTTCAGAGGTCCAAAACTGTGCTCAACACAGGGTGAACTTAAATCCTGTTGCTCAGGACCTTGTCCACCCGAATTTTTGGTTATCTTTGTGATGGAGATTCCACAACTCCTCTGGGCACCCTCTTACAGTACATCCTAAACAGTGAATTTTTTTTCCTAACCAGAATATCTCATGTTCCAACTTGTGCTCATTACCTCTCGCTCTGTCATTTTGCTCCCCTGAAGAGTCTGGCTCCACCTTTCCTCCACCTGCTTATCAGGGAGTTGAAGATCTCCTCATAGTCTTTTCTTCCCAGGGCCAAACTAACCTATTCCCTCAGGCTCTCCTCACAGCACAGGTGCTCCAGGCCTCTGACCACTTCGGTGGCCCTCCACTGGACTCACTCCACTGTATCACCCCCTTTTCCGTACTGGGGACGCTCAAACTCTACATGCTAGTCCAGCCGTACTTTCCCAAGTGTGAAACAGAGAGGAATAACCACTTTTAAAACCTGTTTAAGTCACTGCTTCTGTCATAAATTCGTGGGAAAGGCCAGGCCTATGGTGCTGACCGAACCACTGAGCTGGTGAAGCGGCTGCAGTAGTTTTTGCCTTTTGTCAGACAGCAACAGAATGAGGAGAGTGCAAGGGGGGGGAGGGGGGGAGGAGAGGAGAAGCTCAAGGTCTGACTCCGAAAAAAGATTCCCTTACAGGAAAACTGGATGGTCAGAGCTACAACTACTCCTCAGCTCTGACACCCAGGGTGGAATTCATTTTCCTAAACATAGGTCTCTCCTATCATTTTGGACACCTTAGAGTGGCTGACACCTTCCTGGGCCTGTCAGATAGAGGCTTATAAGACCTCTACCTTTCTAGACAGGCAGCTGGAGGTGAGGCGGGAAACCCTCTTTGTCAGAAATGGTGTCTGCAATGGCCACCTGCAGTTACCTCAGATCAGCTGCGGACTTAGGGTGGCCACACAGACCCACCCAGTGAGGACCACTCTGTCTTCTACCAAGTACAGCAACCACAGCTGCTGTGGGACTGGTTTAGCTTTGGCACATTCCCAGTGCACGGAGCTGGTCTTGAATGTGGACAGCATATTACATTAACTCCAATATAGATACGTGAGAAACTCGTCAGTTGTATAAATGGCATAAAAAGCACAAGCCCACAATCCCTTGGTTACAGCAAATATCACAGCTACTCAGTCCTTCAGAAGAGAGAAAAAGGAAAGGAATGGCTCAGTCCTGCTGTAGCTTCTTTCCTCTTGCCCTGAAAGGGCTGGTAGGACAAGCTTGGGACTTCAGCCATCTCAGCTGGATCCACTGCACCAAGCCAGCTATGTGTGCCTTGCACAATCAGCCACTGCTTCAGAACCACATCAGTAAGACAGTAGCTCATAAGCACCTTTGACATTTGCCTTTTACAGCAATGTAAATAAAATGCAAATAAAATGTAAACTCAAATAAAGATTTGAGTTGCTATATTTTATGCTGCTTTAAATGACAGTAGTATCAGAACTCTGCTCTGAATACATCAATTTGAAAAGAGAATGTTACTTCAGTAAAATGAAGGCTTAAGAAAAGCTTACAGTAATCTAAAAATAGTAATTTATTCTATATATTTATTCTGTGTAATTTATTGTTTATGCTGTTTAATAAACAGTTTACAAAGGATGACTAATACCAAATAGTTCAGACAGTAAGATGTCTCAAAAACTACACAGTCCTGAATAAAACTCCTTCTGTTAAAAAGCTAAGCAATGAGTACAAAATCACAGACAAAAAATAAAAATCCACCCCCTTTCCTCCGCCTCCAACCAAGTAGCTATATCTGAGCAACTAATCAATAACCAGAGAATGAAATACAAAAAAGTCACAAAGATGGTATATACAGATGAGAGAAGAAAAAGCATATTACATACTTATCTGATTACCACATGAATAACAGTTCCACAAGTATACCTCAAGGGAAGCATTTGCACTTTTAAAGTGTTAATCCCTTTTGTACAGTATCTACACTGATATTTTTTTTTTATTTCCCCCCCAAAAAATAATCTGTGAGCATTTTAATTTCAGAGCTTCAGTTACTTTGAAGAGACTTTCAATCAGCATAAGTCACTTCCTGAATACATTTTTAGGACAGTAAGAACTAACAGGATGATGTATCATAATTCAGAAGGCAAGAATGTGTGACAACTATCCACAATTAACAATGCAGCTTATAATGGCTATTACGTGACTACGGTACACTGATGATCCTTGGAGGGACACAGAGGTTGAATTCTACAGGCAATGAATCATCGACAGTTCTATATAAATGTTGGCATTCCGGCAGACAACGTCTGTTTCTTAATACAGCAAGTATTCCTGCAGCAACAGTCTCACCTGTCCACACCTCTACCTCCAGAAGGGATTAATTAGTACATAGTGAATCTCAGTAAGCTAGAAACACTTGCTATCTGTTTAGGTGAAGCTTCACATATTTTAGTTTCCCTGTCAGGATTATACTCAGACTCAGCATCTTTTTAAAACAAAACATTCTTGAAGGCCATGAGACCACTAAAAAAAGGCAAGGATCAATGAAACTCTTGAGAGTTTCACTTCACTTCCAAAGTTAATAGGTTTATTAAAAACTCTTCATCTGAAGAGTTGTCTCTCTGAGGTTTCCAGTAATTACTGAGTCACATCATATTAGAGCTTACAAAATGCTTAGGAAGGGATTTTAAAACTTCATTAATCTCCTGGTCCCGTCTTTGCCATATTACAGAAACGTTTAGGGGCTGGCAGTCTCAAATAAAATAGTGAACTCTGAAACTGCAGCAAGTTACACTTGCTAAGTCTCATCTTTTACAATTTGTAATATGCTGGAACTCAATAATGAAAAAGCAGCTAGATAAATTGCATTTAATCTAATAAGTGTGCAGTCCATTCTAACCCTTAAGGAAATTCAGCATAGTACACTGACAGAGCTGCCTTCCAGCCCTGTCAAACGGACACCGGTCAGAGAGAAAAATGAATTCTTGAGCTCAAATTTGGATCTGGGACCAAGTTGCTATCTGAGCAGTAAAAAAAAAGGGGGCATTACTCCTGGCTTTTCTTCTTCCTGTCTCAACATTGGTTTGTGTTATCAACAAAATTCCTCCAACAGATTTAAGTGGTGCATATAGAGAAGTATGTGGATGCAAAATGTACAAAGAATCCCTTCTCCCTCTCCCTGATCATTACAGCGGAACTAGTATCAGCAATAAATCCAGTAAATCTTTGTCTACTATACCTCTCCTGAACTACCGGGAAAGAATGCGTTTTCTTTCCTTCTGATTCAAATCTGAGATTCAAACAAGATACGGCCTTATGTTTGCAAATGCATACTGCATAAAAGCCGAGCAGTAGAGTTAGCAACAAAACACATGAGCTATTCCTAGCCCAATGCCTTATTCCAAAACATAACACTTTTCCTCTCTTTCCTCCACATAAAATGGATATAGTCAACTCTTAGCCACGAATGAGTTATGAACATCATCAAGTGCACAGATTAGGTTTCTATTCTCTAAACAGATGCACTTATAAACTCTACTGACCTTTGACAGGGAAATTGATTTTGCTAAGCCACCACTTACTATGCTTCTTATGCTTATTGACACAATAAAGCTGCAATTTGCCTCCTAGAGTTTTGTTGGTAACTGCAGCAGAATGTCAGCTGCAGGTCTGTGGTCAATGAACTCAAGCCCATCCTTCTCTTACATTGTTACAGTAGCTGTACATCTGTCTGTATGGCGCTTGTCAAAACGCATTTCATTGAACCTAAATAGTGGGAAATTAGTCAAGCACATAACACTTCCCACAGAGCAGTGATTTCAGGCAAGTAAAGTGAAACAAATCTTTTGAAACGTTGTTCAAACCTCAGAAAGTTAGAATGACTGCTGGCAGTAACTGCCTCTGTATGGAAAATGTATAGTGTTGATGGGGTTTTTCTGCTTAAAGAACTTTCCATTTTCCTTGCAAATGTAGAGGTGTTTCGGCTTCCCTGCTACTCAAACTGTTGTGGGTTTTTTGGGTTGTTTTTTTTTTTGCATTTACGATCCTTATTCAGCCAAAAACTGGCAAAAAGAGCAGTGAGGCAAGAGCAGAAGATCAAATGTTAAACAGACTTGGTACAGGGCTGCTTCACCTCTCCTCCCTTATGGCTCTGCCTTTTTGCTTGATGCTATCCTATACCTCTCTCATACCAGCTTTTGTCTTCCAAGAATTTCCAGTGGTCCCACAGCTATTCCCACTAACACCTGACAATATTGACCTCAAACTTAGACCTCTTTCCAGTGACTGTTCAGTTCCAGTTCAGCTGCCAACTTCTCTATTGCTTCCTTAAGCCCGTGCAACTATTTTTAACATTAAAGAAATAAATGAACATGGGGAGGAACATTGCAGCTGTAGGTATGCTAGCACCAGATGAGATCCTTTGTTAGTTACTTTTGTTTTACTTTTTCTTGTAGTGTTCTTCATTCTATTCTTTAAACATTATAACAGACAAATTAGATCTGCACAGTGAACTTTGGTCTCTCAGCTTCCTGTGCTCTTTTGTTCTCCAATTCATCTGTCTCAGAGTTCTCTACCAGCACCCGTCACCATAGAAACTGAGCACGTTTCAGTGATTACGTTTGGTGTATTATATAAAACTTCAGATATAGTAAGAAAGCTTTACGAAAGATTTGTAGGTGGGCCTCAAAGATGATAAGTATCTGAAAACCCATTCTGCAGTGAGCCCAGCCCTCCATGTACCTCAGGTTTGCCAGGTACCGGGATTTCCTTAAGCCTGGCTGACACGGTAAAGTGAGATCTGCTGCAGTAGCTTAACCTGCTGGTCACTTGGAAGATTAAGACCAGAGACAAGAGAGGTGGCTACGAGCCAGGAGCTGGATCAGGGCACAAAGCAGAATGCTTAAGAAATCAGGCCCCTACCTGCTCTTAAAAATATGGTAGCATTGGCATGAAAAGAGCTGCATTTGTCAAAATGAGTAGCGCTGTGACTGTCACCGGCATGCTGGCAATCATAAAAGAAAAGGTATTTTCTTTGTGGCCGCCCAAGCAGTATTGCAATTATTACTCCTGTCACCATTGCTCTCATTATGAAAACAGATATCAGCCATTACAATACAGCACTATCTCCTCTTAGTTATCTTACCTTAGTTGTCAGCGGCTCATTGCTGCTAATACTAAAGCTCTTCAAAGGCCAGGCAGATGTGCTGGTATTCAGACTCTTATCTACATCCAAGAGGCAGCAGACTTTTTTGGTGGTCTCCATGTTACAGCTTCAGTTTAGCAAGGTGTTTAGGCACACGCTCGACTAAGCAGATGACTAATACCACCAACTTCAGGCTCTTCAATGAGAAAAAGCCACAAGAGACCCAGCTTTGCTACTCTTACCAACCTGCCAGAAGTATTTGCTTGCTGAGAATCACAGCAAAACAATAAAATAGATACTAATGTGAATATTAACTGTGCAATCAGGTCCCAGGTATGCAAAAGAACTGCATGGATGGGCAATTACATCTGCTCTCAGAGTACCCCGATGCTGCATATAGGTGCTGCATTCCTGCAACTTGCCAAGAGCTGTAGGAGTAACACAGCTGCTCATATATTTCAGCTTAAAAAACCAGATAATCTCAAGACTATTATTAAAATAATTTGAATTGCATGTAAAAGCAATCCTTAATTAATGGGAATGATTCAATGTGTACTTTTGTGGAATATCAGTCTATACTTATTTTTGAACCGTAAGAGGAAAAATGTCAGAGTTGAGAAGTACGTTACTTAATTCATCTTGTATGGAATGTATTACTTAGAACAATAGGAAGATGGAGACCAAAAAAAAAAATTTAAATGAGAATATATGTCAGTATTTTCTGGTCAGGCACACAAAACTCCCAGCATAGGAACACCAAGCTAATTTTTTACTAGAAGCAGATGATTCCACATGAGACATTTAACTTTTTCTGGAAATATTTTGTATTGCACTAACAGCTTAAATATTTTTAATATCTTTTCTACACAGCCATTTTTCCTGAGGCCACTGTTGTGGGAGCCAAGAAAAAGCTTCATAAGCATTAAGTAAAACCAGAGGAAATTAAAAAAAAAAAATTGATTTTTTGCTCATCTATGAATTCCCAATGTAGTTCCATTTCACATGGGATGGTACTCATGTTGTCAGCATTTATGTAATTCTCTGCCCTCATTTGAGTTTCCTCTTTTCCACTGTGTAAGAGAGAGCAGTCCAGCTCTGGCTGAATGCAAACAGGAAATATTATTCTAAGTACAGTATTGAAAGAGTTAAACGAAGGGGGAAAAGATAGTATTTTAGTGTAGAATCCAAATTATACTAAGGTAAACAAATTCTGGTTTTGACAATTAAACACACATATGAAAATTGATAGGTAATTAGTCACAGTACACATATGCTAAACATTTTACAAAATAAAATATCTCAAGTAGTTAGACGTTTTGATCATTCGCATTAGTGAAAGAAGTTAATGTTTTAAGCAGCTTATTTTAAATAGTTGTCTCCAGGGAAGAAGGTACTTTAGATATACATTGAAAGATTATGCCACCACACCACAAACCAACAAGCTCTGGGTGCAAAATGCAGCTAGATCAGTATCTGACATCCCTTTTGTACTGGCACAAAATGTTTACAAGATTTAGGGCAAAGAAAACTGATAGCCAGCACGTGCACTTAACGCACACTGCTCAACAGAATACACCACGATATTTACCACAGCAAATGCAGCACTGGAATGGCAAAGACTAAGGATGTCTTCTCTGGTGGCAGTAGGGAAAAAGTATGAAGGGCTGCCACAAACATCCATGGGAGAATCATCCCATGGCTCCCTCGGGAGGAGAATCAAGCCTGAGCTCAGAACAAAGCGGCCTTTGCTCAGTTGTCCACAGAGACAGCACAGGCTGGACTAGGAAAGGCAAGGCACAAGCAGCAGCAGGGTCATGGCACCCCCAGCGTAAAGGAGAAAGGACCACACTGACAAAAACTAGTGAGGACTAGGAGTCAGTATCAATAGACAGAGCTGTTGTGCTCTAATCCTTTGGGATGCTTTTCCAAATGAGAGATGAGGCGATAACTGGGGAACTGCCCACCCTTCCTTCCTTCTGGAGTTAGAGGAAGCAAAAGGTAGTGTCTCCTCCTCTTCTGCTTTCCCTGTGTCCCTCATTCTCCAGTTTGTGAGACTGGATGAGGGGGAAGCAGTTTCAACTTATATTGGACCTTATGCTCAAGCCCAAAGCAATTCTCAGTGAACACAAAAATTCCTTCTAACAGAGTAAGTAGGTTTCAGATGCCTGAATGCAACAAACCCCCAAATCTGCCTGCAGGAGTTAGCACTGCAGAAGTTACAGTGATCTGAACTCCAGTCTGCCACAATGAAATACTGCAGCCTTTGAGGCAGATAAAACCAGTTCGTTTACAGATCGTGGCTATCTAGTGGATTTAAAAAAATAATAAAATTCAATAAATATTAATTAAATTAATATCTATACTTCAAATTGGATACCATATATTTGGTGTAAAAATGGAGGCAAAAATATTGGATGTTTTAGCATCACCTTTCTAAATACAACCAACTGTAAAGTATGTATAGCAATTCAGAACAACAGATCTGTATCTCTTACTGCTCTTGTTACCTTAAAAAACTCGTAAAACTGTTTCATCCTACTTAGCGTCTAACAACCATTTCTTCCCCTTCTTTTTTTCCCTTTATTTGCACTTAGAAGTTAAGTCTATTGGCAATACCATTACAGGTAATCAGCAGTTCTGATCTCTGCTTTAAAGACGCAAGATCTCTTGCAGAGAAATTAATGAGCATGAAGCAGGCTTCAGAAACTGTGTGGGTAATATGCAGAAGACGGACAGCTGCCTTCAGCAGAGAGACTAACTTCTCTGTGTTACAAATGGATGATTACAGGGCCTGAAAACAGAGAAAGTGAAAAATCAAAAGACAAAGACTACATTGTAGAGAGCTTCGATCTCCTTTTCTGTGTATAAGGGAAGATGGTGTGTAGGTCACTACATAAGACTCGGGTAGAAAATAAGCTCCGTAACTTCTGAAAAAGACAGGAATGAAAAGAATGGAGTTGCAAGGCACTGAGTCTGGGTGCTAGCAATGCAAATCACCTATAAATTAAATGAGACTGAATTTCCTGTAATGATATGAAGAATCTTTTGCGTCATGCATTGGGGACAGAGGGGAGCACAGGGCACAATTCAATTGTCCAGTCTAAAGCAGAAGAAAGCAACTAGAGTAAGTTTATTGATTTAAAAAGATAAAGCAAGAGGTGTAGACAGGAAAATTTCTCTTTGTTAGTGTCATGATTCCGACACATTTACTGACCATCCAACTTAGAGATTGTCTTCGTTATTGCCATAACACTATTCTACTTACACTCATTACTCACTTTGACACAGTGCACTGTAAATGCACAAAACACAAGGAAATATAAATATCACTTCCATGCAGTTTAACAGCCTTTTCATTTGTCTACCTAATGTGAGGGACAGATTCTCCATTCTTGCTGATGGAGAGAAGGAACAGTAAATCTGGATTGCTGAGCACCTGTAAATTTGGCACTTGATGTTAGAAAGCGTGATGTAACACTGGTATTGATGAGTCCCTCTGGGTCTAAAAATCTTTTAGAAACCCCCTTTTTTATGTAACAGCTAAAAACACAATCTAGTCACTCACCCAGACAATTTATCAGCATTTGCTGAGTTCAAGCACAACTTCGCCTGCGACAGCATTTTGCCTGCCAAGCATTCCTGTGTCATATAATTCACTAGACAAAAGAATTGTTATCAAAGAGCAATGTCAGTGTTTCCTGAGCAATAAAACTCAGACCCACCAATAACCTGCACCCAGGGCCCCCAAAACTCTCCCAAGAAACAAATAAAAAATCATTGGCTGTTGAATCAAGGCTTGATAGGATTGCCAGAGAGAGCATTGCAAAGTCGAGAAGCTAAAAAAGATCAGATGTTGTTCACAATTACACAAGGATGAATAGAGCTCACTGAGTTAGGAGTTAGGCTGATTTCTTGCTATCTTCCTTATCATAACAGGAGTCTCATCACAAAAAATAACCTCATTAGATAGAGCTCTGCAAAACAAAGAAAAATTGATCCAATAAAGACAGGCAAAACTCTATTTATTTTTTAGAAGGAAAAAGACTCAACAAAGCAAAATAAAACAATGATAGCACGCTGCTCAGTCTTGCAGATATTTTGTATAACTTCCAACACTATGCAGCACATGAAGTACACAGCAAGTACTGGAAAATGAAAAAGGAAATGAAAAAACAGCGTCAGTGAAAGACAGGGAGCAGTGCTAGAAGTGCGACTCTTGTGGACACCTTCTGATTGGACTATTACTGAGGCCAAAATCAGGTCCAAAGTCAGTACATCATCAACAGTCTCATTTTTCCCTGTGCTGTACATTGCAGGGGTACATCACTGATGACAGTGGAGGTTCAGTCACTGCCACTAGAAGATAACTGATTAGTACAGAGACGAAACCCAATAGGAGGCTGCTGCTCCCTAACCTGTGAAACTTTAGAATGTAAATATGCACCAAATGGCAAGTGTTTGCTTGGAACCTATCAGGAAAGGGATGACTCTACCATGAACATACATGAATTTGTCTTGCCATTACTGTACTACCCTGTATTAGCTATTGTGGTATTGTCTGTACCATGGAGCACAATAATGAGTTATAACTGATACAGACGTAATTCCAGAAACAATATTCACCTCAGAAGCACAGTTGACCTACCCTTGGCCTCAGCACCTTCCCCTCTCCCCTCTGTTGTTTTTGTGTTTGTTTTTTTTTAAAAAGCCCAAACCTAAACCTGATAATTGCATGACACATTTTACTGTTTAGACCCACAAAAAAGTTGCGTCTGTGCAAGTCAGCATATGGTAAACTGCATCAAGGACAAATAAGAGACTGAGGAAGAGTATGAGCATCTGAAATAGACTTTAGTGGCAATATGGGTAACAAGAAGACATATCAGAGATGTGAGCAGAATTTTACTTTATCGTTTTTCTTCCTACTGAGATGAATTAAAATTGAAGTGAAAAGATGAACAGGTGAGAACCTCCAACCATGCCAAAATCGAAGTATTTGAAAAATTAACTAGAGGAAACAGGTAATTACACTCCTTGTGCATTAACTGTGACAGCATGTTAATCCTAACACATAGCTCAGGGTGAATAAACAAGTGCAAAGATGTAAATATAGCTAAAGAAAGAAACACTTAAGAAAACGGTCACATATATCCATTAACTATTTGATCAGAACAGATCTATTTCCCAACAAGCCCTCAAAAAGCCCAGTTTGGATCTCAAAACAGGTATAGGAGAGAACTTGCTTTCTCAGAAATTGATGTAAAAATGGAACATTTTGTTTCAGAAGCTCTGTGTAGGCTGAACAAACTTTTCTTAGTGATATTGAGGACTAGCATTAGAATTACTACACTTGCTGAACTTTCTGGTTGCTAAGATGCACTGACCTCTCTCAGGGAGCACACTGATTATCTGTTGTATCTTTCAGAAAAGTAAGAATGCAAAACACAGCCATTTGGAATTAATATACAGTCCTTTCAGTGCAGAAGTTTCAGATTGAAGTGGCTATAGCCCACTAGGTAAATGTCATCCTCAAATGGGCACCAAAACCAAATCTGAGGAAATTTGCTATTTATTTCTGTCTCCTATAAAAATATAAGGGCTTGATAGTTCATGTTGGTTGTAAGTCTTTGACCACCACTTATAATAACTATGCTTGGCAACTAATAGCATTTGGGGAGCAGTTTGTGCACATTCTGTATCAGCATTATGAAATCTGTCAAGCAGATGGAGTCTTTCTGCTACTGCAACTTAAACACCCCTGTGGCTTGTATTTGTCAAATATACACATTGCACAAACATCCTGATTGCCTCTGTCATCAAAGAAATCAATAATAACTTGAGACCTCAGCAAGAGCCGCACTTGGTCTTTCATAGCATGTCGCGTTTCTGTGACTGGGGCATTTAAATAGAAGATGCTCGTAGAGTAACTGGCCAGGCTACCCAGCATCCTATGGATGAACACTTTTGCTTGATAGAAGATTAGTCTAGAAGGATTTTTCAATAATAATATCATATAAACAAACAGATGAGACACTGCAGTTTTACTGTAAATTTAGGTAGCTGAGCAAATGAGACAAAGGTCCACTGGGTGAGTGTATCGCCATTTTATGTGCTACAGCTGTGTGGCTTCTTAATAGCTCTGCTCTCCACAGCAGAGCTTAAGATTTCCCAGTTGCCTTTACTGCTATATTTAACCAACTAAATATAGAGAATACTTGACTCAGATTTGTAGAGTACCAGTGCACTATTTCTCACAAGATGTCCATGCTAGCAGATACAATTTATGCCCTGGAATAATGCCGTGTGCTGTGTCTGGGTACGTAACTCTAGAACTGCCCTTGGGGTTGTCCCCTGGTGGGCAGCAAGGTGCCGAGGGATGCTGGGGCGGGGACGGGGCATCCCACTGCCCCTCCAGATACGCCCCAGCTGCTGGCACAAGGGAGACTCTTACTCTATTAGGTGAAATTTCTCTATTCTAGTAACAACATTCCTAACATGTGTAATTGTATAATTATCCACTGGACCAGTGACAGGGGAGGCTTATTTTTAATTGGATGGTAGCTTTTGGTGGATTTTTAAAATTTTGATTAATATTTCTCACTACAGTAAAAGTAGGTTTACTGAAGTATTTGGTTTTTCCTTCCTTGCAGAGCCTAGTGTTCTGCCTCCCTGACATCTCCCTAGTAGATGTTTTGTGTGTGTCCTTTTTGGGGAGGGGGGAAGACCAGGCAAGCTACTCTGCTTTATGTGTCACCTTTGGGATGCAACAAAACAGGCCAGCCAGGGAGGTAACTTCTGCTCCTTGCTAATCTTGAGAAAAGAGTTTGTTCCTTTGCCTTGCCTGGGTTGTAACAGCACAGAAAGGAGCAGCACTACAATTACACCCTTTGGTACATATTCCCTAGAAGAAACCCTTATTGTGGTAAGGTGATATGCATGGAAAGTACTCTAATCAACAAGAGTTTGCAGGATTAAATGTTTGCTTTCAGCATCAGGCCCTTGAACTCTGGCCTGCTTCACGTCTCCCAAAATGTAGCTGGTGAAACTATTCCACATTCCATAACTAAGAGCATCAGATTAAAATTCTCTTCTGAAATAATTTTTGTCCTTTAAAAAAGAAAAAAAAATTCTTAAAAGCATTAAGGTTTGTCACAGTTTGGCCTTAATTATAAATCCAGGTTTTCTTTTTTTTTTTTTGTCTGAGGAACAATCATTATATACAATTATAAACAATCATTATATATGATAATGCTTTCAGCTGTGATAATATCTAAACACACTAAAACATCAATATGTTCTGTAACATGTTGTGGCACCTTGCTGTTTTGTACTTTTCTTTAAAAATGAGATAAAAAAGAAAATATTAATGTCTTACTTGAAGCCTATTTTTTGCATTAAAAATACCACCATTCAAAAGGACTCCTTTATTAACAAACCCTTAGGGAGTGTGGTTAACAAGATAACTAGACTTTTCAGACTTGAGCTCTGTTGGAGCAGGACTGTTGATTCTGTGTTACCTGGAAAAACACTAACAATAATGCAGCGAATACAACACAGATATGAGGCAAATTTCTATGTATCTGCATGTGGATTTAACAGTAGATGGGCTCCTTATATTTCTCATCTATATTATCACTGCTGTCAACTTTGTTTTACACGAGGAGATTAAAGTAAATTACTGGGACAAGTATCAGCACAACAAACCAATTGCATTGAACTTAACATTTAATTATTTTTTTTTTAATGCTTAATGTTTTAACATTTTATTTTAACTAAAAATTCAATATTTTAGTTTGTGCTTTAGGTCCAATTTGTGATGTATCCTGGCTAAACATGATTCTGTAAGAAGGATTTCCATTCTGGAGAATGGAAGGCAGACTGTACCTTTCATGTGATTTCATATCATCCAAACATCACAAAGCAATGGCCATTGTGCACCTGTTTTATAAAGCATTTGCTTGAGTTAAGCCTGGGACTTAAATAAGAATGTAATAGAGGAATATATGACAAAATGACAACAAATTACAAGAAATACCCTTAATATAACCTGTTATTTTTTATACTTTTCCTAATTCAACTGATATAAAGAGAGGCAGTAATAAAGTACCATACAGCCATTAATTCAAGCATCCATGCATAAAACATTTTGCAAACAAATCTTTAGCTCTCACAATACTGTCCCTCCTGTCCATCCATTTGCTCAAGCAAGAAGGGAAACTGCTTTATAACTTGAAAAACAACTGTCATATTGTAGGCTGTTATATTAATTGTTATTTTTTTTGGTAAGAGTCCAACTACTTGAGAGCATTTGTAGAGTTAAGTTACATACCAAAAGATAACCTACACATAACTCAGAAAACGAAGTTCAGGTAGAAATTGGAAAAAACAATAACCACTTAGACAACAAAACACTACTACATGACTAAGGGCAGGATATTTACTCTTAGGAGTACAGAGGTTGAGGGTTCTCAGGACACTCGGAGTGGTGACAGAGCAGTGCTGAAGCTGAAGGAGAGATCAGGAGTGCAAGCACATCGCAGATAAATCCCTCTATCACAGAATAATTGCCTTATCAAAACTGTGAATCAACCTCTGACTACTGGCACAGCTTAAGTATCTATTTTTTTCAACGTTCCTAGTTTCTTGGTATTCATCTCAGGAAAACCGGTAACATTTCTCCCTACCTGTGAAACACGGTAATTTTCTAAAACTAATATGAAATCCACCAAACTCTTTTCCTAACTCCACTCACGTACCTCAGGGAACTACTACTCAAGATATGACTGTAGGTACTTTGACACTAAGATATATCTCTCCAAATACAATATATATTTCTCAGTAACAGACTTCAAAAGAGCACCAGGGCTTTCCTCTCTTTCCAACCTGTTCTACTACAGTAACCTCTAGGTAGTCACTGAAGAGGTGGGGATGGCTCATAGTTTCCTGATCTGGTCAAGCACTTCTTCAGTAAGCACTTATGAATTATTTAGCACCAGTTTAAAAATTAAAACATCTTTGCTATTTTAGAATAGGAGATACCTGACTTTAATATGCCACTTACAAGAAGGAGTTGAAGCAGAGATGAGCACAGGGATACACTTCACGAGGAGATCACAACTTTCACTGGCTGCCCAGCAGGGGAAATGCCACTTGGTGGATCATTCACTGCTGGGAGGGCTGGGGCCACAACCCACTCATTAGCCCATTAGCGCTTCTTAGGCAGCACTTTGTGTCTCAGGTGTTTTCATCTTCACAGCCTCACCTACCCCTGTAAAGAAGTCATCAATAAATGACTGGGAAGGCTACTAGGTTTGCAAAACTAACATGCTTTTCTTCTTTTCTGGTAGGAGTAAAGATTCACCAGGAGCAAAGGTCAGTCAGCTGGGGCACTTCTAGCTTTTAAGCAGCAAGTATTTTCACATCATTTCACCCAAGTACCTAGAGCAGCAGCCAGGTTTTAGAAGCAAATAAGCTTCATTTCGGAAGTAGTTAAGTGGTTCAGAAGGAAAAAAGTTTTCTGAAGGAGCACATAGGAACACGCACATAGATTATGGTACAAAGGAGAATGGTTACAATCCATCTATTTTTAACACGGGACCTTCATTTTGACATGTAGTAAACAGAAATTAGATAAACAGATTTCAAAGAAAACAAATGTAAGAGAAATCAGTGGAAGCAAAAAAGAGGAGGAATACCCTGGCAAGTTCCAACTGCTTGTTCCAAAATGGAATCAAACTGTCATACTCTCTTTAAATCTGGCTTGGTTTAAGCATATTGCCACCATCCTGCCCCTCTGCAGTCTGTAAATAAGAAAATAAAAATAAAATTCTACACTTTCTCACTCTCTCTTTTTCTGAAAGGTGTTCTTTAAAAGGTTTTAAATAAAACCTTTTGGTTTTATTTAAAAAAGGTAGCATATTGTCTAATGCTGAATCTTAATAAATACATTGTCAGAAAAAAAAATAAATTAAGTTTGAGGCTGAAAAGATATTTTCTTTGTCAGGACTCTTATAAATTCCCTGTCCTCTCATAGTCCATCCTATCTCTAAAGGATAATGTATCAGACAGAAGGATAAGGAAAACAGAGTTATACTAATGGAGAGAGATGTTCAGTTATCCAAATATGGTGGCTGGTTGTCTCTGTTAAAAGGTTCACTTTAAGAAATGTTAAGAAATCTCTAATAAAGAGATTCTATAAATTTCAATACTTACTGTTGCCAAAAAAACATCAAATACTGACATAGAAGAGCAGGTATAGGGCAGATTTCTGTTTCTGAAATGCATCTTTCACATACAATTGTTTTGTATTTATTTATATTTTGAGATGGCTGTCCCATTTACTTAGATACATGCCAAGCCTCATGAAATGCTTTTCTGCTGTGTCAATTTATATGCTGATGTCAAGTTAATCTCAGTTCGCCATGTCCCTTCATACATGTTGTCAATCATCTTTATGATGTTTTTCTCATCTTGCTACATCATGTATACCTCTAATATCAAAGGACTGTAAGGGCTGGGAATAAGGTGTACAGCAATAATCTTTCTTTTTCTTAGAGAATACAGATTAATGATTTAAATATTCAAATGTATTTATAAATATAAATAAATTTTTTTCAATATCTTATTACATTTGGGCAGCAGCATTTAAAAACTACAAGCAACAGTAGAAAATAGGATCACCTTACTACAAATAACATTTTTTTTATCTGGGCATGATGCTGCATATAGATGCAGGGCTCTCTTATCTTTTGGGTTACAAGGATTTAGCATTTCACATAAAGATTCTCCTTAGAGCTTCCTCCTTAGATGGACTGTTCTGAGATTTTATTCTGTTATCATTGTATTAATTATCAATAAAGTCAAATTCTAGAAAGAATGTAGGTTTTACACAACATATATTCATTAGGAGAGGCGGAGTTCAGTCACACATTGACAATCAAGTTTCATAACCAAGATTACCAATTATCTTAGATGAAGGAACACCATGCTAGAACACAACTGTGGAATTCCAAAGAATGTATCTTTTACGTTGGTTAGAACCGTGATGTATACAAGCAAATATAATAATATGAGCCTAAGAGCCTTTCCCAGTGGAAAGACTCAGAAAACACCTCCCCCATATAGTCACTCAGCACACCAAGAAAAATAAAAAAATCTTGTTTAGCATATCTTTTTCGTCATTCTGTAATATTTCTGTATATAGTATCAAGAATCAAGGCTGTTGCTTTTTCCTTTATGACACCAGCTTAGAGACTCATCTCCGTTCAAGATAACACTCCAAAGCAATATGCGTAAGTGATTTCTCTCGGGTGATACAACAGATACAAGAATTGACAAAGAACCTGTTCAAGCTGTTACATGGGAATTGATACCTCGCTATACCAAATGACAGAAGCATGGTCCAGAATGAATGTGAGAACAGAATTTAAAATTCCTTGGGGTGCTGCCCATGAGGTGAGCCCACTCAGTGTGAGCACCAAGCAGATTGTGTCAGAAGAGTCTATGCTTCAGTGTTAACAGTCTCAGGTGGAAAACGGAAATTTCATACCATATCATTAGTTCCAAATGCAGTAAACCAAACCTGGCCTTCTGGCATCCTGGTTAATATGGAGTAACCATAGAAGTCAACGGAACTGTACCTGGTTCTAGAGACAGGAGTATTTGGCCCCAATAGTTTAGAAGAACCTCAATGACCAGCAGGAGCTCAGACACAGAAAAACTCTGGTTTGGTTTTGTTTTGTTTTTTCTGGGGGGGGGACACGACAGTAATCATTGAGCCTTTTTAATATTTAAGAATATTTCTTTCCTGGTAAAATTTCTCAGCGGGTTTGTTTGTTTGTTTTTCACTTTAAGCAGCAGCAAGCTCCTCCAAGCCCCAACCTTTCCTTAATTTTCTGCATTGGTCCAGGCAATGCAATAAAAATGGGCAAAGTTTTTTTGCTTTATTTTAGCTACAGTTGAGTACAGGGCAGAAGAGCTACGGTTTTTCCTCAATACGCCTTCTTGCTGTAAGAGAAGGAATCCATGCCATTTCCATGTCCATTAGGCCAGGGTAAGTGGCAGTGACAGGAAAGTCAGAGCATTTTCCCAGAATTAAAGCTGATTCAGAAATTCCAGGCACATCCATATGTTTTCACTGAAAATTAAGATGCACTCTAACATAGTTTGCCCTCTTTCAACTTCAGCAAATTATAGGTTTTATGGGGGACCATTTTCCAAGGAGCAAGTGAGTCGTGCCAATGAATTTCAATTATTTGCTAATGAGATGTATAATTTCTAAGTACCACTTTGAAAATGTACCTCATACTGTTTGAATGTATCCTTGAGTCCTCTAAGGGTGAGGCAATTTCCCTGAACCTTGAAATGAGCTGGTAGAAGGAATCAGTACTTTTTTTTTTCCCAGTACATGTTTTCTGGGAAAAACCTAAATCACATGGAGCTGTATCAAAGTAGCAACTGGTGTGGGCAGGGAATGATTATAATGGTGTGAGGCTGAAAACTTTATTTTAGACTCCTGCGTAATTGCAACAAGATGAGAATCTCGCTGACATGAGGCTGAGAAGAGGCAAAAGTGAATGTGCTGCCATTTATTTTTAAATGGAACGGACAGTTCAGAAATTGAATGGTTGTGCACAGCTGGCGAAGTATGGCTAGAAAAATGATCAAAGAAAAAAAGCGAAGTGAAGGGAAGGGGAGAGGGGGAGCAAGGGACAGAGGGAAAAAGAGAGAAAGAGAGGAAGATCACAAGTAAAATCACCACAATGAAAATACAGCCTCAAAATACAGGAGCACTAATATGGAATATGCACGACGTCATAAAAGATAACTAAAAGATCTAGAAATAGAATCAAACGAAAATAAAACCATATTATTAAGCAATATAACAGTGATTATTACTTTGCTTATCGGTTGAGTGGGTTTGCATTGTAAATATAGTTTTATACATAAGATAATTTGAAATATTTTGGCTTGGTTATATTAGAACAAGAGAGCAAAATATGAAAGCTGAATTCAGCTGCTATATACTTCATTCAAAGTGTCTTCTCTTCTGATGTGTCATTCCTGTTAAAATGGCATGCCCAAAAAAAGTAGCAATCATAGGAAAAGTGAGAGGTCTAATAATTAATAGCAGTGATGTAATTACATAAGTCTGTTTCTCTAGTAAGAACTAAAATGTCACTAGGAACAAAGGCTTTGCAACAGACTGCTTAAACAAGTTAAATAAGTTGAAATAAGAGTTCTTAAATTGAAACTTTTGAAGATAAGCATTAGTGGCTTACTGTAAGTAGCCACTGTACGTGGCTAGAACAATTTCTTCAGTATCTGCATTATCCCAAACAATTTTCTTTGAAGTTACACTGGATCAGTTTTGCAGGACCATCAAGAGAGATTTTGGGAAGTGAAGATCAAGTATCAGCAGATTTGAAGTTACTTTGTGGATGAGATCAAGATATCTGAAGGAATCTCTCTCTGTAAAATCACAGCTTCCTTTTAGACTCTGGTACCACCATCATCATGTATCAGTCTCATGTGTAAATCCCCACTAAAAATTTGTCTAGAGCACTGCAGAAGAACAGAATTGCTGGGAAACTTCACTCCTCCAATTCATTTTAGTCCAAGTCTGCCCACACAGTAAAATTAAGTAATGATATGTTTTTAAAATGCATTGAAATAATAATAATAAAAAAGGTTGTACTTGTGAATTTGAAGGTGATAAATGCAGTAGATTAAAGTGAAAATATATATTCCCTCTTCCGTTTTCCATTTTCTAGCTGTACTCATACATGTAACTTACCTGGAAGAAATCTGCAAAAACAAATTCATGCACGTTTTCTCACATTACGCTTTTAAAAACAAACAACTATCTGTAGGGTTAGCTCTTTCCCTAGGGCTAATTAAGAGTTAAACTACTGTGAGAAGTTATCTTAGTAAATTATAGCTATTGTATGCTATTAAATGTCAATTACTGAGGTAAGCTGATTCCTATTGCATATTTATTAAGATTAATTTACAAGGTGTATTGAAGGAATTATTGAACATTTAAAAAATGTTAATAGATACAATTACTAATAAATCATCCTGACAACAAGAAAACCCCTCCTATTCTTCAGAAAGACCATAAAGCTCATTAGATCTTTCAAGTGAAACTATGACTGTTCTGTCAGACACAGAATTAGTGTTTTTTAGCTATTCCACTGAAACACAAGGGTCTCAACTGCACAGGCATGCTGGATAATGTCAGTGTGATAATTTCCAATATATATAACGTGCCCCTGGCTGGTGCCACTTCTGCCTGCATTTGGTGATACCTTGCTGCCTTCAAAATGCCCACTTCATGTTTCTGTAACTGCAGAGACTAGCCTAAAGGGATGCAGAAGAAAGTGCTCTAGAAGTTAGCTGACAAGTACTGGCTTAGGAAATTCCAATGTCAAAGTTGAAAAATAATTTCCAAAGTCCTTTTTCAGAGTAGATTTTCAATATTTATTCAATGAGGACACAGATGACTCTGCTATTTTGTCATTTACAAGCAACCCCCCAACACCTACAATTGCTGTTCACAAGAAAACAATGTTAGGGAGCTAGGTTTTTTCCACTTGTTTGTTCATTTTATTCTTCTCTTATTGCTATGACCTTTAAAAATAATTATTTGTGTGGTTTTCATTTGATCCCTCGTGAGTTGCCCTCTCATCTGTTCTTCTTTCCTTCCTATTTCCTTCTAAATCTGTACACAACATTATCAGTGGGTGCATTCCTCTGATTTTTCTGTTGGCCTTCCCTTGAAACATATTTTCCTAACATTTGGTTCTCTATTAGCCTATGTCCCTGAAAACACTAGCAACATGATTAATCAGCTACTGATCTTTTTCTCCTGCTCCCTTTATTAAAACATTTGGAAGACTATTCTCTGCTGCCCTGGTGACTCCTCTGCAGCTTGGAGCTGGCAGCTCTGGTTGTTTTTCCTAGGGTAATTCATCTTCTTGCTTTCTATGCACAGTTACTAACAAATCAATCAAACTCCTACATTTGAATTTAGTAGAGGCCTTGGTCGGCAGGCTACACTATTTCAACTTGTATCCAAAAGGGACATGGAGAAAAGAGACAAAACTGTTCCTTCATTTTGTTTGAATGGAAACAGCTATTTATTTAAACCTGCAACTGCCTGTGTATCAGAGGCATACTTAATAGAAATAGCACAATCTCTTTGGTGTAGTAATACTTAAATTTACCATTACATTTTTTGGAGGGTCTGGATAAAAAGATGAATCCCTGGGATGAAAGCATGATGATGATGGACTTGTTAAAGATTAATTGGTTATAAACATGGATACAATTAGGGAATATGGAGACTACCAGCACATTATGTAAATATGGAAAACAATTCCATTTTAGGTGAGATGATTACTGTAGGTGACAGAGTATGTTTCCTTTCTTTTCATCAGTCATGTCAAAGAAGCAGGGAATTTAACATATATCACTATAATATTAGGACACTGCCATTAAAAAACCATTAAATAAAAATATTTCTCTGAGGTATTAATTAGGAAGGCATTGGTTTATGCTCATAAACCTTTTCACATGCTTTTTTTTAGAAAGGTCATTCATAAAGAGCCGAGCATTTGCAATTCTGGGTGCAAAAAGCTTAGCTAATGGGAGAAAGAAACTAAATGGAAAAAAAGAAAGAATGGTATTTTTCACCAGCTCTTATATGATACTTCTTCAAGTATATAGCACGTGGGAGAAATAAATGCAATTCTCCCCTGCCTCGTATCAACTATTTGTAAGGACAAAAAAATATGATCTCTGACAAACACAGGAGCCTTTTGCTCTTAAAAGGCATTCCCAATGTCCCCAGCAAGCGCAAAGAACCTGCATTTCCTTCCTTCCGCCGAGCAGCAGCGGGAGAGGGTCAGCCAGGCAGAGACAGGACTCAGTGTACGTGCAATGAACCTGAAATGGACTGGGCAGCCTTTCCTCTAGGGCCTCGCAAAAGACCTCCTGTGGTTCCTTTGCAGAAATGTCTTTTTACCCAGAGTTGCACTGCATGGCTTGCTTTTCTGCCATTCTTCTCTTGTTATTCCTTTTGAAAACAAGTGGAGGAAGGAAAATGGGTAGAATGGAGATTCACACCACTGCAACAGGCATAATACTTGTTACTGTGACTCTGACCCCATCAAAATAGCTCTCACACCCATGTTCTTGTGTACATTAGTTGAAGAAAAAGCCCAGCTGGCTCCCTTCCCACTCAGCCACCCTGTCTTTGCACCACTGAAACCATTTGCTACAGCAGACTGAATCATCCTCCCAACGCACTGGGTGCCGCAAGCGCTTCCTCATGTTCATAGCCTTCAACAGACCCTTCTGCCTCTGCTGACCTTGTGGTGAGGCACAGGGATAAGCAGGTCTGGACTCATGGAACACAAGGCTAGGAAGGACCCTGGTAATCCCTTCCATTTCCTCTGGCTCTGGGGAGCAGAGTTCTGCCAAAAAGCAACAAATTCGTCTGCTGGTCTGTCCCAGCCCTCCTGGGCCTTCCCACAGGCTGCTCTGTGCTACAAGGACTAAGTTCACAGCAGTGTGAGCCCATGATGGGTCTGAAAATTACTCCTGTAGGCCTGTGAAAGAAAAGCCACTCCGGTTTAGGGGATGCCAGTCAAAATATACCGAGAACATTAATACAGTGTATAAGTAAACCCCACTTGCCATATGGGCTATGTGTTCGCTGCACTCACAAGAGAGAATCTCACCCCTGGTGCATAATCTTTGGTGCATTTTTACATTGAGTAACAGGAGAACGGAGACGACCTTTGACTGAGGCACCTGGGAAGTGCAGCCCTGGGCAGTTCAGCGCTGCTCCTCCCTGTCAGGAACTCATCTACAAGCGTAACAGCACATTTCATAACAACTGCCTGCACCACGTGTAAGTCCAGCTGCAAACAACCTCTGCCACCACTGCAGTGTGTCCACAACAAAAGGAGCGCTACATTAGCTCCAGAAAAGTAATGAAGTTTAATGATCCAATTACACCTTTGTCTTTAACGAAATATAGAAACAGTTTTTTATACGAGCAGAGTACCTTCTCACATAAGCATTGTTTGGAAAAGAGATGATAATAAGTGAACCTAGAAAACTAGATTCAGAAAGTCAATTTCTAGTTTAGAATGTTCTTCATGACATTTTTTCTTGCTGATAATTGTCATTATTTGTTTCTAATAGCAATAGGTCCTGACATGACCTCTCACACTTTTTGAAGTTGCAAAATTTTATTTGAAATATTTAGTGTCTTTTTCGTCTTCTGCTGGTCTGGGGGCTTACAGTATCAGACACTGTCTGTCACTCCTTGCGTTGCCTTCCTCTCTCAAGTTAATATATTCTGTCCTGCTAGCTACTGTGAATCAGGAGCTCAATGGGATTGGAAAGGAGTCCAAACTGGTGAGCAAGTGGCATTACATAATGACCAGCTACAGCTGGAGTCTGGGTTGCTGTTGTTGCTGAGCTCTGTAGGTAATAAATGTTTTCTTATTATGTGTAATACCCTTGTCTGTATAGCAAGCAACAGTCTACACTGTTGCTGCTTATAAGCATATAGATCAAAGACACTCTTCTTGCTCATGTATAAATGTATGTATGTGTGCCTATGAGCAGTAAGGCTGCATCCTTCCTGCTTCATCACCCAGCTTGGCACAGTGGGGTTCCTGGAACAGAGACAGGGTCTGGTTTTGAATGTGTAAGCAACAATAATTGCTGGGATTACCTTTTTATTATCCTGATTATCTTAGTCACATGCATAGTTTTCTTTCAAGCAGCCTTTTGTTTGTGAGGAAATAGAAGTGATTGGGCAGCTGAGAATTATGGGAGATGGTATAAGATCAAGCTTGGTGCTCATAAAAAATCAAAATGAAGCCTCTGCTTATGAAACAGATCAGCCACAAGTCTGGTGTCTGTTTGTGACAACTGAATTAGAAACATTTTTTAAACAGTTCATTCCTACATAAAGGCTAAACTTGTAAAGGTCAGCAGAATGCTGAATTATTTCCTATTAAGACTTCAGTTGCTGAAGGATGCTTTTCCAGAGAAACTAGATTTTCAAAAGATTATGCAACTTTGCTTATATGATTTCTTTTTCTGCTGATGCATTTGCCAGGAGAATATATTCTGCACTTTGGGGTTGTTTTAGAGATAGTAGCTGCGAGATAGAAAAATTCTGGATACGTATTATTGCTCAGTAATGACTGAATATACGTTCCTTTGTTGTTGTTTACTACAAGGAAAAAATGCACAACAGTTATAACTGAGATAACAGGGTAATGAGAGCAGATTATGCTTTGCACTTGGAAGAGGTTTGAAATATCAGAATCTGGTTTGGATAAAAACTAAGTATTTTGGCACTGACTGAAAAAGGCCAGTCCAGCGCTGAAGCTCTGGCTGTCCTACACCTCACTGGACAGGACACAGCTGTGGAGCTGGGCAGCCAACTGCCAAGGAGCTGCAAACTGGAAAACCAAAATCCCAGTGCAACATTGTCACACCAGGAAAGCTGTACAACAGCCAAGAGCTGGAGCCGTCTTCCTGGCAGCTTGTCAGATGTGCCGCAGAAGATGAGGGAGCTGGTGAGCGGCTCTGAGCTTCTGCTTCCTCAGCTGGGCAGGCAGCAGAGGGGCTTGGCAGATAAGCTGACAGAGACTGATCTAACTTTGAAAACCTGACCATTTTTCATTAGCCTTTGGTTAAAACCAAATTGCTCCTGGGTAATGCTTTGATCTTCACAAAGCAGCGTTCTCCAGTCAAAGCGTTTCTGACCAGCTTTAGCTGAGGCTCCAAATCACAAATTCCACAAGAGCTGGATGCCTGTTTCCATCAAACTCCTTTGCAAATCCATTCTTCTGAGAGCATCACATTCTTGGGATGCAGGCCTGATGCCACAGGCTTTAATGTGTTCAGGGTTAGAGCCCAATGGATTTCACACTAAGAACAACCAAGAGATAAACAACAGCATTCTCCAAGACCCTTTTTAAAAGCTGTTTCTGCAGACTTGGGACATGAGAAAAACATTATATTTACATGAATTTACAATATTTACATTTTTAGTCCTCATTTTATCCTTCCTGAAGAACATAGAAATTGCTAATGATTTATGCTATTTAGGAGTGGGAAAAAAACCATGAACAGTAAATGTCATCAATGCCTGTGGCAATTATAATGGAATTGCCCACAGACACTTATTTCTGCTTATTTTTCCCCTCACTGATACTACTACGGGAAAATATGAACTCACAACGGAAATAGATATAATTTTACATAGCTAGAATTAAGACTTTGTATTTTACTTACATAAGGGTCACAATACCTGTATTTAGTTGACATTCAATAGTACATTCCAATTGTACATTGTTCTGAAATCAGAACCAAGAATATTTTCTTCATTCAATCAAGAACAATTCAGTGTCGAGCCATGGGCCTGGAGTTTTACTGCAGGCCTTCAGGTCTTTACACAAACTCTTTCAGGTGTTTTGGAAAATAAAAGTGAATTCAGAATTTAACAAATTATAAATTATAGTCCTTTCTACTTGTTCAGCAGTAATGCCTTTTATTAACATGTCTGGTTTTGCTGTTTTAAAAGCCAAAAAAGTCATACCCCGAATCCAAGATTTGACTGGCTTGCTCTTCAGAGGGTAGCTAACCCTCCCAAGCAACCACAAATTTTACCTTCATCTTTCTAGACTACATATTTTTAATTATTTCTATGGTTTTGATTCTTTCTGTGACTATAACAGTCACACAGTATTTACAGCTGTATTCCACCAAAGCTAAAATGTTTAAGATTTCCTATATACAAGCCTAGTAGCATTGCATTCCTGCACAGAAAGACGGCCACTGGGACAGGCAAGTTGCATGCACCTCCTCTATCGATTAACCAAGGGTCAAAGCCAGCCTTTCTTATATGGCCAAAACTCCTGTGAGTTTTACTTAGAAAAGTTTACTCTTTTTTCTAGAATAAATATATCAGGCTTTCTTCCTAAAAACAGTGGCCACTGTTTATTTCAAGTTTATTTCAAATCACTTTTATAAAATCATCTTTATCCTCATGTTGTATTTCCAGATAAAGATCCGCAGAGTGTCAACACTGTCTGTAGAGCAACCACAGCGGACTTGAGCACCCAGAACCTTTCTTCTACTGATAGTATTGCTCTCATGTAAAATCCATTACACTGTCAAAACAGAGATTATTTTACGAACCAGGCACATATACAATCACTGGCTACAATATATCAACACGTTTAAACATGTTTAGCATTACACAGGCACAAATGTAGAAGTGGGCGGTTGCCTGGGTTCACCTATAACTGCTGCTAATGCACGATAATCGCTGAAACTTTAGAGGTTTAGCACATCTCCTCAATTCTGTTTTTGGAAACGATCACAACAATAGTATACAAAAGCAATATAATGATTTAGATTATTAGTAGGTACTATTACTTACAGCTATATCATTTTGTGCTGTTGATATTGGCTCTGATACTGCTTAATTGAATTCTACCTAAAAATAGGTATGAACTAAAGGTGTTTGGAGGAGGATATATGAAGATTTTATAATATGTTTTCTAGTGCCTCATGCAAATCTTGGCTATTTCCCTGCATAATCAGTTTGCATGGTTGAAAGTTAAACTGCAAATGGCTGAATCCAGAAAACAGCAATTCCTGTAAGCAGTATGGCTGAAACCTGGGGTTTTCTCCAAACCCCACTGCAAACAACAAAAACAATCCACTATCAGGGATTAGACTGAGGATATGTGGTCTTTATTCTGAGAAAGACTTAGGTGCTTGTATAGTGCCATGGTGTGGGATAGCTTTAGGTGTTTAATACATTGTACTTGGGCAATTTTCATCAAATGGATCCCATGCAGAAAATAAAATATTAGGGGTGAAAGCCTGCTCTTGTCCCTTCCTGCCCCCAACAGAGCTAAGGACTCCACATGAATAATGTGTCTGCACGCAGGACGCGGTTACGTGTAGTATCTGATCTGGCTGGGAACAGGCTGGCTTGGCTTTATAAGCACTAGTGTCGGGCTCTTCCAGACACTGAGATATCTGTATACTGAGGCCCTTCTAATTCAAATGTACTCTTGCCCAGAGCTGAGAATTCACAGGGTCAGATTTAAAATGCAAAAATGCCGCTTCCCCCCCACCCTTTATACAGTTTGTGTTATCCTGTTATATACCAGATGACATCAGTGCCTGAGCAATGTCGCTCCCTAAGCAGACTGGTATAAAACGAACAAGAAGTCAGCAATCTTGCTGCTAGCAGAGTAACTCACTTGTTAAAAACCACAACACCTGTTTTCACCTTCACTCCACTTCACTCCACGAGAAAAGCCTCATATTTCAATACCCTGAAGCATAGTATGTATAGTTTACTCGCCAAAAATACTTCTGGAATAGAAGTGTTTATTTCATTGTCTCTTTCCCCACTTCAGGCTTTAAGTGCTTCATCTTTAGCTAAGCAAAATCTCGCAGGCCTTTGTTTTAAATGCACAGTAGGAAGTCCAAGCATCAATATGAGCAAGCATCATTGGCTAAGGAAACCTTGCTAGGAAGTGAAAATAGGTAACATTCTAAAACAAATAGATGCTCATAGACAGCTACAAGACTGAGCGCCTACAGCATCAAAATTGTCCCCCACTTATATTCCCTTTATCATAATAAAGGTCAGGTTCTTTCACCAACCTCTAGTCAAGTGGACTGATGCATGTATAATAAATTACAGAAATGCCCTTTGTGCCTCTATTATTTTGTGAAAAGCAATAGCTAAGCAAAGGGCGCTCATCCACCCATAAGGAAAAAAAAAAAAAAAAAAAAAGAAAAATCTTTATTCTCTTCTTATTGCATTTCAAAAAGAAAAGACAGAAAAATCCTATTACATTTTTTAGCCCAGCCAAGGCCAAACAGATTCATAATTGGCAGTTAAGCACATATTTATCTGCCTTCTGGGTCTGTCTCCAATCTGAAGAGTGAAAGATCTTGCAATTTATTTCAATAAATGCAATAACTGTTGACACACAGAGGAGGAATTCTTAAAGCATTTGTTCATGGGGCAAAAGTCTCAGAGTTGTATGGCTTTCTCCATCATACCCTGATTGCAGGCAAACCACAGAATTTTGCTACTGCTTGGGAACACACTCAAGGTTCTTCCATTGCAAACATGTAAATAACACCCTGATAAAAATATGGAGAGAAGCTGGACACATTTCTAGTTTCTAGGTTCTGTGTGGCTATTGCAACATTAATATCCATAACATTCAATGAAATATGTACAATGTATAAGTACATAATCTTTTTTTTCCTAGAATTTTCTGCAAGATTTAGGATTAATGAGCATTTTGTAATCCCAACATATCAGATGGAGTATTCAGAAGAAAAGCTGTTCTGATGCCCTATTCTGTTTCTGTGTATAAAATGTTCTTTACTTTTTATATTTAGTTGCTCACTCTAAATTGCAAGGACAACTACTATTAGTGCAAACTTTTTTCAATTTTTTTCATTTATTTGAGTTTTTTGACATGAATTCACCTAAGCACTAGGGGATATAACAAATCATCAGTGGTTCTCTGTGGATATAAGTGACCAAGATCTTGCTGCTAAAAACAAAAGGGAGGTTACTTGTCCATATATTTTCTGTGCATTAAGAATACAAGTTCTAATATAGGCATCTGAGTTGCTAGCTACAAAATTATATTGTGTGTGGACTGTACTGGATGTGGAAGGGCTCAATACTAAATGTGCTGTGTTAGAATGGCAAAGCCCTCTGTCTTGCAGACGTTATTGCTGTTGGTTTCCTTGTAAAGTTTTGTCTAACGTGATTTTTGTTTCCAACTATTTGATGAAACAAGGCTGTAGGACATCATCATACATTTCAACTATGTCTTCCCACTGAAGACTGAAACATTCCTACAAAGCCGCCTCGTGCTAATATCTAGTTTTCTAACCGTGAATCCATTCGGCCAAGCCAGTGCAATGTGCAAATGGCAGCTGCTGTAAAGTCTGTATAGACCAGTTAAGAAAAATCAAAAAATGCTGTACTGTTTTATTACAGCGTAATAAATACACCCAACGCTGTACTGTATTTGGTGACTTCACCATGAGTACACAAGGCTGTTTTGGTGTAGTTCAGGAATTGAGGTACTGGAATCCGAGTCCACTACTACTGTTTAACTGAATGTCAACTTGTTTTCTCCTTGGAAAAAGAGAGAAAGAGGGGTAGGTTACTTTTAATCAAGCAAGCAAAGGGATCACTAGAATTATCAGCAAGAACCACCCTTGGGTGAAAACACAACAGTTGTTTAATAGATCATAGAAATATTACATAAAAGATTAGAGCACGGTCCAAAAATTCGTAATTAAGATACAAAGGGAAGATTAAGTTATTACTATGTGATTTATCTTCAATTATACTGGAAAGGAACCACTAACCACAGTATTTCTGGCTGTACAGAGAGAAATTTCCGGAAGTAGCATTGATTAAAGTTGGAGGTGAAATATAATAAAGACAAAAGGGAAACAAATTTACAGCATATTGAGTTTCTGTGGGAAGTTTGAGCAATGATCCATTATTGTAAACAGAAATTATTTACAGTAACACACTGTGAGAAGCAATAGTTCTGACAGAATTAATACAAGGACATAGCCTCTGGTCACAGAGGAAGTTCACAGGCATCCAAGTATCAGAGCTTCCAGCAGGCTCCCCTTGGGGCAGGGACTGTGCCTTTTTCTGCCTCGCAAATTCCTAATCAATCAGGAATAAATAAATAAGATAGCATGGGAAAGTTTTCATAATAATCTATGTAACACCGAAAGAGTTCACTGCTTCAGTCAGCTGTGCAGGAAGCTTCTTGCTCACGAGCAATGCCTTCCAGGCAGGTACCAGTCCTGGGGATGAAAACCTGACCCTATGTCTAGCTCCTGTTGGTATTGCTGTGCCTAGAATTTCACTCAGTTCTTCCACGCTATTCATTTTGTCATAGATGGAAGCCCATGGAAAACAAGGGCCCTCACCATCTAGTAGGATTTGACACTAAGGCAGACAAGGTTGAGACTTTGGCTTCTACAAGTTTTATAGCAAGAAGCAATTGAAGGAAGTGTAGGAAGGCTGTTGCCAAAACAGTTTTGCTACCAACAAGAAAAGAAAAGGACAGCATACAAATCATACGTGTGTGAGCCTGGCAGGAATCCACAAAGTCTTGTTCTTGGAAGACATTCTGAGAAAGCTAAAGAGGCATCCAGCAATTCATTAAAAATAATGTATGCAGAGTAATAGGGTATAACTAGAAATGTCTGAGAATAGAAGCATTGATTTTATTTTTTCTTTTGGGCTTGTACTTTATTTTTGAGATGAAGAACTGCACCCACTGCCACTGTGGGTGACAACAGTCCAGCTAATAAGGAGACAGAAATTATAAAAAAGGTAATATTATAAAGGGACATATATTGTCTCCCTTATTCAGCCTGATTTCTTTCACATTTTACTTTAAGCAGGTAGCATCAGTCAGGCACTCAAAATCTGTCCTGGGTGTTGTTCCCATGCCAAGAGGCACTTGGGTTCAACAGCACTAATTGGCATCATTGCTAAATAAACTGTCCCAGTCCCCCATTCATCATTTTGCATCAGCTAATCATGATTCTTAAAGGAACTTACATTTGATGTAGTGGCACTGTAACAAATTATTGAAACTCAATACCCTGTATTTCTGTTTGAGTATCAATTTATCAAGAGGGAAAAGGTCCAGTTTTGAAAGGTTTCTCACATTCAGTAAACCCATCCAACTCACCCCGCTGTAAGGTAAAGGACTGTGAGATGATAGCATTTTATTTGGATTGTAACTAAATAAACAAAGTAAGATCCTTAAGTCAGAAATGTCAGTCATTACTACATTACCTCATTTAGGAAAGATAATACGACATGAATACAGATACTGGTGAAAATGGTTATACACCAGGCTCAAAATAAGGCTCCTATGGCTTAATGACTGACAGAACCAGAGCTCAGGGAACTGTCACAGGATAACCACTACCCCACCTCCAGGGCATCAGTGCAAACATAACCCATGTTCGTTTGCAAGGGACTGAGAATTAATTTAACAACTAATTTTTATTCAGTGGCTTTTGCAAAAAGGGTTGCTGATCTCAGTCACTTTCCAGTGACCATATTATAAAACACAGCTCTAAAAGAGAAACTAATAAGAACCTGATCTCATCAGGAAGGTCAAAAGAGAGGAATGGAGTGAGATGTTCTCAGTGAGGTATGGGGCTTCTGCATGAGGTCAGGGCACACTGGCAATGAGAAGCACAAATAAACACACCGACATATGCACAGTGTTGAAGATATAAAAGGTACTGTGAATCTAATTCATCAGCACATTTGTAAATTAAACAGTGATGGGGTATCACTACAGATGATATGCCGAATTACTGCAATTCAGTTTCTAAATATTGGCCTAACTCCATTAAAGTAGGTGTTCATAAAATAAGTCCGGACAAAGCTTCAGAAATGTTCTAAATTTCACTGATTCTGCTATTCTTGAAAAGTTTCAGTTTCACTGGGAACAAGGTAAAGGCTAGCCTGAGCACTGACCAAAACCTTGACCTAAATAAGATAAATAATTTAAAAATACCAGATCTACGTTTTCTTACTTTTGCCTCAACTTACAAATTATACAATGCACCAATTTGTAATGAGCAAGAGAGAAGAATGAATAGAATCGTAAGCAGAGACCATAAAAGAATAACCTGAGAACAGCTGAGAGACTTCATTTATTATTTTTTTTAATTCCAAAGAAAAGAAAAGAAGCTCTACAACAAGTAGTTTATGGAGTCCAGTTTCTTCATTGTAGACTCACACTGTGGGCATTTATATTGTAATCATAAGAGCTGGACATCTTTTAAATTGACTTAGCAGCAATTAGACGTGAATAATCATCTTCCTCTATTTTCTTGTTGTTATGCTACAGAAGGGTGGAATATACCTGTAGCTTTGTCTTCTCAAACCAGAAATGTGAAAGTGAGAATAGAGGGGTAAAGAAAGTGGGTGGGAAATGTGTCTGGTGTGACCATTCTAGTCACAACTATGTCAATTGAAGTACTCCCATTCCTGCAGCTTCAGGCTAGCTTGGCATTATCATCCTTCTTCAGAACCAAAAAGCAGTGGCATGTATATTTTTTACCTTCTCAGAGAAGGGGAAGCAACCTGTGTGATCTGTAGAGACAACAGTACAGCTTCCCCTTCCCCCCCTCTTTAGTCTCCTTAAATGCAGTCATGAAAAGGAACAAGGTAAAATGTCTGGGGTGGAACAAGGAACCCAGAAGGCCTTCTCTGCCCACCTTTCCAGTATGGGAAGTATTTGCAGCCAGGACATAAAGGCCCTTCTCTGTACACCTTCAGTGATGGAAAGTGCTGGGCTGGGGTGAGATGGTGCTTGCAATCTGTACTGATGTAGAATGAGCAATGGCCCCCCAGATTAGCTGGCAGGCAGAGGATAGGACTGCTGACACTGTTCTCTGTCTCTCTTTCTTTTGAGCTACAGCTATGTTTCTGAAGAGACTGCAGAATTACCTCTAGCTGCACTGGCCCCTCACAAGCCTGGGAGTCTGTCCCAGTGGTGGTGCCAGAGACTGTTCTGGAGTCAGTCCACCTCTGCCTGGGCCAGGGCGCTTGGGGTGCCTGGCAGAGACCTCACCTAGCACCAATGATGCATCTAGACAATGAGACAGAACAGGGGATGAGCGTGGCTTCAGAGCCAGTTATCTTGGCTCTCCAGACATAAGGTGGAGACCACAGTGTTAAACTGGATGGTTTTCATGGATCCATATCCTATTCCTGCCTCTCTGAGATAGTACAGACAGCTGCAGTGTGGATGTTTTTTAGGGAAATGTAGCGCAGACAGCTACAAACTTGAAGAGAAGACATGGCTGAAGGTGTCACACAGCCAAGCGTTCATTCCCTGCACAGATTATAGACAGGAGGAAGACACAGAAAAAGGTCTAATTCAGGATAATGCAGAAGTGAAGCAATAAGAAAAGAAGAGGCTCTGAGAGAAATCTGGCAATACAGTTCTCTGGCAGGAAGAACTGCAGGTCTCAGATTTTCCTCTGTCCTGGCAGGATGAAAGAGGATGGTGCATAAGCCACAAGCACGTGCCCTTGGGACGTTGATCTGACATAACAGTCCCAGCTGTAGTACTTGCAGCACTGATAACAACAGTGTTAATGTACCCACACGCTAAAAATGAGAAGTGGAGGGCATCTACAGTTCATAGCACAAGTTCACACAAGCTCACATGTGCAGCCTTACATGAGTAATCTGTTCTGATTTCCACCACTGGACAGGTGGAGGGTTTTTCCAGTTTTCCCTTCATGTCAGCTGCATATCTTGAGGAGTATTCTTTACTAAGCAACTTGCCTATGATAATGTAGCCCATTATGCCTTATTCTCAGAGGAAGAGAGTGACCTGTGCCTAGACTACTGCAGTTATTTTCATAACTGCTGTCCGTAAAGACTATTCAGAAGAAAATATTTGCATTCTGGCTAAAAGGTTGTAATAGGTTGGGTAATCTCAAATTCTGTTCAGGTGACTGAAGTCTTTTAAAAGCCATTGAATTTTTCTTCTTCAAAGGAATTTATTGAAACATATGTTCATTGTTGTCCCTTTAACAGTAGAGCTACCATTCTACAAAAGGCCGTTAAAATGCAAAAATAGAACTAGGGCATCTTTAGGCTGCACATCAGTGTATGTTATTGATCACAGAAATTACACTTAAGAGGTTCTTAAAATAACATGGGGGTTGAGAACAGCAGCTATCCCAGTTGCCTTTTAAGTCTAAAGGTTGAAAATAAAATGGGAACATTACTAAAATGTTAAAAAGGTATATAATGTTCCTTTTGTTACAGGATTTTCTATGTCCTAATTATGGAGAGATTTTATCTTTCCTCCCTTTCCTCCACTCTCACACCTACTTGGCACTTCCTTCAATAGGTCGTTATGTACATCATCAATAGAGAATATCAAATAATGGGAGGATGGAGGAAGTCACAGTATACTTTTGAACGATCCTTAAGATTACTTTAGAATACTAACATTAAATGACATCTGGTAATATAATGTTCATTTCCTTACAAAACTGCAATTTAAAATTAAATTAAAAAACCTAGAAATAACCGTCACTAGAAAATACCTGGGTGATAACTCCAGGAAAAAATGCATAGATATTCTTCCCCTGTTTCTTAGGATAGGTTCTGAAATTCATAATTTTAAGTGCAAAAAGGAAAGTATTTTTTAAAATCTATCTTTCCATTTCCTTTTCTTGTCTCTAGTGCCTAAGCATAAAATAATCAGATTTACTTCACCTCTTGCTGAAGTGTCATCAGCAGCTACACTACGAAACATTTGTAAGTAATGAGAAAGTCACAAACATGTAACCGGTTTGTGGCCAGTGTCAATCAAGTACGCAGCAGGAGTTATAACCTAAACATCAGCCACACGCTGGTCACAATGCAGTGGCTAAAGAAACCAGTGAACCTTGTAAGCTGACAATGCGTCTCTTCTCAAATCATAGGGGGGTTTGTTTTCCTTCTGGTGAGAATGTCAAGCTCTGTAAACAGGATATATAACTTTTAGTCAGATCACCTATCTGCACGATAACCTCTTTGATAGGCTGCTCGGTTAGAAGTGATATACTTCAAGTGATATACTTCAAAGAAAATGAGCTGGACATTTACCAGCTTTATATTTACTCTTATAAGATATACTTAGTCTACTTTGCTTGTATTATTGTATTTCAAGTTTCCCTTCAGAGGACTAAAGCAAATGAGGACGGGCTAAAAATAAGAGAGAAGTTAAGAATATACCAAACCCCCAAGATGGTGTTTTCTTTTTCAAAAGAAGCTATTTGTCTGATCTTCTGTCTCACCTAATTTTTTCCCCTGGAACTCTTGTGCATATATTTGGATAAAACAACAGTATCTAAATAGAAAATAATCTGAATCTAGCAGTTACCGAAATAAGAATGTGGAACGCATCATAACTAAGCAGCTAAATGTTACACTATTATTCTACATAAAGGGTCAATCAAAATTACTATGGCTCTTATAAATGCTCACTTACAGAAAGCTTGGTGCTGTTTAAAAGAGAATCATATATAGGACCACAAAATACTTCACTTTTGTTTAATTTTAGTTACTGAAAGCTAACATCTGAAGATTCAAAGAATTAATTTATTCCTTTTAGAAGACAGTGCCTCAGTATTCACTAAAAAAGGCAACAGTTTCAAGAAACTAACCAAACTTAGCATCAGAAAAGGAACCAGTCGCACCTGAGGACAGGAAGCGCAGGTTTCAAGAACACTTGGAAAAATTATAACATGTTTCTACTTGATGGTCCAGAGGATTCATCCTGCATACTTAGAGAAATAACTCGAGTCCTGTAAATGCCATTAGCTTTAAGAACTCACCCAAGGGATGAAGTTCTGTAAAACTGTCAAAACCAAAAAAATGCTGTTGAGCTTTAAAAGAGGAGAAAGAACATGACTAAAATCAGTTAGTAATCACTTAATTCATGAATTAAGGGACAGGGGAAAGGAAGTGAGGAAGGAACAGAAATCAACTGTTAATTCATCAGACTTCTAAGGCATCTAGTCAAAACATGGTCATGAATAACAACTAATAAAGATTTGTCAAGAACAAACAGAGCTAAACCTAAGAAATTTATTTCTGTGACAATGTAACAGGTCCTTTGATCGAGGAAAGATGTCAATATAATACATCCTGATTTTTAATAAGATTTCAGAAGCTCTTTCTAGAAGGTAGATGCAAAATGGAGTAAAAACTGCATTCAGATAATAGTCCCCAATGATTCATATGTTTTGAAATGGAAGGATATACTGAACATAAATCTGCAAGGATTTATTTGGTCTCTAATATTGTGCAATATTTTCATTTGAGGAGGACAACGGCATAGAGTATACATACACTTATTAAATTTGTGGACAATACCAAGCTGCAAGTGGCTTCAAATGCCTTAAAGGACAGAATTTCAATTCAAAAGATCCTAAAAAGCTGGAAAAAATATGAGAAAAAAATAAGATGCATCCCTATTAAATGAGATGCAAGGTTCTATGCATAAAATTAATCACCTAAGCAAACACAGGATAGGAATGAGACAGTAAAAAGCAGTCTGACAAAAAGGGATTTCTGGGCTTTAGAGAATCAAAGGCAGAAATGGATCAACACCACCAGGCTGATGCCAGAGAAGAAATGGTATGCTAGGGTGCGTAAATAAGTAGAGGTCCTGGAAAATATGAGATATATGAGAAAATAAGAGATGCCAAACCTCAAGAAAGATGTGTTCAGAAAGGCTGGATTTCTCAGACCTGTACCCATTCCGTATGAGATGACTGAAAGCATTCCCACCCTGTAGTACCAAGACTTCAACATAAATAAAATGCTACAGCACAAGGGCTAGTAATCATCTGCTCCCCATAGCCTTGACGGATAAGAACTAATGGACTTAAACTGCCTTAAAGGAAATGTAAAACAGATAACAGGACAAGTTCTCTAATGGTGAGGATACCACTAGAATAGCATTAGAAATGGACCAGATTGTGCAGGTGGGCTGTGGAGCATCTCACTGGAGGCTTTTTAAAAACATGACTAACATCTAGCAAGAACACAGGTAATCCTTACTGAGAGGAGTATGGGATAAATAAGATAATGTTTTGAAAAGCCAGTCATTTGTATTTGCTGTGATTCTATGCAACATGCATGCTACTCTGTAATCAGTAAATTTTGTTCTCCACTATTCTAAAAGACAACAAATTATGACTTTTTCTCTGAGAACACAATTACAATTCTTCACTGACCTTCTAAGTTCTTTGTCTGAGTTTTTGTTTGCTTAACACAGACCAACAAAACAAAAATGGCACTGACATTAATAAGACTTGCATATGCAGATTGGGAATGAAGAGATTCATAACTGGATATTACAGCTTCACTGTAGCACAATATTTTCATCTCTATACAGACTCTAAAAGAATAAACTAAATTATGCCAGAAAGGAAAAAGCACATTCTTTGCCACTGCTGGGTAAGACATATCAGGGCAGAAAATGGCACTGGGATATGCTCAGATGAGATAATATTTAAGTAAAATATTTCTCAAACCCACATTAGCTGGCTGATTAGGTAGTGAAATTGTCCCCAGCCTTTGCTGACTGAAGGGGATCAATGCTGAGCAACTTCCTTCCAATTTTAACTCCCTCTCTGCCTTAAATCTTAACTCTTCAATAGCTTTTGCCCATGAACAATGTGAGAATCCTGCAGGCAAATTGTTACCCACAAGCTACAGGCAGGAGACCCCTAAGTTACTGCTTAGACATAACAGCAAATAGACATGAAGTTGGTAACATGTTTGCTTTTATAATTTTTATACTGTCTAGTCTTTTCCTTCTAAACATTTGGTATATTGGGACAGGTAATAGACGAATTAATGGAATGCCTCAAGTAAGGGAATTTTTAATTTATTCAAGCTGGATAAAAACTTACACTTATTGGTCATCAGTAAACATTAGGGTAAGAGAAAACAGTAGACACCTAAGGGATATAAACATTTAGAGGTAATACTAAATATTACAATGACGGGCACATTCCCATTAAGTAAATGTATATTAATTGCTGGAAGAAAAGTCATTTAATTGAAAGACAAAACAGGCAAAACAAAGAATCTGAGCTGTCTGGTACATCTTAGCCGACTCTTATTTCTATGAAAAGGTACAGTAGTGCTTGATTTGTAAAACAAATGATACCTTTTGGGAAAGTGTAAAGAACATTCTTCTGGGAAAAAAATTTCTGTAGTGTAAGTCAAATTTGCTGAATTTATCTTTTCTTAATTTGCATAGCTAAGGATATTTGCGGTGCTCAAAGTGTGTATAAGTGGTGGGTTTAATTAATGTCTCAACTGTACTACTTGAGGCAAAAGAAAATGAAGAAAACCAGAACCGTGGGTGGGAGTGAGAACACAGCACTGCTCCCTGCCCTCCCACAACTCAAGCACTGGAAATTGATATGAAAGCAGGGTCTTGGTATCTCAAGAGTTCATCTGCTTATTGCCTTCTTAAAGGTTATAATCCTCTGTTTGTGAAACCACAATGGGTTGCTCAAGAGAAGATTATAATGTCACAAATCCTATCAGAGGATTGTAAGTCTGTCAGGTTGTGAGTAATTATGACGGAAAAGCAAACCTTCAGAGGACACAAAAATAACCTTCATAAAAAGAAATAGGGTGTCACATAATAAAAGTCTACACGGAAAACCAACCTCAAACTGTAGTGCTTTTGCAAAGCAGGAGCCCAGAAAATATTACAAGAATGTGAGTGTGACAGTACAGCACAGAGCCCAAGGGAAACGAAAAGCAGAAGAGAGATGCTTCCAACCAGTTTAGTCACAAGGCCAGTGATATCCCACTCCCACCCTCCTTGAATGGCAGCAAAACAGCCAACTGATTTCACAGAAGTCCGCTCCTACACGCTTGGAGTCTAACCAGAAACGAGGAGCCCAAACCTGAAACATGACAAAGGCCCATCTCCTAAATCACTGCAACCACAGAGAATTCAGCGCCTCACAGCACCAGAGACCTCACCTAGAAGGCAGTGGGAAGCTTCAGTAACCAGCTCTGGAATGTCACTGATAAACAAAGATGTAGTTCTTTCCCCCTTTGAAATCTGTCACACAGAGTTCAGAATTCAGTTCTTTCATGTTTCAACACCCCTCCCCCCCAAATAGTTATTCAAAGAAATATAACCTCTGACTTTCACATAGCTGAGTGCCTGATGGATGTAATAGAAAATTAAAGGGGTGGAGAGGGGAGGATCTGTATTGTAAAATTAGTGCTGTCCTCATCTGCACTTCAGTTAAAGTATTGAGAATGAGGAGTCCATCTGTTTTTGAGTGTGTGTAGATAGCACTGCCTTCATCTGACAGCAGCACAGAATTCCACTGCACTGGAAAGCAACTTGGAAATTTTGCCATTTAAAAACAGGCATGGGAATTGTTCAAGCAACAGCAGCACACTGGCTACAAAGGTCACTGATATGTCTCTGCAGTTTACCTCTTCCGCCAGCAGAAAGTCAGTTCCTCCTAAGATATGCACCAAGGGCAGAGCACTGTAGATTTTATGACCTGGCTCTTTGACCTTCTTTACCATGTACAGACAAGCGACACTGTCTCTGAACATCAGCTCATGAATCTGTCTCATGAATGTCCCTCTCATAAAGATTGTGTCCACAAGAATCTTGTTCATCAGTGTCTCAAATTAGATCAACACGGTGCTAAGAGTATTGTGCCATCCTCTCTCTTGCCAATTTTCAGCTTGAACCAACAGAAATTTTGGTGTCAGTCAGCACTACAAACCCCGCTGATACATACACACTTGCAGCAGGGAACATGCTTCACTTACCTATGCTCCATGCTGTCAGTACAACCCACAATTCCATTGTGTCATAAGGAGTTTAATACCTTTTTGAATCTGACAGTGTAACTGAAGATGTTCCTGTGTC
Organism: Gallinago undulata; assembly: GCA_026546715.1. Taxonomy (NCBI): domain Eukaryota; kingdom Metazoa; phylum Chordata; class Aves; order Charadriiformes; family Scolopacidae; genus Gallinago; species Gallinago undulata. The sequence continues at coordinate 11,012,723 of JAOTQQ010000071.1, forward strand.
CAGCATTTTTCTATTTTGGGGAAAAAAGCCTCTCCTCAGAAATCCACCAAGGATATCTGTATGTGAAACATCATGCGACCTCTATCATAGAAGACAGCAACAGACCAAGAGGTTAATCGTGTAGGAAGCAAATAGAAAACATACAGCACTAGATGTCAGTACGCTGAGAGACACTTGCATTCAGAGGCACCACAGAGAATCAAGAGTGCAGCATGTAGCACGGGACTAACTCCTACAATTGCTTGATAGGACAGGGGAAGGCACAAGACAGTATGTTTGATGACAGGCATTTACACTGTAGACTGTCACTTCCATTAAACAGAAACATTTTTTTTTTTCTGGATGAAACTCCATCCCACTCATCTCAGATCCTTTTTGTGATGGTTATTAGATGGGTAGGTTGTCTGTGTTACAAGAATGTTTTTGTGATACGGTGCAGAGACAGAACAGATAACTGGCTAGCGTAAATTGCCATGAAAAATATATATTGTCTCAGAGCTATCACATTTAGGGAAAATACGACGACTCACATGACTTGTGCATCACTGCTGAGAAAACAAAGAAGTCTGCATATCATAAAGGACAAAGACTTGTAGGGATGACTTACGATACCATTATATACATAATAACTCCATGTGTAGAACCTCATCTCAGAAGCTGCACTGCAATGCTACATGTGTTGAGAAATAGCAGTAGTAATGATCAAAGCTTGGAAAGACTGTCAGATGAAGATTGAAAGGAGTGAAATTATTTCCTTCAGAAAAGAGACAAATATTTGAAAAGTGGGAAAAAAGCATGTAATAATGAAAGGTAGAGAAGCTGGATTGTGAGGATCTGTTCTTGCTAAAATACAAAATCAGTTAAATTGCAAGGCAGATAAATTAAGATTAGATAATAAGAATACTTCTTAGTTTAGGATTTTTACTAGGCTGTGGAAAATGTTGCTGCAGAGCTCCATTAATTTAACAAGAGCTGAAATATCATCTTATGATTATGTGGAGAACAAAACCATGCCAATTTATAACCAAAGGGCTGCACCCACCTTTCAGAGACAGTTTTGTAAATAAATACCACCAGGGCTCCTGCACCCTCCTGTCACACATCTAGTACTGGACAGAGAGTGGCTACTAAACTGGATGGACCACACATATTATATATATATATATCTATATGTGCACAAACAGTGCATTATCTAATGGGTGTGCAGCCTCATTTTGATGTACCAGTTGTTGCAAAATGTACCCTTCCATGCTCCTGCATGCAAAGATGCTCTGGATGAGAATATCCTTTAAACCACAACATTTAATGCAAATCTTGAAGGAAGAGACAAAAATCTAAATAAAAAGACACTGACAATGGCAATAGAATAACTACAAAGAGAGAAAAACCTCAAATTATGCAGGTGTAGGAAAATGCACACACACAAAACCTCAGGGAGGGTGAGTTCAACTGCTCTGGGAAAACCTACAGAGAGGCAAGAGAGAGTACATAGGTCAAGGATTTGAGTTTCACTCCAACAGGAGGCTCATTACCATGAATGGAGAACAGTCTTATCCAGGAAGGAACTGGTCTAAAAGGAAATTAGTTTGCAGGCATAGTCAAGTTATTAAAATCCTAAAGCTTTCATCATATCTGCGATTCTTCAGAAATAGTACCTGCAGTTTCTGTTGGTGAGACCTGTAGGATTGTGAGCATGGATTTACAACGCTGGATAAGCTAGTGTTATAATTAAGTATAATGCACTCAAGAACAAAGAGGCAAATATGCATGTTGGTGGCAGTGCAGTTATAGATGGGAGGAGAGCAATTTTTTACTGGTGTTCTCTGTTCACTCAGATCTATCCTGTTTTCAAAGCAGTTATTTTCAATTTTAGTTAGTTCAGGGCATATCTTTTTCTCTTGAGTATCTGAAAATGCTCAGCTATTATTATATTTTGCTCTGAATTTTCCCTTTTCCCCCCCTTGACTTCCCAGTATTCTTTTGTCTGTCTTGTTCTCATTTCTTTTGTATGTGTGTCTGCAGGTGGCTTTTATAGCAAAATCTCATTCTGCTTTCCTGCCCTTCCTCCATCCTCTCCTGTTTTGTTACTACATCACCTGTCTCATTTGTTCTTTTCCTTATGCCTGTAACTGCTCATTTACTAATAGATTCCATTCTATGCCCATGGAGTTTTTTCATTTTCCCTGTCTTCAAGCACCGAGTCATTGACTTCATTGCTACAGAAAGGAATGAGTCCCCAGGCCACGCTACAGAACAGGCTTCACTCTCCCATGGCTGAAGAAGAGAAGGATAGTGGCTGAGCTTAAGGGATGTTCGTGGCAGGTTACCGGCTCTCACCCAGTGGTTATTCCTAGCAGCCTACGAGCATCCCCTCCTCTAACCCTGAGTATTTCCCACAACCCTGGCAGCTTCTTGACAAGAACAATCAAACTAAGTGAACAGTACAATATATTCTATGAACATGGCAGGAAACAAAACAAACAAACAATAAGTTTTGGGGATTTTGCGTTGTCTTACCACATTCATACATGTGACCATGGTGTGCCAGGTGTTTCCACATTTGGTTCTTATTTGTATTTAATTGTTGCTGAGATGGCCATTCCTTGATTTCTGAAAGAAATGCATAAATTAGATATGACAGCATCTTAATTGGACAGAGTGTAGCATAACTACAACAACCAATTACATTATTGTTTTCACTGTGACGCACACTAAAGCAACCCCAAAATTCACAATCAGGGAGGCGTGAAAACATTCACAAAAAAAGGCATTTTCACTTGAAAAATGCAGTAGGCTGTTAGCTGTGACATCTGGACACAAGTTTCAATTGCACAGGCTGAGATATAGGTCAAGATAATAAACAGATAATGTAATGATCAGTCTTCATCAACTAATGGGACCATGACCAGATGCTGATGCCTTAGACATTTCCAAAGGCTCAATGTTGGTGGCTGGGATGTAAAACCCACTTTCTCTAGCTATAAACTGATTTTGGTGCAGATTCCTTCCAGTTCTTATTTTCTGCTCCATCTGCCTTCCACAAGCTTTTCTGTACCTAGACCTCTTAAGGGAATAATAGTCAAAAGCACTCTTCAGCATCTGAAGACCTTTTTTATTTTTCTTTTTTTCCTGTAGGTCTCATTTTCTGCCCAGCAGACATCTAGCTTTTGTGTGGTAACCTCCAGTATACTTTTTCAAACACTTCCTTTTGGGCTGGTAATAGGAAGACAGAGAGAAAACCACTAACATAAGGTCCAGAATGACTCCTCGAAGTCTTGGGAGGTTAGGAAGCAGCCTGACATTGCATTTCATTGCTTCAGCAGAAAATAAGACAGGTTGTGAATATTGCAGGTTTTTTTACTGTATCACCATTGCTAATCAAGTCTGACTATTCATGCTAGAAACTGCAGCACGAACAGTTTTTTGACTCTTTGTGATGTTCATATTCTCTATCTTTTAAAAATAAATACATAAATTGGCAGTGGCACAGCACAGCTGGTTATATGGAATATTGTGCTGGACAATGTACCAGTGTCAGGTTGCCAAAAGTAATGCATTGCCAAAAGTAATGCATTAGCACAGCCACAGTTTTCAGGTTGAAGTTGTCCCCATTCAATGAAGTCAGTTATTTGCAAACACCAATCACAGAATATCTGGTGTGTAAGTACAAAGGATTTAACTTGGCTCTAGAGGTCAGTGATAAAGCTGGTAGGGATTTTTTTGGTTAAACTTTCTTCCAGTTGAAACCAATCTCTTGTATCCCAAATATTTTGAATGATCCAATGGATTTTTTGGTCCCCAAAATGTAACACTTACTATTTTTTCCAATTTCAGGAAAAAAAGTGAAATTCTCAAATTTCTCATTGAGATCTTGTGCAGTAGTTGTAGACAAATTTATTTCTTTTCTGAGAGAATCCCTATTCAGCGTTGCTGAGACTGAAGCAGTATTTACATATTTACATACGTATAAGACAACACTGTTGAGGCCAATAGTTTTGTTAGTTATGAATTACAGATTGACCCAGAGTAGGCAAGGCAGGTCCTGTGTAAAGCCTCCTCACTGCTCACCGCTGAGCCTGCGCTCCCCCCAGTGGTTTGATTTACACTCCCCAGCACTGTGTCTGCTGCAGAATTTCCATTACACCGTTGCTACTTCAGTTATGAACGTATCCTAATTAGCAGCCAAATACAGGCCAATTCACCCATCATCACTACATTAACTATGTGTGGAGAAAACAACGTGTCCCACTTGCTCACTTATTTCTAGAAATCCAAGGATAAGGAATCAGATCACACAAATTTTAGCGAGCTTGCAAACAAATGCAACATTCCCCAGCAATGGCCAGTTAGACTAAAACGTAGTACTATTCAGATCTAGACAGATGTATGTATCAAGCTGAGATTTTTCTTTTAGGCCCTATGAGTGCATTCCAATGGGAGTCTCTTTATAAATAAGAATCTTTCTTCAATACAGTTCAATCCGCTTTGGCCTTTTGTTTGATTTACTTCGTGCAAATGGCCACTTGAAAGAGTAATTTGAACTGTGTCTTCGATGTGATGACTTAGTTTTGTGTAAGCCCCTGGGTATGAGTGAGGGGCACTGTGCAGTCAGTGCAGCAGTGAAAGAATGACTGTCATTAATTGGCTTGAAATTCATCATTCAGGAGAGTTCTGGGCTTTTAACAAGACAAAAGAGAAGTCACAGGTGATGTGGAAATGGAAAACATATTTCTTTACGTCTTCATAAACACTCAAAGAACCAAACCCCAGCAACAATAGTAACCCAGCAACCTAGTAACAGTATAGTTAACCATTGAACACCTGGATGAAAAACAAGTACACCTAATTTTCTCCAGTGCATTTCTGGGGAAACTTTCTTCAACATGTTTAAAGAGATGAATGAGTAAAAATGGCAGGTCTAAGACAGAGACAGAAGTAGGAAAACAGTTGTGGTTAACTACACCATGTTTACATTGTCTTTGCAAGTCTCCACAACTGCAAATCACTTTGGCAGCGGGCACAGAAACGCTGGTGCTCACAATACTTTCATCACAGTGAAATCTTGATGTTTTGATAGACTGAATAATGAGAATTGCCACAAGGGAACTTCATGGTAGTAGCATCTATGAAATGCTGATTTAAATCTACTCAGAAAAAAATTAGTGACTGTAGTGGTAAAAGGTTGACACCTTCCTCGTATTAAAGGTTCCACCCATGCTGGTATCTTAGAGCTGTCCTCTTACTGAAATATGGCAGCGTTAGCATTCCTCCTCAAAAGTGTACTTGCAGATGCCACCATAAGACAGAGACATTTGGAAGATATGGACAGTTCAGAAAGAGTGGTTAGCTATTCTGTAGTTCAAGCCACTACAGTAAGAGGCCTTCCTCATCTCTACTCTAGAGATAGAATAGGAACAGAATAGGATTTTGTTAATTCTTGCTCTAAGAGAAGATCATCTACATCAGACATGCCAGTACTATAGCTGAACAGAAACTCACAGAGACCTTTTCTTTATCAGAAAATAGAAATTCATTAAAATAAGAACTCCTTCTGTGAAAAGGGTGGTTTTTACAAACTTACCCTTTCAAGGTAAACCTATGAAAAGATTCAGAAAGTGTTCCAATATTTTGGGGGGAATTCTAGAACAGAAACATTTCTGGTTTTCAATTCAAAATAACATTTCTCTCTTTACAAATGAGCCAACTTTTAAAATATATATATAATTTTTCATCATAACAAAATGTTTTTCCTGATCCGACACAATATTTGCAAAAAAAGTCCAAATTTTTTCATTTGTTTGATAAAAGAAAAAGGACACTTACTGAAAAACTCCTCTGTTATGGGAAAATCATTTCTCATCCAGTGCTACCTACTATCCACAACCAGTTTGTTCCCTATTAATAACCAGCAACAGCAAGAAGAATCATACTGTTATTAGATGGTAGCACATCTACTTTTTTTTTTGAGTTGCCTCGAGGTGCCCTCACAACCTGTTGATATGTGTGTGTGATGTGGTTACACCGCACTGCAGAGGCTGGGGCAGCCTCAGTGTGAACAGCAGAGACTGCACCAGGCAGCAGCAACGGTGAAGAAGAACAAAGTCAAAAACCACCTTAGGTTTCCTTTTCTCTCCCAGCAGTAAATCTGCTGAGTGGCTTCAGAGCTCCTGCTCACACAATCAGCTTCATTAATGAGCTCTGGAAAGCCAAGTGGCTCTATTCCCTTAATATCCTGGCAAAGTGCAGGAAAATTTGACTCCTGTCCGATCCCGTGGGCACCTGAGGGGTGGTCCACTCACTCCATCATAATTAGCCTTCTTTCCCCTAACTGCCTAGCTTTCTTTCATAAGCTTGTGCTTGATGCTGTAGGATTTACTGTGGTGTCACCAATTCAGCACCATGGTTTCATTGCAGGAGAAAAATACACTCGTCTGCGATTTCAGAAGCCATGATAAGGTTCTAGAATTGACAATCAGCTGCAAATATCTCAAAATACATGGCCTGGTGAAAGACGCAGCAAAACAGATACGCTGAGCATGTTGAAAACTGTTGAAATATAGGTTTGCAAATTGAGTGCAGCACAGAATTCTGACCAAACTTTTTAGAAGCTGGATTCAAACATTAAAATCAACTAATAAGCTATGGTATAACCTAGAAAGAAAAGTATCCAGTCTGTATTCTCTATTATAAATGAACAAAACAACTACAGAAGGAATATGGGGTGAGTGCTGATATAAAACTGTACATAAGCAGTAATTAGCTCCCGCTTTTAGGTATGTCTGCTACAGAAAAAGTTATCTTGGTATGATATTGTGATACCTACTGTCAGGGAAAACAAGAAAACATAAGGGCAAAGTGCAAGCTTTGAAGAAATTGCCTAATGATAGTCATAAGCCAAAGCTGCACATTCTGCACTGTGGGGCATGTCTACAGAACACAACATAATGCTGTGCAAATAACCAAGCTGGTTCTGGTATTAAAAGCAGAATAACTGCCTCTATGCAGCAGCCTGCCTGAGCCAATTTAAATTAGCCGGGCTATTTAACTCCACAGACAGAGTGATACTACTGCCCTGTAGTCAAGCTACCTTGAAGTAAACTTCGGGTTTTGGGTTGTATCCTAATGCTGCAGCAAATCAAGACTTTGTGTTGGTGTTCTATTGTTCGGAAAAAACCCTATTTTTTAGTTCAAAGATCTGTTTTATACAAAAGTTAGCATGTATTGCTATGATCATTTATCAGCCTTCAATCATGCCATTAACTGTTTGAAGTACAGGCTTGCTGTACTCAACTCCCACTTCGTAATAAATAATGTTTTGTTGCCTTAAATCTCATGACATATCCTGTCTGACCTGTACTGGGTAATGACGTTAAAACCTTAAGACCGATTTCTTTTTTTCTTAATGCTTGTTGATTTTCTTTAATACAGATCCACCACAGATGAATAACGTCATGCCAACATCTCCCCTCCTTCCTCAAATGGCACATCAACATTCATATCCCAGCCTAGGACAGATCACAAACCCATATGAGCAACAGCCCCCAGGCAAAGAGCTTAACAAGTACGCCTCTCTAAAGGCAGTCGGTAAGTAAGCAACACGACGCATGACTTCGGCTTTAGATCAGTATGTTGCATTTGCTGTTGTCAGCTGACATTCTGCTTCAAAGTTAAAAAACAAAGTCTTGCTTGTCTGGACTACTTTATGATAGAATTTCATACAGAATATCATGTTAGTTGGAGCTGTATTAAAAATTAACAGGACTATAATTAGTAAAAAAAAATTACATGTAAGAAATGGTAATCATATGCATTTGTGTTTCTATATATGCATACAAAACTACACCTTATATACTGTACACAATTTTTTCAGCGAATTTCACCTATGTTGTATGCATAGTGTTCAGGCCTAGTCCTTTACGCCCTGAATATGCCTACCAAATTTGGTATGTATTTTTCATCCTATCTACACAAATGAGAGAGAAAAGCACCTGATAGGTTGCAAGTTTAAAGCACATAATTTAGACACCTGCAAACACTTCCAAAAAGTGAAGATGCTTGTACACTTCCAAAGTAAGAGCTTTCACATTTTCTGTAGTATGTGCATTAGTAGGTCACTGGAGGAATATTCCGAAGCCTTGCAATTCCTGTGGTGGGTATTTTCTGTGACTGATTAATGTCATATCCTATTATTTTAAGCAAATGAAGGAACATCCTCAAAGAAATAGTTGCGAGGAAGAAAAAGGGCAATAGTGGGTAAAGATTTCAACATAATTTTCATAGTGGAAGCATAAATTGATAATACTTCTCAGGGGCTGCACACCATGTGAAGACAGAAAGCTTTTGTCATCTCACATTTCAGGCTCCTTCTAGATAATAATAAATTAAGAACTGGGGATGGGGTGTCTATTCATAAACAGCTTCTCACTAACCCTTGCTCAGCTTACACATACAGAGGTTAACATAAATTCTCTATGAATTTAGAGCAATATCACATTGCCTACTTCCAGACAGAGCTATTTGGCTCAGAAAAACAGTAGAACAGGTGAGAAGACTGTGACTTAAGAATTTAGTATTCACCATGCAAGAAAAAATTTTCATCACAAATTGACATTCCTTTATCCAAACTTCAGGATAGCAAACCTCTAACAAAATGTACATCAAGGTCCCATCTCAAATAAGTTTAGCTTTGCTTTAGCTTGCCATTTTTGTTTCTCACAAGTGGCATTTTTTAATCTGTTCATAAAAGACAAGGGTTAATAGCTTTCTGCTGAATTTTGAATACAGACAGAGTAGCTTTACAATTCCTTCTTCAAAAGGTGATACTGTGTAATGATGTGGTGATTATTACAGATTTATGCATTGATATCAAGCTTCTTTTTCAGATGTCAATTTAGGTCAAGCCAATCATCAAAGCTAAAAGGTACTTAAGCATAATAAAATGAGAGATCAAACACTCAAAAGAAATTTCTCTTATCTGCCCAAGAGCCACTGAATCTACTTTTTTAAAAAAATAATTATTAAATTAGAACGTAGACATTTCTTGTGCACCTGAGTACAAGTTTTTAAAGCAGCTAGATTATAACCATACAGTTAAATCAACCTTGAAAGACTGTGCACTTCAGCTCCAGAAGTTGTATAACGCCTCTCAGAATCTTAAATTAAATTAAACATAACTTTCAGGGACATTTTCTTCCAGGAGGATTGCACCAACTTCCTATGCATTTCCTCTATCCTTCCTATTCCCCTCTCTTATTTTTTCCCTGTAGATCTACAGGTCTTAAAGCACACCAGGCAATTTTTAGATTCAGGTGAATTTTCACAAGAAAAGTACAAAAATACTGCATTGTTATCCAAACTTCCTAGTAGAAAACAACAGAGGTTTTGAAATTGTTATATGTTCACGCCTTCTGTCTAGACATGTGGCGCAACAGTTAAATACGCTGTTTTTAACAACTTTCAGGCTCTCAAGGCCATGATTGCTCCCAAGAGGCACCTCTTGAGTACCTCACAAGATCACAAAGCAGTTTTTCCACGATGCCAGCCAGGCCTGGGTTTATGATCGTACTGACATCAAGCTAGCCTGATCGCACATTTCAGAGATCATATCAACTTTATGAGAGCTCTGAGAGGTAACAGCAACTGGCCTACATCAGGCTGACCAATATAAATTTAACCTGACAACATCTTTTGAACAAATAGACATAGACTGAGTTCACCCTGACCTGGTATTCATGTCACAGACTGATGGCATTTTTCATATGCTAACATTCAGACTGATGCCCACAGCAGGTTAATGAGTGTGTGTAGTCCATTTCCATTTGCATTCATTGATAGTGGCTTGAGGGTGGATTCATTTGCCACAACATAAATTTAATAAGGGATGTGTTCCATATTTCTCCATGCGTTTGAGGCAAACCATATTCATTTAAGTGCCTCTTACTCTTTGTGATCCCATTGTTCGCGTATAGTCCACTGTGCTTAATTCTCTTCTTTAACGGGAGGTGGGGTGGAAGAAGAAGCATTCTTATTGCTTTGTAGCAACTGTAGCTATAGAACATTAATATCAGTCATCATAATGTGGCCATAAGTGGTAAGAAGTTTAGATAACTGAAAAAGTGATGCTTTACCAGAGGCAATATTAAATTAATTTCCACACAGCTGCTTTCTTCTGAACTACAGATGTCCTAAAAATTTGGCTGTCTAATTTTAGAAGTGAGCTACTCATCCCTCAGTGACTGGCTGCTGTGCAAATTTAGTTCATGGAAAAGTAGCAACTTACAGTCATCTCTGTTCTGGATCGTGTTTGGGACCTGAATTAAATTCAATACCTCAGACTCAAGTGCTTGTGAAAACAACAGAAAACAGTGCCCCTGCTATTAATTTGCATTGTGTTTCTGAATAAAACCAACTAATATCTTGGTAGCGAGGCCAAGCTGATCCCTAAGGAGCTATTTTAAACTCCAAACCCTATAGCTTTGCAGAGTGCAGTTTGAAGCTGGATTGTTCGTGTGTGTGTGCAATGCAACGTGTGCATTGCAGAGTATCTGATTCAGCACAACAGAGGAGAAGAGAATTGAAAGGCCAATGAGGGTGTATTTTATTTAAAAAGCAAAATATTTTTATGTGAAACAATTCAAACTGCACAGTCAAACCCTTACACACTCAATGGAAGAGGATACATTCCTCATTTCTTGTTAGGAATTTATTTGTTGCTGCCTCCAGAATTTCTTGAGTACTGACCAGCAGCTACTGACCAAATTCACCTTTTCCTCTTACTGTCTGCTGACATTTACATCTTGGAATAACACAAGGACATTCTGTGCCTATTATTATATTCTCTTATGAGTTCCTGGAGTACAACAAGGTAATAGTTGAGATTTACTCACTGTTTTCCTCACTGCATCAGAATTTTATTCTCCTTCTACTTTAACACATACACCACCAGGGAAAAAGCAGAAAGTAGAGGAACCCTTGGAAACAAGACAGAGCAACACATACCTCCTGAAAGAATAGTTAAGCAATCCATCTCTTAGCATCTCCAGTCTATCTGGCTGATAGGTGCACACTGTTCATCCATTATTTATCCGTTTTTGAACCAGAGAATCTTTTTTCAGCAATGCTAAATTTGTCCCACTGAGGAATGTCGGAGACTGTATCTGAGGGAAAAGGGCTACCAAGCCTTTAAGACCCATCCCACCAAAAGTGGTGACTGGATGTTATGTGGCAGTAAAACACCCAGTGTTCAGATATTTTGTTTTTTGGTCACCTGAGACAACACGATCCTTAGACGCTTTTTCAGTATTTGATTATTTATGTGAAAAGTGCAGAAAGAGGTTTTTCTGCATAAATTATTCTTATTTCCAGTTCATCAACCATGTTTTTACTCCATGCTTAAATGGTTATTGCTCATTTAAGCAATCCTAACATGCTTAAAGCCACAAGTGGATGGAGATCTTCTAACCAAACACCTTCATGAAATTCAAGTCCCAGACATACAAAGGCAGCTCATCACCAATTTTTATACACATCATTCAGACACTCATTTAGAAAGCACAAACCACCCAATTTCGAATTCCATTCTGCTAAGCTGTAAGAGTTGGAGTCCATTCTGTTACTGAATAAGAGTTTCCTAGAGTTCAAATTGGCCACACTATCCTGAGGTGTTAGTTACATTTATTCTGTCACTCACACTGTCCTGCACGCCTGCCTCAGTTATTTTCTTCCCTGAATTTCAGGGAATGCAAAATGACTATCTTTCTTCAGAACTGCTTGCAAAAAATTAAAAAAAATAACTCAACCCCAACTTTCTAAAGCCCTGCAAAACTGGAAGAAAGATCACTCAGCTGCTGAAGAGGTGCACAGACATACATGTAAACCCAGAGAATACAAATATTTCTACAGTTTAACATGACTTTCTATTCCTCATGGGGTTAAATCCTTTGAGTTACTCCCATGTCCCAGAAACTCAGCCCCAGAAAGCCTACAGTGATGCTGGGAGTTACAGTCTCCTGTGGGAGGAAGTCATATTGATTGGATATAGTGAAGCTAGAAGGAGGATATAATTGGCAGCAGACTTATCATCATATCTCTGAGTCTACAGCTCCCAGCATTTCTTGAAGCTTCACAGTTCTTTGTTCCCAAAGGAAATGCTAGACAGTGCTCCAGCTCTGCTTGCAGCTGCAAAACTCCAAAGTGAGATTCTGCAAATACGATGCTCAAAGAATAAATATCTCCTGTTTAGGTCACTCTTACTATGTAGAAAATATTGAGACCACAAGTGCACCAATGCACAAGGCAACTTCTCCCTAGAAAAGGTGAAGCATGTGAGCAAACCATCTGGTTTGTTTGTCCTGTACATCTACGCACACATAAGGAACCGAAGGGAAAGATCACCATAAAGTTAACTCTAAGGTGTTTGATATCCTCCTGTCTGATGTGAAATTTGGTGGTGTTTTCTCTTAAGCTTCAGATCTTCAATTTCCATGGAAATGACTGTACCTCTATGTTGATGCAAGATCTCTTACGGGAACAGAGGCAACTTCACAACTGCACCCTAATAATGTGACACCTATCTCACCAGTTCTGTACTCATCCCTATAGTTCACTAAGCTCTGCCCCAGGGACCTCTGTACAAAGACAGGAAAGGCTAGAAAGAAATACTGTAATTGGAAAAACGGAAACTCACAACGGGGACAAAGGCCTGCCCATGCATTCACATGGGTTGGTACAGTCAACTTTTAGAAAAAGTAAACTACAGAATTATTGGATACAATATGTTTGTGTAACTTTACTATCCTCAGGAACTGAGGATGAATCTTATCAGATCCCATGGATTTTTTGCTCCTTCAGGTCTTGAACCTGGTCTTGTCCTACAGCTGGTGGTTCTTCATTCTCCAATCCCTGCCTTTGCCTTCAGTGACTTTTTTTTTCCGTTCTAACTTAATCCAAAAACTCAGCTTTAATACTCTTCAGCTTTCTGCATGGATATATATCAACAGCAGTAGTGTGATGTTCTTCAGAATTACCCATGAATACCAATGAAGACTAGTAAGACAGCTGATAGGAATGAATCCTTTATTAACAATATAATATAAATAGCAGCAGTTATCTGTCTGCTATTTTGGTTCTGCAAAGGATGTTCTAAAGACAGTAAATGTGTTTAAGAGAGAAATTACACAGATAAAAGCCACAGAGATCATTGCTTTACTCCTACACATTCATACTATAATAACAAAGGGCTTGAGGCATGGAAGGAAGAAGGAGGAAGAGCAATAACATGATTTTAACATAACATAACAACATAACAGTTAATTTTTCCAGAAGTCCTTCCCCTGACAGCTTATTTGAAGAAGAGGAAAAAAGAAGCTGGGAAAAAAATCTGATATGTAGTGGCTATGATGCTACAGCATCAAAAAATCACCATGGAACTATCAGTCTGTTCCACCCTAATGATAACATTAAGACCAAGAAGTAACTTTTATACTAGGGAAGTTTGCAAAGCTTTCTAGGCTATGGAAGGTGCATCCCTTGCAAGGGACCTGCCACAGTGAGGGAGGAAGATCTGCAATTCAGCGCTGTTGGTTCTCATTTTCACAAGAGATGGTTATAATTGCAATTCCCAGAAAAAAAGGCAGAGGTGGGAGCTGGACACACCGGTATGGCAGAATTTGTGTGTGCACTATTAAATATTCATTGAAGTGAGCTTCATTACTGATTCTTCCTTGACTGTCTGTCAGTCACAAATGCTTTTGCTTTATGTGAAGGCTACTCAGTGAATTCTGTTCAAAGCAGGCATTAGTTCTGCTTTGCCTTTGGGTTTGTCCAATCTGTAAGAAGAAGAAACTGATTTTCTTCTGATGGTGCAAGTTTGGCAATCTCCAGGGAATACTAGTTTTTTTCAGTTTGACACATATCTGTGGTTTGGAAACCTCTGAAAATTATGCACAAGACTTTAATAATACAAATGGTATGCAGTCTAATAGGAGGGAGACAGAAAGAGAATGAAAGGAGAAGAAAAAACCCGAACTGCATGTGTGCAAGTACAGCTTTGAAATTACTTCTGATTTTTTTCTCTTGCTTAATAACTCTCTCTTGAAAAGGATTCCTTCTGGCAAAAAGAATAGAAAAATATAACTTTCTAATAGAAATAAATTATGGTACAGCTAATTTTGGAAAAAAAAATTGACTTCAGAATGACTGCTAAAAAATCTCTAAAATCATAGGAGTTAAGAAACAGATTAAATAAAAATAACTCCTGCAAAAAATAGTTATTATATCACTGGGACATTTTTCATTTAAGCAGTAAAATTCAAAAAGCCTTCAGGCCTCAATACATATTCAGAAATAACAGAGTAAATCTAGTATGACGCCAGTTGAAAAACAGAGAAACGCAGGCGTATTTCAGCACTAAACCCACATCTTAATTCTGTATTCAGAGACCTGTGCAACCTGCTCTAGGTGGACCTGCTCTGGCAGGGGGGGTTGGACTAGATGATCTCCAGAGGTCCCTTCCAACCCCACATCATTCTGTGATTCTGTGTCCTCATGCAGCTTTCTATATCATCACAACTAGGAGTGTTTGTAGCTGATTCAGACATATGTTTAAGAGTTATAACCAGCAGTATACTAAAACAAACAAAAACATCTAATAAAAAGTATTAAAACTGAAAATGAAATCCAGCACACAGAAGAATGCCGACAGCGATGTGTGAAAAAAATGAAATTAGGCTCATGCTAAGAACAGTTATTACAAATAAATGTGGTCAGGAATATAACAGCTTTTTCAGTCAATTTTAAATAAGATAAATTGACACCTTAAGGAAAAATATATACACATTTTCAGACACTGAGTCACATTGCAGAACACCGTGAAATTTTTTCCAACGTGACCCACATACTACTCAGTGTGCAGCCGGCCAGGACGGTCTACCTGGTTTGCGGTCTGCTCCCAGGAGCAAGGCACATTGCTCTGTGTGGACTGCCTGGATTTCTCTGACTGCAGTAGAAGGGCCTTTCATTGCACATGACTACACACTTTTTCTGCAAATGCACAATGAAGTGGTGCTCCTGGAATAGTTAGGCAGCCCTGCCCTTAAACAAACGGAAGGTCTTCACCGACCAAAAAGGTTACAAACAATTTCATATTATTCTTGATGCATTGCTGCAAACTTTTGACACAACCAGATTTGCCCTAACTGATTTCCTTGAGAAGCATTAAAAACTACCCAGTGAAAAAGCAAGCAAGATTACTGAAGGAAGAAGTGGAAGAAGCCTTTTAAGCAAATCTCCGAAGTGTTAACCTCTTTGGCTTCGGACAGCATTTTTAGAAAGCAAGCCAAACCCTCATTTCCCATAATCAGTTTAAGCTGCAGTCATGCTTTATTCAGAAGTTAAGCATGACAGCATGACTTCTTAGACAGTTTCTATTTCAAAAGGCAAGATTTTTTACCATATATATGGTTTCCAGTAAAACTAAAATTGATAAATATGCCTAAATGAGATAAAACTGAATAAATATTTCACAGTAGAACTTTTCATATTTATTTGCCATTGTAGATGCATGAAAGGACATGAGTTTAGAGGCCTCTAGGAAAAAAAAAAGTAATGAAAAAACAGATTTACAGTATCAGGGCAGCTACTGGCTGCATTTTCAAAGAAAAGTCAGAGATTTGAATACATAATTCTCTTAGACTTCGTTTACAATTTCATCCATTGGTTCAAGAATAGAACTGGCAATCTTACTTCCTTCTCAAGTTTATCATTCATTGCACGATACTGAACCAGCAATTTAACATCTTGATGCCTGAATTTAAAATGTTAAATCACTTGAAGATACAAAAAAGTAGTGTGATCTTTGTCTATCTGTTTGCAACACATTTCAGGTCTCCTGGAAACATTTACAATAACATGATGTAGCCACCATTTGTTTCCAGGCTGACAGAACCTATTGATTCTGGTAACTCGGAAAAGCTCTGTTTTTCTTACACTGGTTAGATACAAGCATTCTGCATATCATTGGTCTCTACTTTAGGTACAATATGCATGTGTCTGGAGTATTTTGACTAAAACCAGACCATGATATCATTGCTGCACTTTGCAAAATTTAATTTTAAATTGTAATTTAATACTGTGTAAATCAATGCAGTCAACTGCACAAAGCCCAAACGGAAAAGCCATTTTACATGTCCAAAGATAAACCTGCCTAAACTTAAACAGTAAATAAATGTTTGTAAAAAGAAAAAGAAAAAACAGGCTTTGCAGAACTACGCTATTTGGCATGGTATCGGAAGAGGGGTACTTCTGCTCACAGACATGTGGCTACTCTTACGTTCCAGGGAACTGCAACCCTGTACATGAGGTACCACACAAGATGTCGGGTGCCTGAGGAGTTAATCAAATTCTGTCTCAGTGTTCCCAGCCAAGCAGCAGCATTCACTGCCTGTAATGGATAAAGAGACCATTGCTGAGACTGGAGGCTCTACTTACCAAGTCTAATTACGTTCTTATTCTAAACTATTTCTGATGCATTTCAAAACCCAGAAATATTCTGGCCTCTTCAGCCTTTCAGAAGCTGTCATGAAAGTAATCGATAGAAGAGAAGAAATGTTTGGACCTACATATTTATGTTTCATCATGTCTCATATCATAAAAGTAGAATTTTATTTCACTGGCAAAGCAAAATGCAGTCTTGTGTCTGGAGGTGGACAAGCTCCTTTCAAACAATGTCTGCAGAAGAAAAGGTTTATGTGATATGTCTTTGCGTGCTCGGTTTCTCTCCAGATCACTACAAGAAATGAGTAAATAGATAAAGTGGTGAAAGGGGTCAGGAAAGGAGTAACACAGAACCACAAAAAGTATGTTCTGCCAATATTATGAAAGTAATTTATGGATAGCTCCATGCATTATCTATTTTTTTCTTTACCTCTATCAGTAATAGGGAATAAAAAACATGGGAAAGAATCCACAGACATAAATTATCTTCCTTTTCAGAATGTCTTAAATAAAGGCAAACTGGTATTAGAACTTTGGGGGAAAGAAAGGCAAATATTTAGGACAGAAATAAATGCATTGCAGCCTACAGGCTGAATTCTGCATTCTCAGAGCTTAATATAAGAATGGATTTAAGTGATTTAAAAAGGCCTTCGCCCCTTCTTAGGATTCAGAATGGTTTAAAATTGCTTCACCTTACACACAGCCACTCCAGCAGCTATGAGATAAGAACAGCTAGTGACCAAGCATGAAGTAGCTACATTCTTTCTACTGGCCACATAACAGATCCACCATATCATTCTACCCACTGCTGGCATTATATAAACAGAATCATGTCTATCAACAACATCTAGACGCATTCTGTTTTCCAACAGACCTCATGTTACACAAAGCAAATTCTTCTATGCCCCATGATGCCTGGTGAACCCCTTCATTTAAAAGGCAGGTCATTAGTTACTTGTTTTACTGGATGGAACACACTTTTCAGTGAATTTATTGGATCCAGTTCATACATGGTGACAGCTAATCTGAACCCAGTCTGCACTATTTTTTTCCCCTCAGCCAAAAAAAAGCTTGAGACGTGTTAGTGTAGAAATGATACTCCTTTGATTTTCAGATGAACTCCTGCAAAAACACTAGTATAGACTTGGCTTATATCTTTGAAGCCTTTGAACATATTGTCTTAGATGCCAGCTTAGAAAAGCAAATGAATAAGCGATCACACATTCAGACAGGACCAACAACAGCACCACCAAAGGCAGCTTCCCAGCATTTCCCTCAGCACAATTCCTGTGTTGTCTTTGAACCAGGATTCATTACCCTTTTGTCTTTCCTTGAGTTTACACTTTCATTACTTAGAGAGAGAAATGTAAGGTTCCCGTAGCCTCAGCTAACTACACTAACATCCCAGCAAAGTCATAGGTGGAAAAGCAAAGCCATGCTAAAACTGTTAAATATTACATAGGGACAACTTTACTGTTACACAGAAAACATCTACAAATAGGGAGTTAGCTGTTACGTAGTGTGCCACTGTAGTCATTTAATTCCTATCCTGTCCCCTAGCACTTTCCATTGGCTTGCTTTCTTTATTTCTAGCCCTAAATTTGAAATACAATCTCTTTGGGGCTAGAATAAAGCTCTGCACATTTCACAAAGTAGTTCTTAAAATATGCTCAGATAACAAACAACTCTGTGAAACATCTACTGAGAAACAGGGTTCCCTGCATGTTTTTGTACCTTCTGACTGTGACTGCAAGCTGTCACTGAAGCTTTTTTTTTAAATGTCTTTATAGCTTTTATAAGGGCTCACTCCTTTGTGGATTGTCCTCTCTCACTTCAGAGGTTTCTTCCCACTCCTAGGTGCCTACTTTCACAAAAGCTGCGGGACATAATTGTCATTCAGGATTCTATACTTCTCCCATAGCTGTAAGAAGTGGTGCAAGAATTCAGAGCCATTTATGAACCCACAAAGATAAAAAATTATCAATGAGGAAAAGAATAAAAAGATACTGATTCATAATTACCCAAGACCTCCTTATTTAGCTGTACTTACTACACAGAAGTACTTGTAACTGCAATATTTTACAAGAAAAAGAAAACATTAGACGATGCTAATGCTTGTTCACGTGATTCTTTGTCAGAAGTGGTTACACAGCCACCTGAAAAACTACTTAACTAAGGGAAGAGAACAATATTACATAGCTTTGAGGCCACCTCTCAGCACAGGTAACATATACTCAAATAAGCACATGTAGAAATCCTGGCCCTATAACAGCCACAAACAGTTTTTGTCACTGATTTTCAAGAAAACATATTTTCATCCATGGCATTTAGTCTATAAACAACTCACTGGTCTACATGCTCTTGTTATGTAACTGCGGATTATGAAGAAACATGAAACTTCCAAGTTTAGTCATGGCCAATCATCAAACGGCAAAAGGGCCAAGCTTGTCTCTGTTAGTGACACATTTAGGCAGAATGGTGATACTTGAATAAAAATGTACTATCAAAGGCCCATTTCTTTCTGGCCACCTCATCCAAAGGAGCCTATAGTCACCAAAATTTTCCTAGGCATTCCCTGCTATCCCAAGCAGCTTGGAAGCCACCACCTTTCAAAATCAAAATTCAAGGAACAATGCAAGGGTTCCAATCCGAGACATTTGATACTAATACTGCCAAAGTCAAGATTAAAATAAAACAGACAGTTGTGGTCACCTTAAGGCATCATTGGATTCAGGTAAGAGTGAGGAGTGGAGTGATCCACCTTTTAGATGACAGGCTCATGGCTGCACAACTGCTCCAACAAAGTGGAATTTAAATCTACTTTCCCTGCCCAGCGAGGTGCATCCCAGCTTCTGCTAGGATGCTCTACACCCAGATTCACATCCTGATGAACTTGTGCTGTGGAGCAGAAGAAAATTCAAGATTTATGAGTCTAGAAAGGAAGAGAAAGCATCTCTTTATCTTAATAGTTAAGAAACCCAGCTGGGGGGGGGGGGGCGCAAAGAGCTCTGCTTTTGATCCTTTCACCGTTTCTATATTTTTTCAGTTATTCATTTTATGCACAGCAGGAACAAAAGCCCAAGCTCTCCCCCATCCCAGGCACATGCTTTAGGTTGGAAAAAAATCATATTTCAACATTTTTTCCAGATGAACAGCTACAACAGTAACTAAACTTGTGGGTGCGTTACCTTAAAGGAGTAAAAACCTTACAAAAATATTGAAACTGAGAACATTAGTGTAATTAGCTGCCAAGACTGGAGGGAGGGAACACAAAGAATCACACTCAGAATTAAAGCATTTCTTTTATTGTTGTTCTTTTGGCAATTTTTAATTCTAATTCTTTACTCATTTTGCAAACACAACAGTGATATCTTTAAATCCTATTTTACTGACTTGTATACAGAAGCCAATGCAAAAGGCACTTCTACGGCACTTTCATCTGATAACTCAGTATACTCTACAATTAGCAATTAATCTTTGTAACACTTAACTACCTCCTCCAATGCGTTAACAGCTCATTTTACAGTTGGTGAAACCAAGGCAGAGGAAAGTTGAGTCACATACCCAAGGTCACATGTAATCATGTCACCTTAAAGCCACCATGTAACTCCAAAATGTCTCTTCACATGTTTAAAGTCCTGAGATCCACAGTTGATTTTTGAAGTATCTGGCAGCAGGATACTATAAATATTCTTTTCTTGATAAAATATTTGTTACAAAATCATGCTCAATATTACTCTTCTGAATCTATTTTTACTTTGAAAACCAGAATTAAAACCCCCCGTTTCTGCACTATATTAGCATTGGGTCACTCACACTGGGGCATTGCACACTGGTATTATAAAAACCTATAATCTAGTCAGTGTGCAAGAATGAGGATTGCTTCAAAACTTGCCAAAAGCCCTTTTGAACAGCTGAACACTTTGGTTTTATCAATGCTTTTTTGTTATATATTTGCCACAATAGTATTTTCCCCCACCCAATTCTGTGTGGCCTATGTGTAAGCCTGCATGTGCATGCTGTAAGACTGATTTAAAGAGGTTAAAACATTAGATAAAGAGGCTTTAACTCCTAGGCATTTAAAGGCCTTTAACTCCTAGGCATACATAAGAAATTCTCAGGCAAAACCCTGAAAACCATTATTTGATCAGGACAAATACAAACAGCAGCTCTCTCACACTCACGGCCACACAAAACACGTGCAATCAGCTGTTCATCATACATTTGCCAGCTTTCTTTGAATTTGCAGATAAGGATTTACAGATCAAAGCTTGGTTTGTTCTCTTCAAGACTAGTTTCTGGACAACAGTTGAGAAGTCCCTATAGAGGACTACGGACTAAATTAGTTAAAGAAACTTTGATGTAACCATATTTACAGAATTAATCATTTCACTTAGTGTATTATCTTCCACAAGAAACAAACAAAGAGCTGAAAATCTTACATATAACATGGCATAAAAATGAGCAAAATCAGTCTCACTGATGTGTCATAGGCATAGTCTTTCGGAGGCTGATTTCTTCCTTGCCTAGTTTTTACACTGGGGGAGTTGTTTATATGCAACAGTAATACAATTTGCTCTTCTGGGAGGACATTTTGATGAGTTTGGAGATCTGAGTACCGTATTTAATCTCTGACAAAATTCAGAGATCCAGGACCATTGCTGGCCATGGAAAAAATAAGAAAAAACTAAGGAAGTAGCTTGAGCTACTTGTGGCCTTTTTCACTTAGCCATATAAAAGAGAAAAATGGCATGGAAAAATCAAGCAATGCAAATACCTGCAATTTTTGGTTATTATTTGTGTAACGTGTGACCACTGTTATTTTTCTAAGCAAAAGTAATTATTTACCTTGTTAATTGATCATCAAAGATCTTAGTTATGTTATACAAACTGCAGCTTAACTAAGATCAAATTTAAAGTACAAAATTACAATTTTCCTCTATCCTTGCATGAGATTAACTTAGTTTTTAATTTTTCTATGCAAATTAAACCAATTGAAATGTGAAACAGGCAGACAAATGTATCTATATTAGGAGCTGGACATAATTAACTACATTGAATTTAAATTACATAAGCTAGCGTGACTTTTCTTATATAGACAAGGTCTAAGTCATAAGGTACAGAAGCTTGCTCCCCTAACCAGCTGACTTGCAGTGCCTTTGACGTAAAAATTTGTACAAATAAATACTTGCGTGGATATTCAAGATGGCTTTTCTGCAACTGTTTTTCCCAATTATTGATAACAGACTAATGAGACATTAGCAATACAGACTGCACTTCTATCCTGTTTTTATTCAACTTGTATATAATACTGTTTTGTGGCATTCACCGAATATGAACAAATTAAAAGGACAAGCCACTTTTAGAACAGGAAAAAGCTCTTCCCAGGAGAAACAGGTACAACTTTAAATTATAGATCTCTAAATAAAACAACTCATCCCAAAATCAAAGCAGAACTTCACAGGTTCTTTTTGTAACACATTACATGTCTATCAGCAATTGGAACTGCACATCCTGTACTGAAATTAGAATAGGCCATTATGTACATTATGTGGTTTGTTGAAAACAGAACCTGTATGCTATAGAAAAACATTCACCCATCGATTAAAAAAAGAGACAGATGCAGATGGGCAAAACATACAAAGCCTAATTTCACAGTACAGATGAGCAATTTCAGTTCATTGAAGACAAAACACCTCTTTAATGACAAAATTAAGGATTTAAAATCAAAGTCTGGTCATACAGGCATTATACAAAAAATATCATGAGATGATAAGCAGCAACTACTTTTGGTAATATTCCTCCCCACTGAGGGGGCAGGACAAGGTGGATCCAGAACTGAAGTCTGATCTTGAAGATAAATGTAGTGCTCATGGGAATTTCACCACCTTGCATAAAGATCCACTTCAGAATTAGAGAGGAGAAAATTCAGCGTGCAACAAAAGCCTCCTAGCAATACAGGGGAGAAAAAAAAAGAAGGAAAATAAACAAAAGCAGTGTAGGGAATTCAAAACCTACTTATCGTGAAGACAAGAGGAGCTGAGCTGTACAGACAGCTACTTGTACAAGACTTCTGCAGAGAAGCCTTACATGGCATAGCTTCAAGGAAAATGGATAGATCTAGCCAGGGCACAGCAAAAGTCAAATCCAGGCTGACACAATCATATATTCAAGGCACACCGCTGCTGATTAACCACTGTGTTAGTTGATCTACATATTTGGCACTATCTTAAATCAAAATCTAGATTTTTGAAGTGGGTAAATAAACTCTCTTTATGTAAAAGGCAAGACCTTAAAAAATGAAATTCAGCTAAGCTCCCTTTAAGCCCCTGATACTCAGTCTCAAAATTTAAATGAGTTGCTGGACTGCTGCAGAATGCCTTTAGCTTCCTGAGCATGGTTCATACTTTTAAGCAAGGCCAAATAAATGCCAGCAATAACAACAATCAAGCTTGAGCAAAGGCATGCACTGGAAGACACATCCAGGAAATCACAGTGGGCAAAATCCTAATTTGAGAACTGCAATGCAGTATTTGTCGGCATGGCTATTGCTGTATTTCTTTGTGGTACTGGCCCCAGAAAATAACGTCAGAACCTGGAATTTTGGGTTTTCATTGTCTGTAAAATCACAGGGTAAATACCTAACCTTCAGCAACCCGAGTATTTTCAACCCCATAAAGCATTAGCGAACTTTCAACCATTTGGAACAACACATCCCATTTTTCAATTTGCCCTAAGGTATCATTCAACAGAAATGGATCCACCTCATACACCACTGAATCTTACAACTGGCTTGGTTAAACACCCGCATGACACTTTGCATTTAAAGAGATGGGCTCTAATACAACAGAGCATCACAAGATGACCCATCATTTCCAAGAAAGTCTGTATACTTCTGAACACTTTCTCAACTTCCTATGCTATCAGATGTGCAATGGTAAGATCATAGGACCTGTCCCCATAAAGGAAATATCAGCACAACCTGACTGATTTGGGACAGGGACAGTTTTTTGTTAAAGGGCAACAGATTTTTGTCTGCATATATGAAAAGTCTAGTGTAATAGCATTCAAAAATGTACTACAGAAAGAAAATAAGGGGTGGGACGTGGCATGGATTTCTCCCACTGATGTACCTATAACTGTACTTGGTCCACAGATGTAATTGTGCATAACCTTCTGTAAACTGTGTAACACTTCTCTTGTGTCCAACTGATTTTTTTATCCCCTCCCCCTTTTGAATCCTAATAGCTGACAAAGTCAACGATGACTTCTACACCAAACGCCGACATCTTGCAGAACTGGCTGCCAAGGGGAGCCTGCCACTCCATCCAGTGCGCCTAGATGAAGAGAGAGCTTACACGATCGACAGTGCCCTAACCAAACAGAATGGGCAGAAATCCAAAATTGCAAAGATCCACACACACCCATTAGGTTACAACTCCCACTACAAGACCTGGGATCCGAACGACCAGTCTCTTCGACGGCAAGCATACACAAACAAGGGGAAACACGGGATGGGAGACCCAACGTTAAGCGACCCACTGACAACCCGGAGCCAGCATTATTTGGGCCCACAGCCATACTTCATAACTAACAGCAAGACAGAAGTAACTGTTTGAGTTTCTTTTTTTGTTGTTGTTTTTAAATGAAATCCTTTAAAAAACACATACAAATACACATACAACACAAACACTCAACTGAAAGGCAAAAAATAAATTCAAAAACATAAAATAAAAATAAAAAAAAGCATACAGAAGGAAGGAAGGAACTTCCACCTGGACACTCTTTGTATTCAGCCAACTGTAGGCCGAAGAGTGGGTTAACACCATTCAGCAATACACACTGAAGGTTGAATTATAAACTCCATTTGTATTTCACAATGGAACACAAACCCTTGTGATTAAATTTTTTTACTTGAAACTAAAATCCATGATGAGAAGTAGCACAATCTAGAGAAACCTTATGTCTGCTTAAACATTTACACTATGTTCCTGCCTTGAGACAGAGGAAGAAAGAGAGAACAATATACTGTAATATATTATTTCAGAGAGGAATTTTCTATAAAACGTATTAATAAGCACTAGACCTGTGAAAAGCCAAGAGCCAGCATCTTGGTACAACCCCTAACATCTATTATTGTACTTTCACACTATACCTTAGAAAGCGCAAAAAATATATATACAATAAGGGACAAAGACTCTTTCACAAGGAATTTATGAAGACTGTTATGATTAAGAGCATATGGGACCTTTCTGGCTGGTAGAGAATTCTGCAGGATGGTAACAAACAGCAGAAGATTTTATTTCAGTTCACTTCATTTGATTTGAAATTTTTGGGAACCTCCAAAATAAGAAGAGACATATCATATGACACAGAAAGCTGCTGGGGGAATAAGGGCATCAGAATATTTCCTCTCAGTCCTCCTGTTTTCTGGCAGATGGTAACAATTCTCACTTTGCAGACTGTCAGGACTTTTTCTTCACCTAAATGTTTTGCCTATCTTCAACTGCTTCAGACTGAAATTAAGCGTGGGTGGTGCCTTTACTGTATTACTATTGTTCAATGACAGTCTTGTTTCTCAAAGTGATCCCTCTGTTCCTTTAAGCTATTTCCTCATGTTTTGCTAAGGATGACAAGGGTTGTGCCCTGTTCAGCCTCCTTTGTTTGTCCCAAAGGGAAACTGGACTACATCTCCATGCAGTGGTTGCACAGTCAAGACTATTTAGTTAGCCCCCCCATTTTCCCAATTTAAACCTTTCCCCTCTAGTCTCTCATTTTGTATTTGCTTTTAGCCATAGTAGTTCTTTGTAGTTCAACTAAATGTTATATGGTATATTGTCTCTATCGTTTGGCTTTCTATAGTGGCGTTCCCCCTCGGTGGACTATTTGGTGGAAGAGGCTAACAGACTAGCCTCCAACATCAAAGAGATCTGGGTTTAAACTAAACAAACAATTGGACTCGTGGTCTTGACTGCAGTTTTGATGAGCAGGATGCCTTGTTCTTATGAGTAAAACCACTCTTGAATTGGGCACTGGTAGTAGCCTCACAGTGCTGGGCCTGTAAAGGCTTTGGCCCATCCACACAGACATTGGGATAGCAGAGTTGGGATAGGCGGGTGGTGCTGCAACAGCCTGACGGCAGGCAACGCACTCAGTCTTTCACTTAAATTCCTGCCCTTCCCCCAAAACAAGTCATTTGGCTAAATCCTAACTAGCTGTCTTACTACAGTTGAATTCTCACCACCTGTCAATTCTTCTGGAGATTAATTTTGGAAGAGTATGCAGAGAGCAGTGAGAACTGTTATGTTGTAAGAAGAACTGGAAGTGGCATTCCTTGCTGTACTCAACTGACTGGCAGAGCTGCTTCTTAGTCAAGGATGCAAGGGCTAAGAATTCGAAATGTGGTTAAATGGAGAGAGCATTTTTTTAGCTATATCGAGACTGATTTGCACCCTGAGAGCACCGGCATCTTTCCATAAGCGTGCTGCTAAATTGTATGATCATATGTTTTAAGACTATCAGAAGTGGACAAAGCCCACAGGACAAATACTTTGCACAGAACCCAGATTCTCCACTACCTTACTTTCATTCCTTTAATCTTTATTGCCTTCACAACTGGCTGACTTAATTTGACCCTTTTATGGAATGTTGCTGTTAATCCATATGCTTTAGATACACATTACAGCTGCACTCTAATTCACACAGGTTTCGTGTAACTTGAGCATATTTTATGTGGAAATATTTTAGTAACTGTATGTTCTGTAAGTAAACCCGTGTTAATACTTGTTAACTACAGAGTTTATGATACCAATAATACTTCCTACAATAAAATGTTTGTTTGTTTTTTAAGAATGTTTATTTGTAAACATATGTATTCACTATATTAATATGAATTTCTTACCTGGCAATAAAACTGATTCTATGTGAATCCAATGCGCTGGCTCATTCCTAAACTTGTATCATTGGGCCAATTTTTGAGTATTAACTGAGCTTCCGGAGCCTCCCACTGCAGCCAAGTGGGGTTCGCTTCAGCACAAATGATTTGACTCTGCCATTGGTAGTCTTGTGAACAAGAGGTTCTTTGGAAAGCAGCTGCATGTTGTACGCGTGACGTGCTATGCCTGTTGCATGCAGTCTAACATAATGCACACAAGGCATGCAAACCTCCATGTGCCCTGCAAGCCTCCAAGCATCACCCACAGCTTGCGTCACTTGATCAGTTAATTACAGTTTTAAGGAGAGAAAAGAAAAAGGTAAGCATGTACAGGGCCAGATCCTGGTCCTTGTGAACGCATAGGAGCTTTGCAGTAAGCTTCAGCCACATCCCAGGATTGGAACTTCCCGGTAAAAGCAGATGAAACGCTGGTGTATATCACTTCAACATTTTTATGTGTTCATTACAGAAAAACCTGCACACAACATCTGTGTACCAAGTCTGCTGGAACAGAAAGTCCTTTACAGGGTCTTAGTACAGCTAATGGCTCATAACCCTGAAAATGAACAGAACCTCAGAAAAGGACAGTGTTTGGGTAGCTGCTTCTCTTTGTTTTACTGTAATAAGATCAGATGAATTTCAGAAGATGAAATGAAGAGTCAGTGTATTTCGCTTCAGAATCAACTTAGTACATGACTTTGTATAAATTCTTTAGGCAATTTATGGTTCCTAGGAAGCCACGACACGTTATCAGAGGGAAAATATCAATCCAGAAGTGGCTGGAGTAGCCTTTTAAACAGTAGAAAAGTCTCATTTTCATTATATGCCTTTGTGGATGCCATGAAAATAGTCCATAAAACCCCACTTCTGGTTACAGGAGCATTTCCCTGCCTGAAGGCACAACTGCAGAAACAACCCCATTCTGCCAGGAGGGCTCAGGAGAGACATACGAGTGCAGCCACAGCACCAGAAAAATTCTGGGCAGCCCTGTGGTCCATAGGGAAGCCTGGGGAGCCCAGTGGAATACAAGCCTAACCAATGGTAGACACAACTTACTGTTACAGCTCCGCCACCAACCCATCTAATTCACATGTTGTTTCTATCAGCAAATTCTTGACTAGAATCATGGATGGTAAAAAGGACAACTGCTTTGCTAGTATAAATGCCTCTGCATAGACTTTCATTCTTCCAGATAGGTGAAAAAAACCAACCTCCAAACCCGCCCCTGCACTTGATTTTGTGTCTTTGCATGTTTTTTTCTCTGAACCTTTTTTCACTGTATGCAAGAACTGCACTAGGTTCCCATAAGCATTTCTTTCATAAGGCTATTTGATATTAACACAGAGACACTGCACTACAAACAAAAAAGTGTACTTCCAAGAAATGAAGATGTTCTGTATGCAGAGCTATGGAGTCTAAAAGTCTAAATGTTATCTGCTTTATACCCCTTTACCCTGGAAACATCTATTCTCATGACTAAATCTTCTGAGCATGATCCTCAGCTTACACAAACAAAGATGAAGTGACATATAAATAGGGGAATTGGTCTCATGACATTCCACAATACCTACAAAGCATCTCCAGGACTCGGACTTCAGATTGGAATAGGTCTGGGAAAAGATTCATGCGTTACTCTATTCTTATAGAATGGTTATTGAATTTTGAGTACTAAATAAATAACCCCAGTCAACAAATCCCTTTTGCACACAATCCTGAGCACTTTATTTAATCGTGGTCTCTATATTTGAATACATGAAGGACTTCCAATGATAAATACAGTCTTTACTGTAATCATATCATCTTTCTATTTGGCATGGATAATTTTATTTTGCTAAAACCAGTTATGACAGGAAGCATTATTGTATTAGATTATATCATCTCATATATCACCTAGTGCTGACAATGTGAAAATAGGATGAGTATCACATTACTAAAAAGTAAGCATTGTTATTTCTATGAATGAGAAACTCAAATTATTGTGTCTATTGATTATATATGACTTTTGTCATTTATTTCAGCATTAATATAATACTTAGATAGTAGTACAGATGCCATGCTAGCTTGGGTATGAAAGCTGTTTTTAGCCAAAAAACACTGAATGAAAGTCTTGTTCATTTCAAGTTACACAGCAAGTTGCTCCATGTATTGTTTCTAAAATACCATTACATGGCCAGTAAGAAATAGCCTCCAGGATACATTAAAATCCCAATTAAAAAAAATAAAATATATACATTAAAAAACCCACTATATTAGTTCAATAACAAAGTCCTAAAGGGGTAAAAGTATTATTAATGTTGTTGGCTGTATCAGGAATTACTCATAAAATTCCTGGTAACTAATCATCTAGAAATGAGACTGGTTTAGAAAATGAAATCCTCAGTTTTCTAAATGTAGATAAAACTATTGATTTACCACAGTTTGGCAGAAGATATGGCATATAATGGCATTATTACAAAAGTCCCTTGGAGTCATGACACCATCCTGGTTTACCAGATGTGCATTACATTTGCATTACATTCCTACCAGGTTCTGACCAGCTGTTGCCCACCTGAAGAGAAGTACAGGATGATCCTTCATGCCATATTCTGCAGTTCCCACTAGGTTGCCCATAGAAGAGCACAGAAGTCTAACATGACAGCTTTGGATACAAACTCCAGTTTATCTCTGGTGTTTGCCCAAGATATGAGTTGTGTTTTCTCAACAACAGGCTTAATGTCACGGGGTGACATTAGAAGAGATGAAGAAAAAGACTGTGCAATGTGAATTTGGCATTGGCAGCTTGGGTTATTACTCATAGAGTGCACCTCTTGCAGCACTCATGCTCTGCTCTAGAAAACTGCACAATCAGCCCAGCTGGCTCTCCTGGTTTACATTGTGTAGGACCATGTTTAGGAGGGCAATGGCAGATGAGTGTGACTAATGAGGGAAGATAAACTTCAATGTTTTATGCTAAACTACTAAATCAATTCATTTGAAAAATGTGACATAATAGCACATTAATCTCAGCCTACAGATGGGGAAAAAAAGACCCAGCAAATGCTATTACAGCTAAAACCCTAGGGGAAACTTTCAATGTAAACACCAACATAGACTCTAATTTGAAAAGTGGCTGTAAAAAATTCTTGGAATTCAGGCTTCAAGCTTTAGAGCTTTCCAAACTCAAATTTGCTCTGCCTGCAAGTAAGATGTGTCCTTATACCTTCCAACTCAATCTGGAATTTGAGTGTTAAACCAGGCCTCTCCTCCCCATTCTGTTGCATTAATGAATGTCAGGACCAAATTAGGATACTGGTTATATCCTGTACCTGAAGAAAAGCTGCTGTCAGATAAAAGCAGCTGACTGGACCTAGTAAACAGTTCTGCAGAAGATGCACCATGAAGAATTTGACACAGCTCATTCAGCTGTACTGGCCGTACCAGGTTAGCAAAACGTAAGACAGATGTATTTGTCACCAGTGACAACAAATTAGAAGAAAATCAGTTGGAAGAAAATCAATACTGACCCTAGTTCTGGGGATTTGCCCTATGTCAGAATCTGCCAAATAAGCAATGCTTGAACAGGCCAGGACTCCCTGGATAGGCCCTCCTCATCCCAGGACTGCTCTTCTGGCAAGATAATGGTGTTGCTTCAAGAGCAAGGTATTCTCTTGTGTTTCATTTCTCATCTTCAGAGTTTAGGTCCTCTTCTGGGAAGCAGAAGCTATGGATTCAAGCTTACCTGAGGCTGACATAAGTCTAGAATTCCAATCTATCACTGCTGCTATGGTTTTACATAACAGAAGAGATGCTACTTGTTCCAAGTGATCAAAGCAATGTTATAGTAAGTAACATTCACAGTTGCATGAAAAGGCTCTTTGTACCTATCTTTCTCTGAAAGTAACTTGAGGGCCATTCTGCATCCCAATGCCTTTTTTTTAGTAAAGGTAGGATTCAATTTTTTGTCTATCCAGAGCTCTAACTATACACTCACATTGTTACACACACAGTTGCACCTTGTCTAAGTCAACACTAGCTTCCTTCACTTAACGACTTCACCTGCGTTTAAATTGTAAGAGGCATCGCTGCTTGTTAATAGGGGTTGACGTTGCACTGGCAGAGTTCATCTTCTGAACCTGCACACCAAGTGTTGTGTCCATCCCTCACAATAAATGAGGCTGGGAGTACAACAGGCTATCAACAGTGAGGATTTCAATTCAAGAAGGAGTATCAAGCAGTGCTGCTGCTCAATCTGAGGTTCAGCTACAAACTAGAAATGAAAAATGGGAATAATCACAAGCCTTTTCAGTGGTCATTGGCAGTGTTATTTTTTCAAGGAAACAAGTCCTACCACACAGCAAGTATGTCAGTGGAGCTACTAATACTCCCTGAGCAAAAGCACATTCTTCTTTTTACTGCATGCAGCTGTTGGCCTCATTTTCACTCTTGGTATTTGGGCTTACACTAACATTTTGATTACAGTAATTATTTGAGAGACTTTTGCCAATGTTAGTGGATATAATTCTCTGAAGTAATTGGTACCCAAGGGAAAGAGCACTTTACCTGCTACTTACTATTTCTTTAACCAACAGAAACATTGCAAAAATATCATAATTGTGCTCTTTTTCGCTGCCACAGGTGAAGAGGAACTAGGTTTCGCTTTGTCCTTACAGAGGTAAGGAGAGCACAAGGATGCCTACTTTTCTCTCTCTTTTCAAGGCAGTGTTATACTTCAGTAGGGATTTTTCATACATGCTCTGCAGGAGACAGCACTGACTACTGAGCACAGAGACATCCTTTTGACTCCATCACATACTAGCAATGAAAAAAATCATGCAGTTGAAAGACACAAAGATACTCTCCACTACTCTGACATCAATACTGGCTTTGCCATAATTTCTATTACCTATTTGAAGAGGTCAGGAGAACTGCATGGTATTTTCAAAATTGAGGCTCCCCAGTGAACTCCTGCAGCCTTCCAGAGCATCCCCTCACAGCCAGCACCTCTCTTGGGCTCTCAGCTTCCACACCAATGTAGTAGTCTCAGAAAAACCCCTTTGCTCTCCATGTACGCGTGTGTATGCACGCACATTTCCCTACATCAGTCACTTGACCTTTGGAATTTGACTCCCTAAAACATTTGTGTTTGCAACATGATCAAAGGGAAGGGATCTAAAGCCCTAGTTTAGTTTAGTGCTTTTGAAAATGAAATACTAAAGAATGAGACAGTCTAAACTTTAGGGATGAAAAGCGTCCTTTAAGGCTGTAATGTATTTCACCATTACTGCTTGAGGACTGGTAATACTAAGAATGATAGAGAGCAACTTGACAGGATCCATTAAGGCAGAGACAGCTTGTGTATGCTATTATGCACAAGGCTCTGCACGAGTCTGCCTATGCAGAGCAGAGAGTTCTGGTTTTTACTAACAGTGATTTATGAGTTTGTTGGGGTTTTTCCCCTAAGAGATGCATCTGAAAAGCACAAGGCTAAGAGTGCTCACAACAAAGGTGCCCTGTTGAACACAGTAAGAGACACAACATTGTACAGCATGACTCTAATAGCAAAGGCCTTGATCCTGTACTGCTGAGTTAGTGGCAGGCTTGTCAGTGTGCAGAAGATCAAAACCAACAGACAACACACATTCACTCTTTATATGCAAAATTTTTTAGGTTCCACAAATTATTTTTTTCAATCAGACACCAGCTAAATGGGTGTTATGGGAAAGGAAATGCAGTAGATAAACAACAGGACACTGCAGTTCAACAAAATAATGGCTGCAACATCGCACTGTAGCAAAATGCAATTACCCTGCCACATTCTCTTGTAACTCTCTCCACCCGGTTGTCTTCTAACTTTGACACAGCTCACAAATAGTAGGGAAGACTCCACTCTCAGGCTGTTGCTTCCCTTCAATATGCAGGTTCAAAGTCCTTGTGAAAGACAGATACTACAGCCATTAGGATACTGAAGTCTGTGTGAAGTCAAAGCACAGGTATAAAACTTAACAGTTTCTACAAACGGCATCAAAATATATTGAATTTTGAAGCCCAGTTCCAATTCTCTTGTAAATTGCTGCATAGCTTCTTGTAAACTCCTGCCTTAGATGCTCTTTAGCTTCTTTTACTTTTATTTAATATTTGGCTATTACCTAGTAGGATATTTTTCATGTTTCTACACAAAATGAGTGCCACATTAAATACTGCTATTCCTCATGCATAATACCAACATTAGCAGAAACAAGTTTGTATTTATATATTTAAGCAGAGGGCATTACCATATAAAGAGGTAATGTTTTTTTTCCTCTCTCCTTTGCATTGGCTTTCGAGTTTATTTGGTTATTTCTGTTTGGCTTGTAGATTTTTGCATTTGTTAATATCAGAATGGCCATATTTCTATCAACAAACAGAAAACTGAGGACAGGTTATAAAAAATGTCCACTAAGTCAAGAGAAAGATTGCAAAACTTAAAAGATGACTAAGGCTGCAGTAAGAAAAAATATACAGAATTGGTAGCACTGCATGTTAATAACTAAAGAAGTTTTTACACCATCTGCTAATTTCCCCTACGTCAGCTGCGCAACGGAACCACATGAGAGACACCATAATAAACAGAGGTATTTTTTCCCTCCCGGAGATCATAAGTCTCCAGAACCTGTGGCATATATATGTTCACTTACACTCAAGCTGTTAATATATACAAGTGAGAAGAGAACCAGTATTTTTATCAATGTGGAATAGCAGCTGAGACAGACAACACAACCTCCGCAGAGGGACATATCCATATGTTACTCAATAATGAATGCCAGAAAAATAATACAGTGTTGGGGCTTCTCTTGAAGAACTCTATTCAAAGGCATTTTACCTGGAGGTCAAAAAAACATTGTCCATAAAGACTCTGCAAAAACTGATATAGCATGAGATCTTAGAAAAAAGCATTTGGAAAGTACATCTTCTACATTAACCTCAAGACCTGCTTCTATTATCCAGTTAGGACATACACTACCTCCTGCCAAAGCCCTGCTATGCATATACTATATTTCTTGATCTTTTCTGTTGCCTAGTAAAGATTTTTGAATTTGCTGCCAATTCAACCCCTGAAGCACAGATGGGAATAAAAAGCATCTTATCTCCTAGCGTTCCATATCATGTTTTCTACTGTTTTCAAGAGGTACAATCTCTCAAGCTGTACGACATGCCTGTTTCCCTTGGGAGACTATTTCACATACACCCAGAATCCTAATACCCCTTGTGCATATTCCCGTATGTAATGCTTGAAGCTGTGACAGAGAATGGAGTCCTCTGCTCTCATCTGTTTTCACCTCATTCTTTCAACAATGGGAGAAAATAACCAGAAATCCCTTTTATAGGTTTCTCATTGAAAACTTCAGACTGACTGAAGTGCTAGCAGGGAAGGTGCTTTTGTTGGTGAGCATAGAAATTATCTCCTGATTATCCAGAGAAGATATGCACATTCTGAATTCACTCAGTGAAAGTCAGCTGCTCATTTCTAATGGTAAGGTCTCCATTCAAAAAGATGGCAAGTAGCAGTAGACACCATACACTTTATCGAGACTTCTGATTCTGGCTTGTGCCATATTTTCATATGAAATTTGGGAAATACGGGTTATATTAGTTTACTGCAAAGTATGGTCACAATGGAACAACACAGTTGTCAGTAAGCTTCTAAATAAACCAAAAGGGAATCAGGCAACTTTCTAAAAAGTTTACTTTAAAATATTAAAATATATTTGTATTTCATTGTGTAAGTCAGTAAGGAAAAGTATTACATTTGTAGGTAATTCCTGTTAACTTAAAAAAGGAAAGCAAAACAATAATCAAAAAAGCATTCCCTGTATAGCATGCTGATATGAAATAAACAGGACGGAGCACTGAGAACTAATGTACAGTATCATATACACAGTTATTATATATTATAGGTAGGAACAATAGCATAGATATACAAGTTTTGGAGTAACAGCTCAGGCAGACATGCAAAACACAAGGCTGGGAATTGTAACACTATACAAACTATGAGTCAAGAAAATCAGACAGGTCTAATAGGAAAATCACATAAAGTAATCTTCCCACTCTGTTCAGATGTAATAAAGCCTCAGGTTACTGTACCGAGCCTTGGCCATCATGCTGCCAGAGATATAAGGGTCAGCTGGAGAGTACCAGGGAAGAGAAAAATCAGTAAGTTTATTGTAATCAGTTATTACTTAAACAATTGGTATGAATAAGCAGAGGTGTAGAGAAAACAAACTGTGAGGAAAACAAGGAAAAAACTACAGTTGTTTATGCTACAGAACAGAAAACTGAAGAGAGATGTTATGTACAAATTATGTAATTTGCAACAAAGAGTCACTGAAAAGAGGATAAAGCATTTCATGTGTAGTAGAGACAGAATACTCAAGGAGTTAGGTCTCTTCTCTCTGGAGAAGGGAAGGCTCATGGGGGACCTCACCATAGTGTTCCAGTAGTTAAAGGTTGGAAGGGGGGTTACAAAGCAGATGGAGGTTCTCTCTTCACAAGGAGCCACAGGGAGAAGACAAGGGGCAGCGAGGTTGTGTTGCACCAGGTTTCATCTCAATATAAGAAATTTTTGTACGGTGATAACAATCAATTACTGGAACAACCTCCCCAGGGATGTGGCAGAGTCCTCATCACTGGGTGTTTTCAAGATGTGAATGGACAGGGTGCTAGATAGTCTCTTCTATGCCCCCGTTCCCATGAAAGGTTGGACCAGATGGCCTTTCAATGTCCTTTGCAGCCAGGGCTATTCCCCAAGTCTTCAGCTTTTCTGCTTATACCACTGGCAACGCAGGTAAGGAGTGACATATTTAAATATTAGTGTTGACACTGGTCTGTTGATATTTAACAAACACACAAGGTTTTGTGTTTTGTTTTAAGAAGACACAGTATAGTCAGTAACTGACAATAAACCATATTTTAGATGGCAGTATGAAGCTGTTTGCACTATTTATACTTTAGAAACACAGTCTCTTTTCCAAAGATCTTATATTTGAAGTAGTATTGCCTAGCAGACAGAAACTAACACCGAATGAGTTTCTAGGATTTGCTCAATTTACACTACAGTAAAATCAGTAATTGCAACCAGAATTCTGATTATATTCAGCCAGGCCTCTCCTCCCCAGGACATCACTGTGCTCTAGAAGTCTGAGGTCCTTCTCCCACTATTTTTGAGTTCTAATGTCATATAATTCTTCTACTCACATGTGTAAGGCTTTAACTGAAACAGCATCCAGAAATTTATAAATGAATGCCCGAAATAAGAAACAGCAATGGTCAGATTAGAAATTACAAACATAAAAAAGAGAGCAAAAGCCAAGATAAAATAAAACTTTGTTATTGTAGAGACTATTTCTTCCTTTTTTTTTCTAGAGAAAAGACAGCTATGGAGAGACATGATTACATCTATGTAAAGAGTTGCTGGAAAGAGGAAAATAATATACTCCACTGGAGACAGGAAAAAAAAAATCTAGTTGGTGTAAGGATGATTTAGTCAAGTATTAGAAGAAAAACCTTTTGAATGGCGTGGAATGACAAGCAGTGAAATGGATTATATACAGAGGCTGTGGAGTTTCCATTGCTAAATGATTTTAAAGAAACATTGAACTGATTCTGTCAAGAATGATTTAGATATTGTTGAACCCTTCTTGAAGAAGAAAGATGGACTAGATGATCTTTGAAAGTCCATTACAACTCTTCTACTATTTTTTCTTCAAGGCCCACAGCACAGATGGGACAGAAAGTCTATTCCCCTAGGAATGATTTTTTTCTCATATTTCTTTTATCAGTTAGCAGCAGATGAAAGCTGTAATTAGTAGCATAAAGGTATCTGAGGTTTCCCCAAAATTCAGTATTGCTACACTGCAATTGCAAATCAGTGCATGATGTTCCCTAGACCGACTTACACAGTCGCTGAAAGTACATATATTCGGACACATTACAGAATGTCTGGAAACAATGAATGCGTAGGCACAAACTATTTTAACTCTGTTATTATGTATTACCAATACCAACTTAATTCATACATTTGACAGTAGCTCTTTTATTCCTTGTCCTTACCTGGCCACAGTTTTAAAAGGCCAAAATCCTGATCTCCAGTATAACATCCCACACAGAGGATGTGATCTCAGAGGGAAGGAAAGAACCTGCCTCTACAAGACAGCTTACAGCTACAATCTGAATAAATCATGCCTCTGAATTCCAAGAAAGCATTTTAAAACGGAGAAGAGTACAGAAGAGGGGCAGAAAGGTTTTGGACTTTGAGAAGTAAGCATTCAGAAACCAATTCAGTAAGCTTCCAGAAACCATAGGTTTCATTTCCTGGTCTGAAATGGTCTTCCTACGTCATTTAAGATGAATTAGTTCCCTTTTTGTTGATTAGTTCATTTTAAAAGCAGCAATAAATAAAATATATGTGTGATTTGACTGTCAGTTCACTGGGACAAATAGTCTAGCCCATATTATTTAAGAGAGAAAGGAAAGGAATATATTCCAAATTACTCCCGCTCCCAACAGTCAGTCCTGGGAAGCATGCATAGGGTTAAAGCTCCAAACAGATAAATAAACTGCAAATTTAGGCAATGATGTCACTGTGACCAAAAGTTGGCCTTAAGAGAAATAAATGGGCTTTCAGTATTCCCTGCAGTCATTTGCTGTCCCTTGGCACCAAGATGAAATCATAATGCTTTGTAATTACAGATAAAAGGGATTTGACATGAGAGCTCTCCAAACAAGCCAAACATCCTGGAAAGTGAAAAAAAAGACCCAACAACTTGCTTGCATGCTCATTCTCCAGACTCGAGAATAACCATCAAGACAATTTTCTTATTATTACCAGCTGTTCAGAAATCAGTACTAGATTCATTAGTTAAATCAGTGGGCTTTCCCAGACAAAAAGAAAATTATGGAAAGAGGAGGATTTGAGAATAAATTAGCCAGACTGTAACAATGTCACAAACATGAAATCTTACAGCTCCAGCGTGTAGAAATTACACAAAAACAAATCCTACAAACAAAAGATACATTTCAACCGTAACTGAATAACATAAAGTGTAACCTCCCATTCTTCTGACAGCACAGAGGCCAGACTTGTCTACTGGAGCAAAGACTCCTCTGAGAAAGATTACAGGGATGCAACAGAAAAAAAAATAAGGAAACCTTGTGCACTGCTATTTCTATAATGTAAATAACAGCTCTAAATTATATTTGAGGAAACGTTGTCATCACCTTACAAAGGACAGGTAGAAAAAAGGTGGCATAGATTTTTTTCTCTATTTTCCTAATCCAAGATCATAATATATAAGTGAAAACTCTTAATAAAATCAACACTGTAACAACAGTACACATCGGTAACGTGTTTAAAACAAATAATCTGGGGTTTGTTAGTTGTCCACGTGTGCTCTGTGGGTAACCCTCTGAGGGTAATTCTGCACATATTTACTGTTTGGGGCTGATTTTGAGTTTTGGGCTGCTACATATATCAGACCCTCGGCTGCAGCAGAGACATTTGTAAAAACTACTTTGACTGACAGAAGAGATTTCTTTCCTCCTTCGGGAAACTCCAGTGATCCAGGCTATTCCTATTTACCCACTACAGAGAAAAGCACTATTAAATAAATATAAGTTGAATTTATATCAACAGTACAGATGTGCATGTAAAACGCATACCCCAAAGTCATACTTATAAAGCATGCCCATATACATTTCTATTGATGGAGTAGAAAAACTGCTTAAAAATCTAATTGCAAGTACCTCACATTTGCAACAGAAAAAAACCCAAGCATGTTAATTCTTTTCACAGTGAGCTCACCACTATGAAATAAGGACCACATTAGGAAACCCAAATTAGCAGTAGCTGTGATTATTTTAATTTTATCCCTTAAAGTTTTTTCTAAACATTAAAACAAAAAATACTGACTGTTTTGAAGGATGAACTGTTTCTTTCCAGGTATTATGTCTTTTAAATGTAAAATACTTTGGCTTAATAGCCACTACAGATGTGACTACAAATGTGCATCTGAAAAAAATGTAATCACTACCTAGTCTCAAACTTCACTTAAGTTTTGGCCACTAATTTTCTATCTGCTGTCAATGTTTTCTTTGTTGTTTGCCTTGCTCTTGCTGTTGGTATGAGAAATGTTGTCTTCAGTTTTGTAAACCAATGTCATGTTACCTGCTAGTAGAGCGTTGTGAGCTGTGTTGAAAGAGGATCATCAAACAGGACTTTTATTCTCACTTGTACTCGTGAGAGTCCAGCTTCCCTGACAGACTGTGGAAGAAACTACTATATATGACAAAGATGTTCCATATTTCTTTTTATTTTGTATTATTATTATCATCCATAGAGAACCATACTCAATAAACACTCTGAGCCTGGTTGAATGCAATTATATATAAAATATAAAAAGTGCTCCTACAAGATACTCTGCAACTTAGAGATAGCCTGTTGATGTCAATACGCTACAGAATCAGTCACTTATTATTTACAAATGTAAATGTGAAACAATTATTCAGCTATTTCACAGGGAAAGTGGTGATATTTGCTGAATAGTGCTGGCCATCATTATTTAAAGCGTTTGTATGTATGAGCTTGACTCTTGAAGAGAAATAGAGATTGCTAAAAGTATAAATTGGATTAATACTTTAAAAATAATTTTAAATTCTATCATAGATAGAATTTTTTAAAATCATATTTAAATCATATTTTTATTTATTTATTTAAAATCATTTTAAAATCATATTTAAATAGACCAAACCAGTAAAATGCTTCAAAGGTGATACCAGCAGGATCATTTCAGAAGTATTTATTTCAAGAAGAGGCAGCATCAAGCCCAAATGTAATCCTCATAGATACTTTCCTACTGACCTCTATAAGGATTATCTCACACCTGGTGACTCTTACTCAGCAAGGTATTTAAGCACATGCCTTATATCTGACAGTTATCTGATGATAGTTGAGGGCAGAGGCTCTGGACTTAAAGCTAAACATGCTCTTAAGCATCTTATGGCCCTGGCCTCTAGCTGAGAGAACACCTTTTTGAAACATATGGAGTTATTTAAATCAAAAGGATAGTATCTGAATTTGCTGGATTACTTAACCCAATACAACAAACTGCTGTCTGCATGCAGAGCTCAGTTTCTGCTAGAGTTGTTTTGCCCAATATTGGCTTCTTGGATGTTGTGTTGCAATAACTGTTCTAACTTCAACAGAAAAAAATACCTAAAATCTTTTATTCTGTGGTCTAAAATAAAATCTGATGTATTAATTTTATTCATTATTTACATAAAATATTAAAGTAATATATAGTATAACATCCTAGCTTGCATAATGAGTTATCTCCATTTCTACATGTATCATTCTCCTTCTCCAATGGGTAGTATCTTCTAAGCAAACGAAACTAAAAGTTCTAAGGCAATTACAGACTTATCAATATTACTAAATATTCTTTTTCTCTCTTTTTTTTTTCTTATTTAATAAAATGCCATCCAATAAACATTCTGAAAAAGAAAAAAGGCAATGAGAGACCAGGCATCTGACTGCTTTGGGAGAGTAAAGTGAAAAGCCTTTTTTCAAGCTATATCAATTACTAATTCTAGTTTTCTGAACAAAAGTGGTCACTGGTAACAAGTGTTGGGTTCTGAAAGGCCTGAGTGACTTAAGGTGATCTGGGATTACTTAGCACATCTTCATAAATTCTTATAATCTACTGACATATCGTTCCTGTTTTTTTTCTAAATTTTCAATTTGCATTAATTTCTCTTTTAAGCAGTAGCTTCTTAATCTAAGCAAATCTCTTTTCAGATTCGAAGTACACATCTTTTCTTCTTTACTGGGGAAAATTATTACTATAGCATTGATCCTAAGAAGAAACTGCACCATACATATAGTCAAAATGACCAGTCTCTTCATTCTCTGTAAAACTGATGAATGATAAGAGGTATATTGCTAAAAAAAAAAAAAAAAAAAAAAAAAAAGGAAAAGTGTAAGGAAGAAACTTAAATTTTAGCATTAGATTTTTATTAAAATATTTTTATGCTACTGAGCTGAAACAAAAGCTACAAAAGCTGCAGTCTGATCCTGGAGGGAGCTTCCTCAACTGAAATTCATGAAATCCTGTTCGCTCTGGCCAGGAAATTTAAAAAAAAATATTTGTATTTCTGTTTGTCCTCTGTAAGTAATAATAAATGTAAGCAGCCTGCTGCAACAGTCCCCTAAGAATGACTTACGGCCATCTAACTAGCCTGTGAGCTTTTATATATGAGTTTCCTTTTGATTCCAGTATTAGTTCTGTGTTTTTAGGATGAAAGGTTGCCTTTAATAAAATGTTTTCACTTCCACACATTATCTGTGGAAGAGCTCTTTGTGATTTTCCCTCACCATACTTTATCTTTCTGTGAGAGATTTCAGCAGCTTGCATGCACACTCCAGCTTCGTAAGCACTATCCAAATACACATCATTGGATAAAACATCATCTCTAGTTTTAATGGAAGGTTGCAATGAAGATAGATATTTCATAAATGTCTAGAAAGATCGATAGCAAGCCAGAATTAAAAAAAAAATAGATAGTATCAATCTACATAATATCATTCCCTGTCAAGAAATGGGCTATCTTAAGTATGTGTAAACAGTAATATTATTCATAGTTACACCACAGTGTAATTGCTTACTGGATTTGAATGAGGTTCCCCTGAATATAAATGCAGAGACAAAGTGAAGATAAAAGATGCAGCTGAAGATAGAAACCAGAAAACTTAAAACAAAAATGATGAAGTCAGATATACCTCCTTTTACTGTGTCTGTGTATAGAAATGATTATGTCCCAGCCCATGGCAAGGGGGTTGGAACTAGATGATCTTTAAGGTCCCTTCCGACTCTAACCATTCTATGATTCTATAAATAGATTTATAACACTAGCCAGAGTGAAGTACAATGCAGAAAGAAAACGCTTTCCCAATTAAGTTCTACCAATGTGCCTCAGCCTTGACACCCAGCAATATTGCCAGTGGAACCCTAAGCCTCATTTAAATACAGTCTTGAAATTGCTTCAAACTGTATCAGGTGAACTGGTGATTTTTAGGAATACAGATGATTGCAGAACCCTCACAAATCTGTATCTCTGTGCTGAGAGGAATCTAATACTTAGGTCACCTGTGCTAAAAGGCCTGCCACATCTTCAGCGTGTCGATTATTAACTGAAAATTGTAACAAGGAACAGAAAGGAATTTAATCTGCCATTGCCAGTGTTTCACCATGATTTGGAGCAAACCCAAGTGAGTAGCAATGATCAAAGTGTAATTCCCCGGTTCTGAAACTAGAGCAATAGGATTATGCCTAGACCTTTTCAAAAATTAGTCGCTGAAAATGTAAAACCACCAATATGCAAAGAGATACTCCTGAACTGCATTCCCATATCATACGGGGACCTGATCCACTACACTCTGAAGACCAGCACAGAAACTGTCATGAAACCCTAACAACAGAGGCAGCTAACCCCAACTGGCCTGAGGCAGCTTGAAATGAGAAGGCAACCTCCTTTCTGGTAGCCAGTACAGAAACGATGAGAGACTTGACATAGCAAAAACAAAGCAGAAGCCCAGAACACATGTAGCAAACTACTATCAATGAAAACAAATAGGAAAAGATACTTTGTCTTCTTCCAAAATGAACATCCCTGTATAGAGCAGACAGCTGGAGTTTAGATTCCTGTAGACAAATCAAGACTCTCTTCCCCTACTATGGACTGCAGGACAACATTAATAACAAAAGACAGCACCAAAGGCTAAGTTGAAGGAGCAAGGAAAATTTTACTCCATCCCAAGGAAATCATGTTGGAGTTTCCAGTGTCAGACATAGACCAGTGGATATATTGGCTAACTTGTTAGTCCACACCACAGCAAAATTTCTAGAGAGATGAGCTGAACTGGTCGAAGTTTT
Source organism: Gallinago undulata (assembly GCA_026546715.1). Taxonomy (NCBI): domain Eukaryota; kingdom Metazoa; phylum Chordata; class Aves; order Charadriiformes; family Scolopacidae; genus Gallinago; species Gallinago undulata. The sequence goes on from JAOTQQ010000071.1 coordinate 11,055,089, forward strand.
CCCACAATTCTCCCATCCCCTCTACCAGAGAAAGAACTGAACTCAGATTAAAAAAAAGGCAGACTCAGACATTTTCTTTATAAAATGTCATTTCTTTTGATTGAGTATATTAGAAAACTCATTTAATAATTTTGAAATATTTCTGCTGCGGTCACTTAAACTTTTAAAAGTATTTTTATTTTTCTAAATTTAAAAATGAAAAGTTACTATATAGAAAATTTGGATGTTCATTTAACTGTTTAATTGAGACTGATGAATCTGAAATTTTCTAAAAACTTGAGTTGAAAAATTAATCTTAAATGGCATTTCTCCATGCATGTTTGTTTCAACATCAAGGCAAACTTTGGCTATAGATTTTTTTTCTCTTGATAAAAGTACATTTTACTCCAGCTCCGGATGTAACAGTACTAGTACCTAAAACTGTCTTCATATGCATACTTAGTACCTAAACAGGGTACTCATTTCATAAAAGAGTAAAGCAGTTCATATACATCTAGCCTTCTTTCAATCTTTTTGAAATACAAGCAAACTTTTGAAAAGAATCAAAGTACTCTATAAGCTTTCATTTACACTAGAATATACGCTGGACTCAGAATTTTCTTTTTCTACTTTTTGAATTCCAGTTGTACTTATTTCCTTGTTTATTTGTATGGCAAACCGTGGATTCATTCACTGTACACTCTTAGCTGTCAACTGGAATTACATTTTGTGTTATTCGAACCTAGATGTGGCCTCCTTCTGTAACGACAATAAACACTGTAGAAGTTTCTGAGATCCTGTTTCACAACTTGTTCAAACAGAGTGGGGAGAAAGGAAGCAAAATACATTTTTATATCGATACTTGAAGGAATTATTCAGTACTTCAGACTCTCCATGTTTCTATTTTTATCACAGCAGATTATTTGCATAGTATCATCTTCCAAAAATATAAAAGCTACTTATAAATACAACTACAGTTGGAGCTTAAAAACAACTAAAAGTATTTAAAAAAGAAGAAGTGATGGCAATCTTACTGAGCAAAGTTATAATTTTTGGATTTTAATGCTTTCAAAACTTGCTGTGTTTAAAACAAGAAATTTTATGGCAGATGGGATTCCCAAACTTAGTTTTCAAATGCTGAGGTTCATTTTAATTTACTCACTCAAATGTTAAATCTTGGACAAGCATTGTTAAAAAGATTAAATCAAATCAGGCATAAAAATTTCAACAGAAACACCTGTGCCATCTACAGAGTAGTAACATTTGAATGAATACATCTAGAATAATATCTATTATTAAAGCATTACAGATAGCAAATGTTTAACCAAGGAGATAATCCTGAAGCAGTCCAACAGAAACACAGAGCCAAGGGGAAAAAGTACTTAAATAGTAAAATAAGAATAGTACAGGATCACCCTGTGATCTTACCTCTCAAAATGGGCAGAGAAGCAAAGAAGTAGGAGCAGTTTTGAGAATAGTGTAAGAACAGGTGAAACATTCTTACCTTCTACACCCCTAGCTTCCAGCAGTCGGCAGTTCAGGATCTTTCTATTTAAGAATTCTCAGTGGATTCTTTTTCTTTCTTTACGTTTCCCGGTCACTTTTTACACATGTAAATTTTTAGGAGCCTCAGCAACCTGCAGAAAGGCATTCTGTAATACTTTGTATTGTATGAAGAACAAGGCCTTTTTGCTTGTTTTGCATCTGTCACCTGCTAATTTTGATACCCTTTGAGCATTTTGAAAGATGATTTGGATTTAGGTTGAGATGAAGTTGTGAACATAAGATTGAACGGAAGACTGAAAGACCCATTCTAGTCAAAGCAGAGTGGACAACTGTGTGGAAGAAATAGTCATTAAGCTTGCTGAGTTACAGAAAGGCTAATAAGAACTATTGTATATAATTTTTTTAATATAACAGGTGATAGCTAAAGGATTTTTTATTCAGAAGGGGACATCATCTTTTTTCCTTTCACAGACCAGGCTGTACAACGGATGTTCCCCAGTGTCAGGAAGTCATAGAGATGGTCATGCTTTCCTCTTGACTTTGCTGTCTTTTTACTCTGACATATAGTTATCCTTTGGACAGCGAGTTAAAACTTTAAAGCAAGATGGCCAGAACAAGAGAAAGAAGTTTAAGGCTAAAACCATAATTTCCACTGGTTACCTTCCTTAGCTTCACCATTAAAACTGGAGTCAAGTGGCTCTGAGAAGAGTTTCTTTTCCAGTGCAACAACTGACATGAATGAAAGAAGAAACTACAATATCCAAGTCAAGCAATATAAGTTAATTAGCTTCTAAAGAGCTTCAGGATGTCAAGACTTTAAACTATTAAGATAAATTTTATCTTTTTTCATTAAAAAAATTTAAAATCTTTAATGTCCTTGTTTCCAAGGATCTCTGATGGGAACGGGAGTTTGGCAGTAGTTCTATAGCTGTCAGCCAAGTCATCAGGCATAGAATGTTACTTTAATAATGGATAAATGGCAACAGATTTAAAATCAGCAGGTATGTAACCTAGGGACATAGAAGCATTAATTAAATCAGTAAAGGCAGGCAGAAGCTAAAGAGGAAAAACCTGAACAAGAATTTGGGAAGCACTGATAAGGCTTGATATTCTCTCCACACAGCTTGTGCCTCCAGAAATTCCACCCCTAAGATGTAAGAAAGCTGTGAAACGAGCTAGCAGAATACTTGTCAATCACTGGACAAGCCATATCATGGTCAAAAGGTACTTCTATGGCCTGAAGGAAAATAAAGGCATGAATATATGATGTAGGATTATCAGTGACTAAGCAACTGCAGTTTTGATTATTGCAGCAAAGAGGCTTAAACAGAAGGGGAAGAGTGATAATGGATAAGTTAAGGATTATAATTCTTACTCTGTTTTCATTTCAAAGGCTTTTTTTTTTTTGTTTCAATTGCTTTTGCTGATTTCCATGTTATGGGAGACTATCTGTATTACAGGGAGAAGAAAGACCATTCTGCAAATTGTTAATTGAAGCTAGGTCAGGTGGTGCTCTTTCTATTTCCAAACCCAGGGTTTTGAAAGTTACATAGGCAGACAGAAGTACACATTTATCCCAGGAGAAGTGTCTTCCTCTTTGAGGAAAATGTGATACAAAATAAGAGAAGAATAACCTCGATTCAGAAGAAAACCAATAGTTGTCTCATTTATTAAACTATCAGTCCAAAAAAAACGGAGGAAAGTCTGAAAAGTACACAAAGTGTGTGTATATATTTTGTGTATATATTTATATATATATTCCACACGAACATTGTGTGGAAACTACTTGTTTTACCTATGGAAAAACAATTAAAAATCCAGCAAACTGTCTATTGTCTAGATTCTTTCTAGATACTTGATAACTTATCAATTCAATTTGCAAGCATATTAAACACATCAGTGCTTGTTCTCTGGATATAAGTCTTTAACCTTATGATCATGTGAAGAAGTGTTTTCCATTGGGTTAATCAATATGGAAGATTAATGCTGTTGGCTCCTTAGATCAAGTGAAACAAAATTAAGATGATGGTTAAATGGAAGATACATGGTTGTTCACATTCAAATATATTCTACAGAGCCAAAAATACTAGCCTGGAGCAGGAATTTGTGTTTCTATCCCTACACATTTTTATTATACGAATGTAACTTTTGAAAAGATCTGGATTTGTATCATCTTTCAAGGGAGCAAGTGCAACAAAAAGAAGACTGTTCCACTCTTTAGAAATTAGGTGGAACAAAGAGAATAGGGAATGGAGTACTCTAGTAGTCAGATAAATAGTTGTCTTGGAAAAAGAGAACACTTGAGATTTCACATGCTCAGAACCTGGCAGACTACAATTTCTTGAAAATACTTGCATTTTACGCATTATCTCTTCTTAATTTTCACATGTATATAAACAAGACAGAAATGTAACATTACAGAAGTAAACAGAGCATTATAACACAGCAGCTGAAAACGCAATTAGATTTTCAAAGCATGATTACTTCAGATTTATTACCAGTAACAGATAAAATATGGATCCAGTTTTCCAAACAATGGGTCTGTCATTACTAGTATGTGGACCACATCCTAATCTGCATTTCTTGTGAAACTGAAGATAATCTAGAGCCCTAATCTGAAAAGTGGTTGTGATTCCTAGGTTTTTGAAGAGGTGGAATAGGGTGTAACGGGCAGACCAGCAATGGAAAGAGCTACCTCAGAGTGACCAATGGAATCACCTCAAAATGCCAGAGACAGATTTCCACAAGAAACCTTTTCTTAGATGCTCGCAGCACTTCAAATGACAGATATTTTCCATTCTCTTCTCCATATCTTAATGTGCAGCCAGAAAAGCATATTTTTCAATGTGTTGCTTTCCTATAAAGCCCTCAAACTGAGGGAGAAGTTCTATGCTTCAGTTATTTAATTTATTCATTAACTACTTTGTATTTCATGCTACCTCCCTCCCCCCCCCAATAACCCCAAGCAAAATTAGCATTAAAAGTGGTATTTGAGAATGGTATTTCAAATTATTTGCACTGCACTGAAAACCTAGCTGAATCATGAAATTCACTTAGTTAGGCTTTGATGCTGAAAGTCTGAAAGAGAAGTTTTCTCACCAGTAGAAATCTTCTATTAATGAAGAGTTTACCTAGAGAAAACTAGATCAAAAAAATTCCAAGTGCTAATTATGGTCTGTATATGAAGTCGCTCCACCTTCATAAGCACAAATAAGAAATGGACAGATTTTTCAATAAACAACTTATCTAACAGGAAATTAGAAATGTACATCTCTGTTGAAGAGAAAATAACAGCAGAGCTCATTTTTAATTTACTGAAAACAATTCAGCAGTTCAGTCAGAATGGAAGAAGGACACATAGGTTACAGGGGACTTCTGCACTAATAGCAAAACTAATCTGCCTAGGCATGTTGTACAGATCTCTCTAGAGTCCAAGTTAGGGGAAACAAGATGTGACAAAATGGAAGAGATGCAAGTGGAAAAACTGAAAACATTTGCGAAAAGCTTCAGTAGTCTTGCTGCAGACTAATCAATCACCTGGCAAGTGTGTGATGAACACACATGGGAATTCCCAGAGTGTAGTAACAGGTAGATAAATTGGGTGATACAATTTTGCTAGGTCTGCTGCTACAACTGGAAAGCAGCCATCTATTCTGGTGATGACAGTTATACCCTCTGGCCATCACCAGTAATTAAATCGCTATCTTTCCTATTCCATTTTTTCCCCAGATATAGATGCGATCAAAGACAGAACAATATAAAGGAGGAACAGGAAACTAGATTTAGGTAATAATTTTTAAAGCCAAGTGAGATAGCTTGAGATATTAACGCAATCCCATGAAAAACAAAGCATGCTTCTGCCAGGAAGACAGGTGCAACAGTGTGTGGTGATGTGTGTGTGACCATAAGGTTGTAATCAAAACCTCACATTTTTCATTTCTCCTAAAATTGCTAGAAAAATGCAGAGTGCACATGCAAATGGAAATAGTTTATGGATAGTATTTATCAGTAAAGTATTATCTAGAGTTTATTACAAGTTACAGTAGAGCCTCTTTCAAAATTAAGATTCTGTTTCAAATAATCAGAGCAGTTGTCCCTTTTTCTCAGAAAAGACAAGCACTCTTTGAAAAACAATTCATACTCACAACATTACTTATCCAAAAAAACAAAGGTCCAGCCTATCTCTGTACAAACTAGAAGTTGCATACCAGTGTTCAAATGCTCTCCTACCCACCATCATGGATTTCCAATGATAAACACAACAGTTAAAAAAAAAACAACAAACAAATAAAAATACAACACGTAGAAATTCATATTACCGTACACCTGTGGCTCTTAAACTACAGACTGCATAATACAACAGACAGGAGAAAGTTTCACAGACGTCATCCACATAACTCAGGTCAATTCCTTTTTCCAAGTGCAACACTTTGCTGTTCTGAAGCAGCTTGTGGATGCTCTTGCATACACTCCCCCTTCCACAGGCCAGCTCAGACCCCAGACACTGCTGGACACAATTCACTCCTCAAGAACCCTGAAAACCTTGTGTCACTGCAAGACCCTCCACAAGAAATAAACAGCTACGTGCAAATGGGAGCCTAACAATAATATGACTTTGAAATTAAAGCTCTGACACAGACCCAGCAGAACAGTATTTATAGAATCCCAGCAACTTTTGCAATGACTGGATCTCATACAATGGTGTTTTGTCTTTAACATACAGAGCTGAGTCAAATGTCCTAGTTTTAAAAATGCAACACAGTGAAAAGTCAAATACCACTGCAAAGCATTTCTGTATGTTATCCTTCTGCTGTCAGAAATACCCTCATATGGACCATCACTGTAGGAAAGAACTCAGACAGTACCCCCAAAAGAGATTCATACCACACCAATCGGTGCCTTTCATTTCCAGAATTATTAATAAAAGGTAAGCAAATGCATACAAAATGTACAACAAATGTATTTTTTTAAGTGCAATAAAGGGCTTGAGAATTTTCTTTTCCTCCCTCAGTGTATCAGTAAATCTTCTGTATGGTTTCTGATGACAGACTGCCTCCTAACCTCCCCTAGTTACAACTTGGTATAATAGCAAGATCACTAGAATATAGATGTTACAAAGGGAAGGGCTGTAGAAAAAGGACAGACTTGAAGAAAGGTTATGAAAATAGTACAATAGCAAGTAAATACAACACCCTAGTATGGATCAGCATGTGGTTGTGCCAGTTTTCATATAAACAACAAAGTAATCACTCTTTTCCTAATCTTTGTACCAACACCCTGTTTCAGAGATGCTTGCCTGCAGACACAGTTTAAATGTTGCTTTGAATTCCCTAGGTTTCCTTCTCCAGCTGCTGTCCCTTCTGAGCAGAAAGTATGCATGACAGATACTTGGTTAACCATTTTTAGCAAATTTGAAGTTCATCCAAACCTAGCATTTCACCAGGATGGGCCTTTGTCCAAGTTGACACCAATAGAAAGCTGAATTACACAGTAATGAACAAGACCCAATCCAATCATCTCACACAGGTTAGTTCCCATTTAATTTTCTACTCATTTTTCTCAAAGGTACTTAATGAACTTTGCTGGACTGACAGCTCAGCAGATCTTTGTGTCAGTGCCCAATGGGGAGTCTGTCCATTGGAGAAGAGGGTGGAGCCTTTGAATCCTGAAGTATTTTATAATGGGTCATTATCTTTTATAGCCTGTAATACTACATCTTCACCAAGAACTATCTTGCTGTCTTCTCCTTTGTGAAAGAGAACAGTGCCCTCCATCCGCTTTTATCCCATTTTTTAGTTAAAAAATAAAATGAAGAAAAACATGCAAAAGTCCCTCACTGCACAAGCATGCAAAATGCAGAAAATTAATATGAGAAAGCAAAGCTTCAAATTAAAAGCGGGATTGTAGATCACTAATGCAACTTAAAAAGTGAAATAAAACATCCAATACGTAGGGAATAACTGACTCCCACACTTTAATCATATTAACTAGCAACCTAACCTCCTGGCACACTTTCCTGGGCTAGATCCTGGAGACAAGATTTAGCATAACGCACTTCCACAAGCCCAAGCAATGGGTACAAGGCACATTCAAATCACAAATGCCTGTTGCTGTGCTGGGTGTCTAAAAGGAGAGTCTGAAAAATATCAAAAGGAGTTCCTTTTCATATGCACAACAGAACCGCTAATCTGCAGCTCTTTGTTCACTCATACTTTTCCCTGGTAGTCCTCTAAGTACTGACGTATCCTCAGAGGAATTTTGTAGATTGAGACATTACCGCCCCAAGCTGTCAACCTCAACCTTTCCATAGAGGTCACTCACAACAGTAGCTTACCAGGAGATGCCAACCTGTCAGCTGAGAAAGGTGAGATGGGTGCAGACATCCTGCTGTCAACTCTAGTATGGGCATGTTAACCTATGGCACTAAAGATGGTGATATAATGCCAGGAACTGCTGGAGCAACATTCATCAGAAGATGCCTGCATCCTAAATGTGAGCCTTATCACAAATGGGGTTTTAAAGCATTTTAGCCTCAGTACAGTAAGATATTAAACCTATAAGCACTCTGGCTGAAATTAGTGTGACTATATACGTAAGATGGTACTTTACTGAATTGGGTTTTAATACTTTATATTTTTCTATTTCTAAGGCAATTAATGAAAAAAAAGGCTAGAACATACCAGCACAAAATCCCTTGGGAGACTACATTAACTGCAACAATCATGTAGTTGACACATGGTTTCTGTTTCTAATGAGGAATGCCAACTAAACAGAAAATAAAAGGATACAAGCACTGATACTTCCTGATATAAAATATATATATTTGTATGTGTTTCTGTCCCAGGGAGAAGTGTATTAAATTTACAAAGGGTGTCTCAGGACAGAAAGCACTATTATCCTGAGACCTGGATACCCAATGACTCACAACGGGTTTCTTGTACTTTGTGGCAACTATGGCCACGGCAGACACACAGACAACAGGTCTGATCTGCTATGGAAGCTCCTGCATTCTGTTTTTTTAAGGGACACATTTGATACATGTCTATATGTCTTCCCTTCTAGCTTCACAACTCCCTATTAAAGTGATTAATGCTGGGGGGTAGTCAGATGATTACCCTTTGTAAATTTAATATGCTTCTCCCTGGGACAGAAATGTACACAGAAACGAGGCTAAAGAGCTGGGTAAAGAAATTCCTGCAATATTGGCAAAAATTGAGCAGGTAATTGTGGCACTGGCATCAGGAGCTATCCCATACTCAATTCTCTCCTGCAAGGGAATGCATTCCAGTAGTTCCAGGAGTGGCTACACTATCAGTAGTTCTTAAGACATCCATTTAACACTTTTTATTACCATGCAGTCACAGCAGCAATAATTAATTCTGAAAGAAATAGTGCCTGAGGATCTGCAAACCTACGCTGAGTTTTCACTGATCCTCAACATGCATGTTATGATACACATCTATATAGGTGCAGATATATGCATACATTCAAAAATAGATCAATCTGCAAAGCAAACTTGATAAAATGCCAATCTGAAACATAAATTAAAATTCACCTAAATTTACTCCCATCCTGAGAGAAGCAAAATGTAAACATGTTATTAAAGGATGGATTAGCATGTCTAATTCCATGGAAATTAAAATATAGATAAAGATGTAAAACTGTAATTAAAAGTATTAAGAGAAAACATTAATAGGATGAACTATACCCTCTAATGCAAAATGGTAGGTAAAACTGTAGGCCTGTTTCCAAAATTACTAAATGAGGAAAAAAAATACAGTCTGTTCCTGGGAAAAGATTGATAATAAGCAGTTATAGTTACACAAAACCCCTTGATACATTTATAAAACTTATTAGATATCTGTTATCATTTGCAGATACATAGATGAAGGTTTTTCCTCCTGTCCTTTACAGAAAGAATGGAAGAAAGTGTAATTTATTTTTTTTTACAAATACTGCTGAATAGATTGGCAGTTTTGTTTTTCTTAGTTCTCTAAACAGATTAAAACTGCAGCTTTACTTTATCCATTTTGCCATTTTGAGTCAAAACATCTCAGACAATTTCCATTTCTAACTATTAAAGAAACAGTTTTCAGATTCAAGTTAGAAATACAGGCATTCCCCTGTCTCTTCATACAGTATTTTTTTGGCTGAATTTCAATTTCAGTTTACAGGATGTTAAAATATGTTCATGTTAAAGAATAGTTTGGTCAAGAGTTGTTCAAATCAATCAAAGGTGAAATAAACCCCATCAATTCTGTGATTCTGTAACAATGAAGATTTTTTTTGTCCCTGATGCTGATGTAGAAGAAGCACCTCCGGCAAAAGAATCATCAGCTATACTCCTCAAATAATGAAATCTTTTTATTTTGAAAAGTGAGGTATTAACTCACTTACATGGTAACTTTGTTTTGCATTTTACAAAGTTTTGATCCCGGAATTTCTCTGTTGCACCCAATATACGATGCTACCTTGCCTCTGAAGTCATCGTCTACACAATGAGTTGCAAGAGCATGAGTTGTATTTCACGTATTTATAGGTGTGAGACATCAGAACATTTATATTTTTTCTCCACTTTGCAATTCTTTGCTTACTTCAGTTTTGTTTCTCTGCTGATTGCTTTTAATCAACATCTCATTTTTAACAAAAACACAGAGGTAGTCAAGAGATTCCCACAGTAATTGACCTCCAGGCAGTACTACAAAATCCTCCTTTGTATGATGTTAGCTGTTGAGCAGAGAAAACAGATTCTGACCGTTATCCAGTTAACTCCACTTAACTCCGGTTAAAAGTGCATACCACCCATATAGAAAGGTATGGTCAAATCTATGTCTAGAATCTCAGTTTCAGAATTCCTTTTGAGAATCATTAAATAATTATAAACATCAAAAGTGCATGCATGCATACAAACAAACAGGAGTGAGGGTGGGAAACAAGCTATGATTTCAACAACTGCAGCCAAACCATTAAGCAGTTGCCATGGTCAGAAAGCAGCATCCATTTTATGTTTCAAAACCTATTTACGTTACAGACAAAAATGATTGCTTTACTGTACAAAGCACATAAACAGTGCTTGGTTTCTTTTTAACCTACTAAAGGAGTAATTTCAGGTGAAGCTGATTTTTATCATTTACTAATTTGTTCCAAATAGATTTTTCTAGCAATAAAAGTGTACGTGGATGACTCACAATGATATTTTAAAGATAAAATACAGCTAGGCCTCATAATTTAGAGATCGTCATTAGACCTCATCAACTAGAATCAGGAGTTTCTATTACTATATACACACTGCTCTCCAAATGGAGCTTATTTAAACAGCAATCTCATAAGTATGACTTCTTCCAACAGATTGTGGGCATCACTGGATTTCCAAGCCCAGAAACCAAGTAACTGTTCTTGGGCATAAGACAGTTTTGGTTCAGACATGCTAACAACACTAATAGTTAATTCCTCAAGAACTGGCTTAAGGTCAGATAGAAGCTCTAAGTGAAACGAGTGTGAAACTCACGCAGTTTAATGTCTAAATTGCTGTAGCTGCAGAGGAGTGACTAGCTGCTTTTGGTGAAGCTCTACAGATGACTACCTCAGCGGAGAGGCTTGCAGGATCAAAGCTGTGCCTTCAGGCTAAGACCAATGAACCCATTTCATGGATGACTTGAATCAAACTTTGATGCAGAAGTGAATCATTAACTCATTGTCTCACTGTGGCACTAGTATTTGTAAGCCACCCCAGATAGACCACAGGATAATCCAGACTGGAAAGGGACTCAAGCTAGTCCAGCTTCCTGCTCAAAACAACCTTCTGCTCCCCTTACTGAATCTTATATATAAATATATATATATATATATAACAAACATACAAAAACTTTTTTTATTATACGCTGTAAGCAAATCCAGTTTAAGAAGGATATTACATTCAAGAATACTATTATGCTCTGAGTTAAGGAAAAAGTAGCCCTGCTACCTTATAAAAAAAAAAACCCAACATCTCATAAAACATGCAAAATAATATGGAGTATAAAAGATTAGCTATAAGGTCACACTGGCTTTTCTGTTAGTAGCAAAAGTGCACATAAGAGTTAACATTAAAGATTAAAATGAAATAAATATGCTCTCTAATGAACTAATATACGTGGGTAAGGTAACATCTGCTACTTTGTTTATAACAAATGTGTCAAACATTAGATATGCCAGCATTCACGCACATGTTCTGATGGAAGTTGGAGAATTTGCTTTATTCTTCCAGCAGAAAATGGAAGATTTTAAGTCATAGCAGAGTAGTACCAGACCTGAGAGCGCTAGGAGAGAAAGGCAGAATGTTTTTCTTAAAGAGACAGCCCTTCTGATAACTGTTGTTAGTTGATCACTACAGAAAAAGTATCTTAAGTGGTTTGAGAACAAGGAAAGAACAGGTTATTTACCAAGTTCTAACCTACTTTCTATCTCTAAAAATTTTAAGTAAGGAGTGATTAGTAAACTGCATGGAGTCAGGATTAACCCCGGGAGGATTCTACTCCTCCCTTTGTGTTTCTCTTCCCTTGTCAGATAATCCTAACAGGAAAATCCCAGCCCTTCTCAAACCAGTCCAGATCTGCTGTCAGAGAGAACATGGGGGATATCCCCTACTTCTTCACAAGCATCACCTATTCCTTTATAGAATGTCTTGTGACTAATGAATTTCTGTGGATTTGTTAGCGCACACTTTAGATGGTAAACAAGAAGATTCTATGTCAAAGCCTATAACCTTTTGAAAGGTGCCTTTGAAAGGAGTTGCAAATTGATCTAATGCCCAGTTTCTTCTGTAACTATGTAAACTGTTCACAGATCTGCTGTAATGGATAACAAATCTTGAAAGCTTATTACACCTAGATTAAACAAGAAACTAGATCAATTCCTCCATTTTGATTGTAAAGTTCAAAAGTCCACATTAACCAAAATGTACTTTTAATTTGCCTTCAGTCCACAAACCAGCAAATTGCTAAATCACAGAAACACAAAACCTTGAGAGCCAATAAAACTCCAAGATTTCCATCCCACTTGTTTGGATTTTAACATAAATCATGTTTCACAATTTTTGTTTGGTTTTTTAAGCTGTTTTCATCTAAATATTTCAGCTGGTTTACCCTGTTAAAACTTTTTAAATTATTTATTTTTTTTAACATTTTTGTCTCACTTTGGATAGACAGGAAAACATAACTCACTGGAACAATCTATCATAATATTACGTTTACTTATTATTAAAGCACTTTTCTATGAGGATTAAAATTTCTATGCCTGTTACTGCCTCTAAATTAATAACCAAGATCAATTTGTGATAAAAAGATATGGTAATTAAACCATGATAAATAACTTTGGTAAATAAAAAAATCCAACAGTGAAAACTGCATTTAAATAAGCACCTCTATTGTGCATGAAAATAGGGAACCTTATAACACTGGATTTTACTTGAGAATTGGAATAGCAGCTGTCAAAGATTTTGGGGCCCTAAAGTCCTGAGCATATTAAGGACAGATGAACGGACATGAAAAATGAGGTTGTAAAAAAATATAAACTTTATTTACAGTAGCTCATAGGAAACCCCTAGCTCTTCTTGAAGCTCTTTCTGCAGTTGTACATTATAACTGAAAATTGGGTAGGAATAGAAACTTAAGGCTTGCCTGTAGAACGCAGTATTGGCATAGGAAGATCTTGACAATACGCGATGATCTGTTGCACATTCATTTTGGGGTATAAAAGGAACGTTTTTTCATTTCAGGGGTATTGAATGGCTATGACAATTTCCAGTGAAAGGAAAGGGTGCTCCTAGTGTTACCCAGCTCAGGAAGACCAATGTTCTCATTTGTCAAAAGTCATTCTGATAGTCCTTCTATGGCGCAATAGCGTGTTGTGTTTCCTGAAGTGCTGAACATGATGTGCATTGAGAAGGGATCCAGACTCTCAACTCTGCACTGAACAGCCCATGGGCAGAATTCCACTTTGGCATGGAGATCTCTTAGCATCAATGCAAAACACTTTTTGCTTGCACTGTTAGGGAGAAGAAAGTAGAGGACTGATCCATGATTGTCAAGACTACGATTATGAGTAACAAACAGATCTTTCGTGGCAAGAGGACGAGGAAGTCACAGGCATTAAAAATTACTATTTAAGAAGTTTCTCACACCATCTCTGAATATTATCTGGAATAGATGATTGTCACTCATCAGCCATATTCTCACTTCTTAGAAACTTAACTCTCGTGCTTTGCTGACAGTCTTTTCAAGTGAACGCTAAAAAATTCCTACAAGCTCCCAATCACTGCTATTACACTATACTTCAGCTCAGTTTCTTCAGGGAATTTTGTAATCAATGGCACTTTCAGAACATGGAATAGAATTTTTTTTGACAAAATATATCTCTGAAAAGATAACCCAAATTATTTTTAAAATGCTGACATCGCTAAAATACATGCTTTCCTCTACATCCAACCTGCACATATACCTTCAGGTATGGAAAGTACTTTAAAATGAAAAAGTGCTTTCTTGGTTAATGTTTAATGAAACATCAGTATTTTTTCAAGGTCTGTTGTGACAACAGAAAGTATTAATAATAATTCAGAGAAAAAAAATTAATTTTGCATACTGTATATATTATTTTGTGTTCTTGATTACTATCATAGATTAAAGTGGTTAAAAGTGCATTAGACTTTTTTTTTCCTCATACTTCCCCTGCATCTTGCTTTTAGTAATTAAGTCCACCAACTTTTCTTCCTTTTTCTTTCAAGCTATCTGACGGTCCAATTGTATGTAACAGAACACTATGTTCCTCCCACCTGTCCTGCTAATTTGACATGAAGTACCCTATGAGTTGTTGATAACCTCATGTACAAGTACTTTCCTATTTTAAGAGCTTTCCATCATTTGCTGTTTCTTGAATACTTTGAGATATGAACAAACCTTTCATTTTACATATCTGGACTTGGTGGGTCTGGTCATTTCTGCAGTTTTTTGTTTGTGCTCACTGAAACTTCACATAGCATCTCCAGGAATCATAACTAATTTACATTTGAATTTAGGTAAGTTTTTATTAGACAGTATGATTTCTGAATGCTTTTGCATTCATATTAGATTCTTCAAATCTAGCTATTCTCCCCTTCATGATAACTGAATTTATGGATAAGAATACAAGATACATTTTTCTAGTTAAAATGTTTGTTTCTTAACTGTCACATACAAAGTCCTGGCCCCACTGATACAGACAGTAAACCTCCCACTGATTTATTTTGTGTAAGGTTCTATAATCTGTACATAATTCACCCCGTCTTAGTTATTAATATCCAAATCTCTTTAACAGTTCTGCAAATATTACCATTCTTCTAATCTCCAAACATCTAATGAAAATGCAAACAGCATGAATTAAAAAAAACCAAAACAAATAGTATGCTCACTATAAGAGAAAAGCAGTAATAGCAATAATTTATCATGTATCTCCAGGAATCTTATTATTTATGCTGCTGCCAATAGTAATTCAACATCAAAGTGTACCCAAATAAACTAGTCCAGAAATTTTGTTAAATATAAGGAGTTGTACACAGTACTTTCCTTGGATGAGAAACAGATTTAAATACAAATAGTACTGGATTTGTACTTTTCACTTTAAAATAATCCAGTCTAAGAGGAAGGAAAAGGCAACGTAACTGCAACTATAGTCACCTCTTTCCTTTCTGCACTTCCAAAGGCAGAGACTCCAAAACGCTCATGTCTGTTGCTGAAGTAAATCAGAACTGCTTGGCACTATGATCACAGACTTTTAAGAACAGTGCCCAGGATTTAAGGGGATGATGTTAAATTTCCTAAGTATCAGAGTAATTTGATGAGCCTTCTGAGATACAGGTGGGATGGCTGTCCAGCTGTCACTTTCCCTCTACTTCTGCACAATGACATGGAAATTTATTTTGAAAATCTTTTTCAGCACTACAGATCACATACAGATGGAACTGCATTCACAAATGCATTTCAAATGATAAACACAAAATGTGTCTCATGCATCCTACATGCAAACACTGATTTAACACTGAGGAAAGCTATCAGCAAGTTACTCAAAAGTTTAAATGACATTGTTTGAAATGAAATATTTAAAAGTTAAAATTAAATTGTGTTGCTGTGGATCAACTATAAACTGTATTTTGAAAATGAATTAAAAGATAATTGCACACAATAAAAATGAGGCAAGAAACAGCATTTTTATAGTTATATGTTATAGATCTAGAAATTATCCACTAATTCTCCCCTCAAACCTGAAAAGCAGCATATATCAATTGGAAAGTTGTAGGAAGGATAGACTACAGCTTTAAAACAATTATCTAAATATAGATGTCAGCAGAGACCCTCATGATTCTTACAAAACCTTTCAAAAAAGCTCTGATTCAGAAAAATGCTCTGATATTCAGGATATCGTTTCACAGGTACAGAATACTTAATGAAGATTCCTTCCTCAATCCGCCGTTGTATTTTCACTTAAAGATCTCAGAATAATAATACTAACCAGAATAATATGACTAACCCATGTTTCAGGTGAACGTCTTCATCAATAACCAATAGACATGGGTGATCTGCAGCTGGTTAGCCAAACATACATTTTGATTGCCCTATGGCAGAAACAAAAATTTGCTGTCTTATGTCAGGGCTGCTGTGTTAAAATAATTTTTAGACTCCTTTCAATGATCATTTGAAAGGATGAAAAATACCAAATCTCTGTGGTGAGTGTTCAAGTTCCTCTCTAGCGAATTACTCCATAAAACCTGAAGGGGATAGAGGGGTGGAGGTCAGTCAGGTTGGTGCTGGAATAAACAATCCTTGAAGAACAGCTCTCAGGATACTTGCAAGTATTCCAATACAGACTGGACTGCAGTGAGGAATGCATTTGTTTAACAGGTACTGCCTCAAAGATCACAGATGTAATCTGGCATTATAACTACAGATTCAACACAGACACTAAAGTTTACTTCATCAACACAACGCTTATGAAATGTTAGGTAAAAACACAGGAAAAAAATATGCACAGAAGCACATCGCAGACTCAACTGGCAGTCAAGTCTGGCAGAAGTCTATCACCTAGTGACAGCTTCCTTCTCTTTCATTTGTTAGCATGATATAAAGAGAAACTGAGTGAGACAAGTCCTGGGCTTCATTAGTGTAGGAAGAAAAAAACAATCAGCAAGTTAAAGTATTTTGATATAATGATCAAAAAGTCCTAAATATTTTAAACTGTTTTCAGATAGTTTAAAGCAACTATATTCATATTTGATCAAACTTGCTGATCTAGACAGAAAACACTAAGTAATAGGGAAGGAGAATATTTACTGTAACTGTCAAGGAAAGACTGAAATTCAACTCCTACCTCTAAATCACCCACTGGCAGGTTAGAGGGAGATTTGCCTGGTGTATAAGAACCATAATTGCAACCTCCTCCTTTGAGTTTGATGTTTATTTCCCTAAAACAGAACTGTCATGTGCTTGGGACATCTTAGTCATTGTGTATTTGTGAACACTGCATATGTCTAAAGAAAATATCACTGGTAGGAATACCATAGCCAGCATATGAATGTCATTACTTTGAGGTAACACATGCAGTGGGAAATCTTAACTGAACCGTGCAAAAAATCAGAACTGTGTAAAAAAGTGAGGAATGAATAATTCTTTTCTGTGATTTCTATTGTCTAGAAAAAAACCCTCATATCTTCCTTCTTTCTAGTTTAATTTCTTATTTGTTTCCTTCCACTTACTTATGCAGCTGGAAAAGCTACATAAAACAGTGTCTTAACACCTTCACTGTAAAGCGTTTGCTAAGGTCAGGAAACCATACGCAAAAAACTGTCTGAGCAGTTAGCAGGTAACATCTAATGATAAGAGATCCAGTGGCTTTTATAAAACGGACATGTAACTGCACAGTCTGGACCCCATTAAGATTGTATTAGATGAGTCACAAAGCCTCTCTACCCTCCAGCAGATCAACATTCCCACCCAACTTGGTGTCACCTGCAAATCTGCTGAGGGCGCATTCGATCCCCTTGTCCAGATCATTGATAAAGATGTTGAAGAGAACCGGCCCCAGTACCAAGCCCTGTGGGACGCCACTCGTGACTGGCCGCCAACTGGATTTAACTCCATTCACCACCACTCTCTGGACCTGGCCCTCCAGCCAGATTTTAACCCAGTGGAGAGTATTCCCATCTAAGCCACGAGCATCCAGTTTCTCCAGGAGGATACTGTGGGAGACTGTATCAAAGGCCTTATTAAAGTCCAGGTAAATAACATCTACAGCCTTTCCTTCATCTACCAATCGAGTTACTTTGTCATTGAAGGAGATCAGGTTTGTCAAGCAGGACCTACCCCTAGTGAATCCGTGCTTTGATCCACTTTAATAAAAGTCAAGATATTTGCTGGAGTGAAGTGTATAGGCCAGACCAGCATCTTTCAGAGGGTGAAAACATACCATCACGTGCTCTTACCAGCTCTGAGGCCCCCGTGCATCTCCCTATAAGAAAAAATGAGACTCTTTCCTTTTCTTCTTTCAAAAGAATCAAGAATGGCTGGCATCAAGGTAGATATTTCTAGTTCCTGTTCATAAATATGGTTGAACCCAAGGCATAGTTGAAGAACAGCTTGTAAGAATGGACCGATGCTCAAAACCATGAATTTCTAATTTATAGTTCATTCTGAGTAAGAATTCAATACATTGATAATTTAAAAGTAGTAACCGTTCATACCGACAAGCACCCTAGCTGCAATGCTTCAGCATGGAAAAAGATGCTATAGTTGAAGAATTAAGTAATAACTTGGGTTTGAGTCCCTTAAAATAACACTTGTCAAAGCATTCAAGTTGTTTTTATAATAATTTGCCATGTTTCTCACTTAAATCATCTTGTCTTGGCGTTTACTAATAAAGGCAGACATTATAGTGACATTGGCTAGACCTTAGCGAAGTTCCCTCAAGCAAGAGAAACATAAACAGAAAAAAGTTTAGTGCATGGAAAAAATCCTGAAGAGTCCCTGTGGATGCCTGCACCACAGACCTAATTCCATTTTTTTCCTTTCAACTTATTAAATAAATTTCCTACAAATCTTAGAATACATTAAAGGGAAAGAAAGAAAGAAAAAATTACCACTGTGATGATATTGTGGAGGCGATTAGTCTATGACTACCATATAAAAATAAAAAATAGGTAAGGGAAAGAGGCAAGGGTCAAGCAGACATTATTGGAAGTAATTTGAAATTGACTACATTATATAAGATCAGAAAACCTATCTGATCAAAACAAAGCTCTACATTAAAGAGAAATCTATATTATAGTGTTAACTCAAAAAAAGAAAAGTTTTATTATATTAGTCCTCATACCTCTGAAAACAGAGTTCTCAAGGATATAATTAATTCACAGATCCTTTTTTTATGTCTAAAACTGAAGTGCAATTCAGTTCAGTTCCAATGAAGGAATCAAAACATTTTTTTTTTTTTTATACTTCATTATCTTGATCCCTCATAGCTTTGCCCTGAAACATTGGCAAAAAATATTCATCCTTGGTATCAGAATTCCGTTCACTCTCTAAACTATGATAAAATTCATTTGCAAGCTTTGCACTTGGCAGGAACACAAAAACTTCTACTGGTCATTTTCTCTGGGAGCACAAGAACACTTTCTCTCAGCTCAGAGCAAGTTCATTCATGCTTTCTTCAATCTGACCTTTGTCTCTAAAGACAATATATGAACTATTTAAATTTAGCTGATGGGATTTCAGAAAGATATTGCCTTTGTACTCCCAAATATTGCACCCCACAAGAGTCTGCAGGCTCTTGCAGACTCTTGCGATTACAGCACTTACAGATCTTAGAAAAGCTAACTACTGTAACTAAGTCTGTGAATTTGAGGGACACTGATTAAAGTGCATAAAACTACATAGATGGTTTAACTCAGAATTTAAATAGCTTAATTCATGTGTATTAATTCACCTTCACTGTAATTTAAATCAAACCAAATGAAGACCAGTTTAATTATGAGTAAGGTTGCCTATACACAGATTAAGCATTGTTTAATCTGCTAAAAAGAATTCAGTCCCAGCATAGACGGTATTGCAGGATGCACTTACACATTCTGTTCTCCTCAGTGCCAAAACCACTGTAAGAAAAGTTCACGTCCCTCTGACATCTTTTGCCCAAACCAGCTGTACTTGTCCCCCACACTACAGTTTGTCACAAAGACAGTTCTGAAATTATCCAACCTGAAAATAACTTTCCAAAGCAAAGTTGCTGCCAAGAGCAACATATGACACTACCTCAGATGTGGCAGTTACACAATACACAGCCAGAAAAGCTAGGCTGACCACTCATGGCATTTCTTTCTCTGTATTGACTGATTTTTGTTATATTTTACTACACACGCTATTGGACATGCTGACATTTTCTCTGCTTTAATTACTGCAAAACACTTTTTAATATTTCTGCAATTTACACTATTTAGAAGAGTATAAGCAAGGGAAGTTTTAAAGAACTTTCTCAGATCTGGGATTTGATCATAATATGTCTTCTGAGGACAGCTTTCTCATTTCATACAAGACATCCATATGATATATTTGAGAACACAGTAAATGCTATGCTATTGGGCTTATCTGTTTAACCACAACCATACCACGAGCTGCTGTGTTAGCCATTTAAGCCATTTTTAGCGCATGTGAGCCCTAGAAAAAAAAAACCATGCAGATTATGACGCTGTTGAACCATATTGAAGTGTCTGAATAAAATTACCTGCGGTTGCTGTTAGCATTACAATTCTTTGGTTCTTCCAAATCCACACAGTTGAGGACCATTATACATATAAAGAAGTCACCACATAATAGCATGTAACTGCCAAAGATGCTTCAAAGGTCTGTTAGAGCCCATTTTTCTCTGAACTGCAGTGCCTACTAAAGCACATGCAAGTTTCATTGAAGTTGTATTTGATTTTAGCTCAAAGCTTCTCACAGAGAACAAAATACATAAAAGACATCATGCTTGCCAGATTAAGGGTTCCTGACTAGAGGTAAAAGAGCTGGCTCAAATACAGATGGGAAATAAAAATGTTAAGCTTTGATTTCTGATGGAATAGATACAGGAGCTTATCTACGTTCATAGTAAACTCTTTAGTTTCACCTCACGATATATTCTAATAAACAGGAGGACTCTATAGTCTGCCTTACTGTGTCTTTATATTTGAAATCTGATTTACAGCACTGATATTATGCAGGGAACTCAACAGGTTGATACTTATGGGCCACGTGGCATAAATTTCAGGCACTCATATCTTTTATATATTGCTAGAGATGCCTTCGCCTCCAAGCTAAAAAGATGTATTTCATATAAAACTTGGAGGCAAAGGCAACTCTAGCAATATATATAACATATGAATGCCTGGAGTTTATCCCACACATTTTTAGACAACCAAAAGTGTGTTTATCAGAATTTACAGGCTTCCATCAAGACCAAGTATTTTATTTGAGTTTAAATAAATAACAAGACTTTAGACAAGGTAGAGTTTGTCAAACTCTACCTCTGCTATGCAGAGACATGTAAGTTGTTTATAGACTGGCTGTGAGTGGTCCTGCTTTGCACAGGGTGCTAGCATGACCTCCAGAGGCGCTTTGCAACCTATAGCACTCTGCAGTTCTACAAATAGCCTTAACTGATGACAGTATGTAATTATAAATCAAAAGTGACACCTCTCAAAGAGCAACTGCTCTGAGATCATGATTGTTCTATTAATGCTAGTTAAAAACTTCAAGTGAAATAACACAACTGAATCTCTACCTGTAATTGTATGTGCCTTTTTTTCCCCCTGATTGATTCTGCCACATTCAACTGTGACATAGGGGACGGTCCAGTGATCCAGGAGGCCTGGATTTGACTACGCAAAGGAAGCCTTGTAACTTGTCACAATTAAAACTGTCAGATATAGAGTTCATAAATACAAATATTTACAAATGGAAAGAAAAAAAATATCCAAAGTTATTATGTTAGGTTTCTCCTTGTACATGCTTAACATCAGAGGGTGAAACAGTATGCATAGAACACCAGCACAATAAAAAAATCCTTAGTACTTTCCGTATCAAAGTCACTACAATGCTGCATCTCTATTCTTTTACTTGTAGCTTTTACAACAAAATGACTATTAAATTTGCCACCCTACTCACTTCTCAGAAAGAATTTTTAATCAAGCCCCTTAAGCAAGGGTATTTTGTCCCCAGCAAACATGTGAAGATATATGTACACAAGAGTTGCACTCGGAGTGTAACGCAAAAACCAGTAAGCTTGTCTAGTCTGAGTTTAGCTACAGACACATTACTTGAAGAAGGTTCACTGCATCTTTCTTTTGGGTTTTTTGTGTTTGTTTTTTGGGAGGGAGGAAGTGGGTGTTCTGTTTTCTTTTTTTGCAAGCACTGTCATATATATGCCTAAAGCTCATGTCTATCAGATAACATAACAGCATTTCCCTTTTCATTAAAACTTTTATTTTGTGGGAAAATATACCTGAGGGAAAATGGACAATAAAAGTGTGAGGTTTTGACACCTCTGTCATTACTGGTTCTTTACAAAGTACTGCACTCAGCAACGTTCAGGGAAGAATGCAGTCCTGAGTAACATGCTCTAACATGCTCTAGGCAATCCTGCTTCAGCAGGGGAGTTGGACTAGATGATCTCTATGGTCCCTTACAACTCTAAAAAAAAAATTCAGTGAAATTCAGTGAAAAAGAAGTCTGGCTACAGCTGATTTTAACTAAGCAAGGTTTTCCCGAAGCTTTTTTACTATCTTTTATTACTACCTTTGCCTAACTTTCTCCTGATTAAGATGAAGAGTACACTGCTTTACAGAAAGTCTGTTTTGTAACATCTATTGGAGGAAAACCACCACCTTATGCCAGCAGAGGTTTTTTGGTAATAAAAGACTGATTTATGGTCTTAGCAGTGAGCAATTTCAAGTAGAGGATTCCTTTGCTGCTGGAGAACCTAAACTCATGATTTCAAGCGCACTGTGGCACTTTCCTTTTCTTGTGAAAACAGCTGTAAGGCTTACAGTGGTTTTACTCAAAAGAATCTCTTAGTGAAATCGGATCTTAAGCTAGTGGGGAACTAAAATCTCACATGGCATTAACAGAGTCTTCCTCAGTTGGAAAACATGGGACTAATTTTAACTCTCATTTCTTTTACAGCAAAGTAAGTCAATGACTTTAATACTATTGTAAACAAACTAGGTCCGATTCAAACAGCTTGCATTACATAGGGTGCAATAATCAAAATTCTATGTCTTTAATAGACCATCGAGACATTTTTTTACAAGAATCAGTATCTTGGTTAACGTTCTCCTTGTATTATTAACTGCCCTTCTACAAGACGGTCTCTCATACACCTTTTTTGTTATATATGGGTCAGATCCTTATGTCATTTACAGAGAAATAAATTAGTTAAAATGAGTAATACTCAAAGCTACTGAAATAATTCCACATTTACTCAAGCAAGGGCATTCAGAATCTGGACCACAAGTTCTAGTTAGTGGTTTACTTTCCCTATTGTTCCTCCTGTGATAATCTTTGAGACTTCTGCATTCCAACAGTGGAAGCATCAAAAAACTTTTTACAATAATCAATATTTCTAATTGAACATTTAATTTTTATCCAACTGAATTCACTGACATTGCTCTCTCAATATTTAATGTGAAATAAGCAGCATTGGGTGGCTGAAGTTTTCTAGGGTTTCTCCAATCATTTTTGTTCTACACTTTGGTCAGGTTGTATTTGATGATTTGTTTCCTAATCAGAAATCCAGCCACCTTTATGATAACAAGGAGAATATAACACAATTTAATTGGAAGAGAAAGTCAGTTCAGTTGAATTTTGAAATCTATTTTATGCATTTTTCAAATGATCTCATTCGCAGGCAATTATGTGCCAGTTTTTCCCTGCTTGTCCCTCATTTCTGTCACTCATCACAGTGAAATCATTACAAGATCAACATTTAATCACATAGAAATGAAGGTCACTAACAGGCATACAAAAGAAGCCACTCCTTCATATGAATACAGAAGCTTTTTATTTGTTAGGTTACCATGCTGTTTGAAAAAGCTTATCACTTGCTCACAGAAAAAGTCATAATTTGCATGAAAGAAGGATCTCAGCATGCAGTGTTGATAGCAAGGTTCCATGGCTGATCTCTGCTGCAGAGCCTGCCACAGGAGACCAGGATAAAGTTTTATTTTGGCAGGGAGCTGGCTAACTGCAAACCTGAATATCCTCTTATTTTATAAGAGCACATGATTCATTAATATTAAGGTTCAGCAAATAACATTAGATTTTGCTGCCCTCATTGAACTGTAACCCCTCAAGGGCTGTGGGTTTTCATCAGGAGAAATGCTGCATTCCACAAGTGTGAGACTTCCTGTGTGGCTGCAATATGCTTCAGTTACCGCTACTGTAGATCTACAGTAATTTCGCCGCAGTACAAAGAGGGTACCAAATACCAGGAAGGTGTAATCCTTTGTGCTGTTGTGCATGGCTACACAAGAGGCACTGAAAAGAAGGGTCTAAGAGGCTGTCTCCCATTGTTCAAGGTTAAGGTTGAAGTATTTATATTTAATTAAACTTTCAAATCATAATACATAAAAAATAAAGCCTACTTGTTGGAAAGCAGAAATGGCAAATATCACATGCCATGCTGAGAAAGTGTCTTATTTAGGTATCTAACTCTTCTGAGCATGGCAAGTCACTAGAAGTTCTAGGGAAGTTTACAGATCCATGCAAAAGGCTGCATCTCAAACCAAACCTCCTTACTTTTACCCATCTAGGAAATAAGAACAGACAAACAATTGTATATTATATAAAAGATAATGTAACACAACAACATGTTACTAAGTGAACTTAATTACAAAAATAAGTCCCTTTCAGTCACAGGTTTCTGCTTCCATTCCAAATAATCACATTCAGAGCTTAAGACAGCTAGAAAATGCAGCTTCAATACACAGTGTCCAAACACCAAAAGTGACATCATTGAAAAGAAACATCAAGAAACACAGCTGTCTCCACCTGCAGAAATTAGTACAGCACAATTCAGAGTGTTTGCCAGCGTAGGCCATCATGAAATTGGCAGAAAGATGGCAGATTCTGACATTTTAAATGAGATGAAAACAAAGAATGAGACTAATGAAGAGGTGGAATGTGGGCAATAAAAATGTACCCACATCACATATGCCAAAGTAAACAAGAGAATGCCTGGTACCTCAAGCTTGGGTACCGAGAATAAGAAAAAATTGCACCAAGTTAGCTGGTGTATGCACCACAATAGACATCCTTAAGCTAGTAGCTGATTTCCTGGGACAAACAAAGGTTACTGACTGCTTAACCTAATTTAAAACAAAACCAAACCTATCTGGAACAGAAACAGATAAGCATGTGCATGCGGAAGGTAGTTACAGAAGAAAAAGTGTAATATACTTGACACTATTCTGTGTCTTCATACTTCAGATCAGTACCCCAGTCACACCGCAGAGTCTGAGCAAGTGAAACATCACTAAGGAAACTCAGAGCATTTGTGACTCGCAAATTAGAGACCAGTTAAGCTCAATCACCTCAAAAGAGAAAAAAAGTGTCATAGCAAGACACAACAGCAAAAAACCAAACCATCTAACCCACAGCGACACCTAGCACCACTGCCCTACCTTTCCCCTACTTCCCCCATAAAACCCACATCAAGAGTGTTATGCATAAGGTCAGTCCTCTATGAATCTCGTAAAAAATTACAGGAAAGTGCAGCTGTATCACTACTTGCTCTTTCAGAGCACACTCTTAGCCAGCACTCCCTGTTCCCTAGAAGCAGAATATTTTCCATCACTCCGACCAACGGGTAAACACAGCTCATCTGAACATGTTTGATTTTTGTCCAGACCTCAAAACTGTTGTCTTCCTCCAAGGCCAGTAACAACAGTGATTAATCAGAAGCTCTTCTTATATCACAGCCCTATTTACAGAGTTTAGATAAAACATTTTTCTAACGAAAGACAAGTGGCTTTGGCAGGTTTGTTTTGGTTTTGCAATTGTTTCAGGTTCATCTGGCACTATTCGAGCTAATCTTCTCAACTTCAGAAACACACTGAAACTTCATAGCTTAAAACATCTGGCAAAAAAAACCCCAAACATTATCACCTCTTGGAAACAGAAATTTTGAAATCACCTGTTGCAGGGTTTCTTGGGTTTTTATCTTTTTTTTTTTTAAAAAACTTGCATAAAGTCACCCTATTGCTACTGAGGATTACCTTCTCTCTACTCTAAAAAGAAGTATCAAATTGCTTTCACGTAGGGAGTTCCTATAATGCAGGGCAGGTTTTCTTTGTTGACGGGATTACAGAAACTGCTACCAGAAGGGAGGTTATAGCATAACAACGACAGTATTAACAGTTACATCCAAAGTTACATAGTTCCTGTTAATGACTTTTAGTACTCAGTATTAATTTCACCCATTTCTCTGCAGTGCATAAAATTCTTATGTATTAATTCATTCACATAATCTGAAGTGTCTTCCATACAGAAGTCATCATGTGAAAATTATTATTTATGAGGTGTCAAGTGAGCAGTATTACAGCTGTAAGAGACTATTCGGTAAAGATATGGGACACATTAAATTTTAAGAAACTGACACACCTTGTTAATTAGAAATGCCAACATTTGACATTTTTATTCCCCAGAAAATTGATTTATTATAGATCCATTTAATTTTGGGGAAAAAGATGATGCTAGGAATTCTGATTCACAGTCCACAAAGGTAGACTTCAACCACAGTGCAGTACAGATTTAGATCATCTTACGTAGAGCAAAAGAAATGCACAGAGCCCTGTATATCCAAAACTCTGAGTAAGCACTGTTGTGTAAAAGAACTTACTTTCATCCACTTTCCGATTTCTCTTTTCCCACCTGGGACTGTACAAAGCACTTTTTAAGGAGTTGTTCTTGTAGCTAGACGAAAACTAATGCTTCACCCCTCTGCAGACAGAGCTATACCAGTGACCAGCAGTTGCTTTTTTTTTGTTTGTTTGTTTTTTTTTTTGTCAGGGCAGTATTTGGAGGGTTTCCAGCCAAAGCCCATCAGCAGTCCTCTCTGTCTGAGTAAAACAAGAGCTGGCTTATTGATATGGCTGCGTCACAATTTTTATGACACTTCATGTTATTTTTCAGTGTGTAGCAGCAAGTTGGTATGTTTGAGCTTCTTTGTCATTTATGTGGAACATGAATGCTTCTGCAAAACAAACAGCAAAACCTGCTCATAATGGGCACCAAAGGGACTTCTACTTTTTCACTCTTTGTAGCAGCTGGTTGAATAAAGCAGGGTAATGAGATTCCAGGACTCAGACAGCTGAGATTTACTCACTGTGAGAAGTAGTGCTGCCCCAAGTGAAGAAAGCAACTTAAATAGCTCTGGCTCCAGGGGTACCTAGGACATGTTGTCACTGTCTTCATGAGGTATCAGTAAGCCAAGTTCCCCCTGTGCGGGACGAACAGGCAAACCTTTTGATGGGGTGGGCTAGTGTGCAAATAACATAAAAAAATGGAGAGACCATTTGAAGCACCTGGAGCATCTCTCAGCTTGAATATAACATACAGGAAGAGATAGTTCAAGGGAAAGGTGCAGTAAGAAAGGTAAAGAAGAAAAATAGGATAAGAAAAAAAGACACACAAAAAAAATTGAGCTAGAAGAATATTCCTGAATTAGAAGCAAAGAACGAGTCTGCAGGCTCCTCTTACACCTTTTAAAAATCCAAATTATTGCAGATTATTCTATAAAGAACTGATGCACTATGGCTATGTCTGCACTGTAGGTTCGACCTGTGTCCCTCCAAATGTTTTTGCCCATTTAACATAACAATCCCTGAATTTATTCCTCTAATGCTTGCTGTCATTTGAGTGCAGGAGTTGTTAAATGTCCTTCTCTATTTAGAAATAATCTTTGGACATTTGGCACAGAGACTGTTGCAATTTATCTGCAGAGACACAGGTGAGAGTAGTCCACGTGACAGCACACCGACACAGTGGGGAATCTGTTCAGACTCCACGCCAATCGTATGGCCTATTTGTGCAGCAGACTTACCTTTAGCTGCATCACCATGGTTATTTCCCAGCGGTTCATTTTGGAAGAGGTGCAGGAAAACATTACAAAAAAAAAATAAAAATCAGGCTTTGTGAGAGTCTTCCTAGACACCACTAGTAAATATCAAAAACTGCGGAAGGTATGTAGAAGAAGGAGGCAACAGAAAGAACAAAAGGCATAGTTTGTCTTTTTTTCCTACTGATGTTCTGAGATGCCATTTCAAAAGAGTTTATCTCAAAGCATACAGACATATACTAGAGGCTGGGCATAATTATTTAGACTCACTGACTCAGATGTTACCTTTAACTGGTTTGTCAGTTGTCATGCATCATCTGACAATCATGCTGAAGAGATGAAGTACAAGCAAGACTGCACGTGTACTTTCTAACTATAGTGCTGTATATTGCACCAAAGTGACTGTCAAAGGCAGAAATCTAGAAAACAGCTCTTCAGGTAGATTTTTATCCTACTAAGATGTGAAACATTGGCCTTTTGGTTTCTGTTCCAGGGTTTAAGATCAGAGACTTGCAGAGCTACCATACTTAACTTAAGGTGGTAAGGAATGAAGTATTCAGAACCTTTATCAATATTTTGCTGTCAAATTATTAGGTTATATCAAAGAAGCTTTTGCACAAGTCTGTCCTTAACAGTTAATCTAATCTTAACAGCACAGGTATTTGAAGTCATGATTTGTTTATAAAGCTGTAGATATCACTAATCTAAAAGAATTTGCAGGTACTCTAGAGGGACAGAATCAAAACTGTTTTGAAATCTGTTCAATGAAGAACTGTATCCTTTCCATGTGCTCTGTGACAAAACCAATCAAGATTGACAGACTGGAAAATCTCTTGCTTTGCTGCAAAAATAATGATGCCCTAGTATGTGCTAAATTAAGCCCACCTCTGCAGGTATTTGTTCTGCCCCACTAGCAGGAGGCAAAAAAGGGAGTCAGAGTGATGTGTTCTAGGCAGCACTGAACTATATCTCAGGATACCTGAATTTAATAAGCACAGAGTAAT
Source organism: Gallinago undulata (assembly GCA_026546715.1). Taxonomy (NCBI): domain Eukaryota; kingdom Metazoa; phylum Chordata; class Aves; order Charadriiformes; family Scolopacidae; genus Gallinago; species Gallinago undulata. The sequence continues at coordinate 11,083,723 of JAOTQQ010000071.1, forward strand.
TTTTTTTTTTTTACAGTTCATGTAAATTTCTATAGTGACAAACATTAAGCTTCTTAGGAAGTGCAGCAATGAAGCATCACTACCTGCGAACAAGACTTGAATATTACAATGTTCTTGGTTCCATGTATTCACCTCAGCCATTATCAAATAGCACACTATAGACATTTATGTAGCTATGTTCAATCATCGGTTCTAAGCCACTTCAAAGAACTTCAGAACAAGTACTTCAGATAAAGTGACAGAGGAAAATCCTACATACACAAATTACATTTACAGTCAAGACCTATACTGCTACTACCCTTATTTAGACTTGAAATGACAAGGAGTAGAATTTAAGTGAAGTTTTAAAGAATAAACTCACTTATAATCCTAATATAGTTTCTTGCTTTTCATGTATTTCCTGAAAGAGGCTCTTGCAATGTTCTTAATGATTTATTTAACACTGCAGCTATGCCTAGTCACAATGATAAAGGCAGATAAACATATTCAGAATAATTTATCTCCACTACTTCCTATAAGGAAAAGAGAAGTACATTAGAATAACCCCTGCTTTTTAGGACATTGGCACCTAACATACACTAGGAACTATAAAGCAGTTAGAATTGCTTAGAATACCTTAAAAAATACTGGCTGAAATATTTCTACCAAAATAGAACTCAATGTGACAAAAGTCACCAAATCACTGGAACCAAATCCTTTTCTTAGGAAATACATTAAATGTCTCTCCATGAAAACAGGGCTTGAAGGTAAGAAAAAGGCACCCTTTTTTTTAGCTGAACAGTTATGCTCCTAAGTGCTTTTTGTTTAGGGAACAAAACTCAAAGTTCCTGAAAGTGAGGCTGAAGTAGGCATACAAAATTACCACAGCTAATTCTTTTAAAAGCTTTGAGATGTGCCAGTTGAATCAAACTTGGTTTTCTTTTTATTTGACTAGATTTTAACTTGTCCTGTGCCAAACCAAGGAACACATGTAAAAGCTGCATTTTTTTTTCCCCCAGAGTGGCCCACAACACTTGGGATTTATGTGTGCATGGAGGGCACACACAAGGTAGTATCTAACAGAGGATTCCTACTATCTGTTCATGATGTTAAAAAAAGAAACCCAAAACCAATTACTTTACCAGACTTCACAGTAAACCCAGGAAAACTGAGCTTCAAAATTATGGGAAGCCTTGGCACACACACCAGGTTACATCTATGAAATACTACAGACACTTTGGAGTATGCAGACCATGTAGATCTTAGCAGCAGTAACCAAGGCAGCACCTGAAGAGGTACAACAGATAACAGTTATGCTACGTTAAAATATCATGTTCCTAAGACCATGATTGGATCCGGTAGAATCCTCTGGTGAGGACAGGAAAATTGTTCTTCCTGTTCAAGCTATCTCATTTTCAGAGGGGAAAGCTTCAGAGTAGCATAAGGGCAGGCAGAGAAAGAGGTTGAGAGCAAGAAGAGCTCAGCAAGATCTGGAAGCCTGCAGTTTATTCAAAGACCAGGAGACTACTGAGAAAAGCAGATAGACAGTTATTAAGGATAAGAGCAAAATACCAGGGTTGACCATCAATGTTGGATACCAAGACCTATGAAGAAAATCTGAAAATACTACCCTCTGTAATAAATTTGGTGCGTGATACAATATAGAATAAAAATCAAAAGTGTCCAAATACATAATGGGACAGCAAAGTATTAAATTCTCACTGAAAATATGTAGGAAATGGGTGTCTGTTTCCAAAGGTTCCCCTAGAACACTTTGTCAGGCTGCACTTTCAAATTAACTCTCAAAACACAATTTCTTCTCAGGACAATCTCACATTAAAATAGGGTTTATTTCAGATTGCTTCCTAGCCACACCTTTTTTCTTTCCAATATTTAATCAAAGCGTGAATGTTGCCATATTTCTGATGTAGCACTGTCAAGAAAGGGAAATAGAATTTGTAACCCCAAATTTAAGTTTATTTAACTTTATGCTAAAATTTCCTAGTAACCAGTGATTTCACCTGCTTTGCCCCCAAAGCTATTTACTGAAAGGGAAAAAGCCTTTCTGATGGCATCTGTGACAATAAAGTATTGGTATGTATCAGAGAAGCAGCATGACAGTCAAAACATACGTGAGAGGCTGATTTCCCCCTTCCTCCCATTGGTATCTAGCTATTTTTGTTGCAGAGCTTAAGCCAGGCTACAACAATGCCAAGCTTTAAATACAGATGAATTCTTTCCAATATATTTTTCAATGTCATTTCCAGACATATTTTTACATTTTTATTGCAAATTCAATTCCCAAGGAGCTCAAGCTCTGTGAAGGACTGTACCTCAACAGACTGTTAACTTGCAGAGTAAGAGGCAAGTAAATACTTCCCAGCAGGAGGCAAAAGTTACGGGTAAAGCTAGTTTGGGACCAGTACCTATCAGAAAGAGGTCTCCAATATACACAAATTCAATAAAATGTAACTCAATTCTACTGGGATATGAGCCATGGATTTTATAGTGCCATACTTCAGCACTTGACAGACATTTTGTAAGACATTGAAGTTTCACAGTACAAGTTATTAAGTTTAACATGTTAAACACATACACCACCACATATCTTTCCTGAACTAAAGTAGCGATAGTTTACATCATCACAGCTTTGCCATATAAGTATGGCAAGTTATTAAACATAGAATGATTTAAGAAGGGTCAAGCTTGTGGTAAGAAATTTACCATGTTTGAATATAACGATACATTTTTAAGAACTACTTAATATAGTTAGTCTCTTAACATGCTCCATCTTTCAGTTGACACAAACGCCAAGTAAGAATATGAACCATCTCACTGAGACATGATTGCTCTTTTAGTATGAGCTTTGGCCTTTTGCTGCAGCAAGATATTCAATATTCAATGCAAAACACCACGCTCTCTTCAACTTACAGATATTATTAACAGTTGAATCATCACAAGGTATCTTTGGATGGGTATATAAAGACCGCATAAAATTTTCACAAGCTGTTTTTCAAATTTAAGCAACAAGAAAAGCCCTTGCAAAATAACAAGTTAAACAAGCAGATTCTTTGAGTTACATGCTTTAAAAAAAAAAAAAAACAAAAAAAACATTCATCCCTTGAATCCCATCTCAGTTCAAGAGAAATCAAAATTCTTTTACCTGGGAATTCATTTTGCATTCTTCTGCCTTGCTCCCAATGCCACTGCCTCCTACAGGCTTCTTTTTGTAATAACCTTCCAGTCATGAGAGGTAAAAAGTCCTAGTGGTACCAAAAGTAAATAAATTGAACATTTTATTACTTAAGGTAATGAATTCATGTTACAGTCTGATAATGTAATTTACAAAAACCAAAAGAAAAGTATTCTGTAGGATATTCAAAATGTCATATCAAATCTACAGGCAAAACCTACCCTTCTGCTTTCTAAATGCAGAATGATTTCATGCTAAAAGTGTACATCCCTTCAAAGGAAAAAAGCTGACACAGGACCAACAGATAGAGAGAACACTGAATTAAAGACTTACAGATTAATCAAGACTGGGAAATCTAATTTGGATGATAGAGTATCTTTGGGGTTTTCATGAAAAGGAACACAAGGAACATATGGACAATCAATGTCAGATTAACATCCAAACATGATCAGATCACTGAATACTCCTGTACCTTCCAATACTGTATCATCACACTATGTCTAAGAGGTACCTTCCAAATAATTACTGTTAGAGAATGAGCTAATTAACTGAGCAGAAAGACACTGAGAAAATCCGGTCAGTATAAGTCAATGATTAAATCTGGCACATGGCTTTTAATGTTTTTGAAAAATAGTTAGGTAAGATTTTCAATTAGTGTAGATTAAGTAGAGATTCATAGATTCCAAAAGCCTTCTAACAGTTTAACCCTTTAACAATCATTTCAAATCTTTAATAAAATAACACATTTTAGTCTCCTCTGTTTCTAAATCTCAAGGCAAGGAAGAATACCTTCCTGTTTACAATTTTGTCTCAAGGGAGAAGAAAAAAAAAGTACTTCAATAAAAAGCAATAAAGAAAATGAATTCCTATTCACAGGAGCTAATTATGTTTACTAAAAAGAAAGAAGAAAAATTCAGAAATTACTTTCAGTAAAATGCAAATAGTAGCACTGAGGGGGATAAATAAAAACCCAATACAATTGCTTGGTATGCTTTTGCAATCACAGCTTTTAGAGGCAGAGAGCTGAAAAAGAGTAAAAAGTAAGTTGCTTTTCAATAACACAGAAATAATGTTACAACTAACTAGTCAACAGAGGCAGAAAATGGGTAACTAGAAGGGAGTGACAGAACCAGCTTTTAGTGACATAGTGATAAAAAGGAGATAAAAAGCAGCAGAAAACACTGATGCAAACAAGTATTTGTAAACACCAGATGAAGAGCAGCTGAAAGCAATAACTCAGGCTATAACATGGCTGATAAAGCAGCCTTGCAACATTCTAATCACCTACAGTCCCAGGACTCCTTTTTTTGTGAGGAGCAAATAACTCATTGTTTTGATAGAGCAGTAAATTTTACACATAATTTTGAAGTGCTGAAATAAGATGCATCCCTTAGGAAAGCAGACAGTTTCAAAGTAATTGAGAAATGGACATTGGAAATGGAATTACAATGCAGTTTGGATAGAACAATTCCCATATGGAAAGATTCCTGCAGAGCCGTACATCCTTATTATTAGACTCCTCTTGGAAGCAGCATTGCTTCTACTGTTTTACTCCACACTGGTAATTTCTGATCATTCCACCTCATCTATACAGGAAAGGGGGGATGTATCATAACAAAGGAACAATCAGGTACAGGTTATAAGAAAGGATGTACAGGCTTTATGTAAGTTTCCCACAGTCATCTATGGGTGTGGAGGATGTGAACTTTGACAGAGGATAGCCGGAAGGCATTTGAGCAACTTAACTTGCTTCCTCCCTAAAAACCAGGCAAGTCTCAAAACAGGTTTTACATATAACTGCGCAACTACCCATACACTTTGGCAAATGCATCCCTCAGAATCCACCTAAAGGGCACATGGTCTAGCTAATAAGACCATGGCAAAGCCCAAAATGAAATGTCACTTCAGTAGTATTAAAAACTGTCTCTAAGCATTTGTCTTCATTGTGTTTAAGTGATCCTGAAGTATAGAAAAATATGTCAACCAATCTTGGGCCAATAATAAATTCAACAGCAACAGAGCCTCAGAATGCAGAGGGTGACAAATGTGTTGGAAAACAAATTATACACAATAAAATAATTGAACATTACTCTTTGTATAATTAATTTGTTACTAACTGACATTAATTGTACCTTTTCTCTCAGATTTCTGTGAAGTTGTTCTCAATCACATAGTTTCTAATTTGCCTGAAGCCTTGTGAGGAAGCAGCATATGCAATAACACAGGGCGATGCTTCTCATAGCTCCATGCTGTTACATTCTAAATGACTCCTCTTTGCACAGACTCATCACTCTTTTCTATACATCTGTAATAGAAGTAGAGCCTTTAGACTTGGTAAAGGCTTTTGTCATCTATGTACTGTATACAACAGATTAAAGCTAGCATCAGGAAAGGATCAGAATTCATAGCTTTGAGAAGGCGTTCTAGTTTTTGCTAAAAATATCCCTGGACACTCTCATTAACAATAACAAAAAATACAAGTATGAGTCTTCTTTATGAGCATTCAGCTCTAAAATTGCCCCAGATCCTGAGAAACAGCATGCAATTAAAATAACATGATCAGAAGGAGAACATAACAGGAATCAGATTTCTAAACCTCTCTGGAGGGTGCCGTATCTGCACACATGTTGATAGGACTATTCCCTTTACTTTGGTGATTTTACTGCAAACTGTTTATAACTCTTTCCTAGACTAATAAAAAATGCACTTGAATAGAGCTTCACCCACTGAGTGCCTAAAAGTTCTTTATTCATGAACTTCCCTTTCATAAAAGCGATTCCTAACTGTTTCCACTGACCTGTTTGGTGATTTGGGATTTTTTTTTTTTATGGTTTGTATGACAGTAAAATTTTTTGGTGCACATCTGACAAGAGTGCATCAAACACTAAAGATGGCAGAAGATTAAATTTCACCAGCCAGACCTATGTGATATTTTGGTCACCACAAAACTCTTTATAAATTGACAATCATCCTCTCTGTTATTAATTCAGCCCGTTTTTTTTCCTTAGCTGTAATTAATTCTAAGGTAAGTCAAGCAAAACACAATTAGGTGACAATAAGTAAATTTTAGGGACTCATTAACATATCATTGCATATGAATTTTGGTTCTTGACTGTCAAGAAACTGGGGAAATAACCCAACAACCCATAGGGGTGTTTATGCAAATGTTAAGCCTTACTAAGTATCAATCACTTATTAGGAGAAACCCTGAAATGTAGGAGCCAGATTTCCTCATCTTGCATCATTTTGACTGATAGAAAGAATTGGACATGGTGTCTACTGTTGTTTTACAAGGAAGAAGATATTGTTTCATTGGGTGGTGTGTGTGATTAACTGTTCTTTGTTACATTCTGTATTTTTCTGCAAGATTCCTGCCAATTTACTGTGGTAGCAAGTCTCTTGCAGAAACTGCAAATGGAAAAAGAGCTGTAACCTAGGAAGCTTTTCCCATACTCATTAGGCTCTGACTGAAAAGTCAGTTGAAAGAACTCACAACTCTCAAATTCCAAAGCCAAAACTGAAAATTTGGCAGCTATCAAGTCATAACCTGCTGAGTTTCACAGTACAAGTGCTCCCCTCTGCAAAGGCAGAAACCTGACCCGCTTGCACATCCTTTTGGAAACTGTTCAATTAAAGTATTTTCATTGGGTACCCACCATTCAATCTGAGTAATAATTTTTCCCTCCTATTAACTAACCACAATTTACTGGTTCAGTTGAATTTACATTTTCCACAGGCTCTTGAGAAGCAGAGATTTGAATATTACTGTTGCCACCAACCAGTTGGGCTTAGTTATAGTTTAGTTGTGGCTTGCTTTATTTGTGAAGGATTTATTAAGATGAGAAGTACAAAACAAATATTCCTATACCTGCTGGAGCTGGCTTCTGCCACAATATTTAAAGCATATACACATGTTTTATTAAATTTATGTACTTAGTCAAGCATTTAGAGGCACAACTCAAGCTTAGAATTTTATGAAGTGCTAGATGATTATGTAATCTCATATCCATAAAACACGCAGTTTCTTTTTGATATCTAACCTTCATGGCTTCAAAGAGACATGGAGTAAAATAAGCCACATATCACTTGTTTGATTAGCAAGCGACTTCATCACTGGCTGCATACATTTTTTCATCCTGTTTTAGAACATATAGGTAGACCACAGTAATGCTGTTTTCCTACTGGTTTCTTACTGAACTAATCCACGTGGACTTATTTCTAAAGACAGTCTCTTAATTGAGTTTGCTTTTTTTTGTGTGTACAGCAATGTTAAGAAAGTATCTAAAGCAAAATAGAAAAGGGACTTGAAGCAGTGGGTTGAAATCACAGAGAAAGTTTTAAGAATAAGGTTGATAGAATCTCTTTTTCCCCTGCCATCCACTGTAGCTGTGGGAAAAATTCAAAAACAAGATATAAAGTATTAAAGTCCTTTTGAAGTCATAACACAGACACATACAACATTGTATTCTCTGATTTCACGTGAGTGTCTGTGGGGGATTTCACCTCGCTGTGGAGTGCGGGTCTCCCCTAAACTTGTAATGACAAAGTTAATTTTCAGATCTTTCACCCATTTAGTTACTTGCAAAGTTTACAACTATACTAAAATCTCCCCTAGTATTAGGTCAGCAACACTTAATTGCTTATAAAAAAATGGTAACCTAAAAAATAAACCTCTGATATTCATTCTTGCCACTTGTCCTTTGTATTTTTAAATAAACCCCCAAAACCAGAATCAAATTTTATCATAAGGATAGTACTGAGAAGAAGGAAATATGATCGCCAAGTTGCTAAAATATGTGTGAATGTTTTCAGAGGCATAGGCCTGAGTCACTTAAACATTTGATTCTTATTGATCTTAATGGAACCCAGACACCTCTATTCCTTTGTGCATGTGAGACTTGCATTCTTAAGGCCTTTCAATCATGGTGAAAAAATGTACCCTATCACTTGCTAAATAAGTTCACTCTAGGTCCTATTTATGTCAGCTTTCATATGGGCAATGCTAGCAAAGAGAACAGCAATCATTTTCATGTAGCTTGGGGCTTGAAACAAGCTCTCACTTACACAGGAGTAAATTCTGGGTAATTCCATTTACTTCATTCGATTGGATCTGGCCTCTTGCCTCTGACACTGCCTGTGGTAAAAAAAAAAAAACAAAACAAAAAACAACGTACTGTAACATTTTTTTCCCCCTACAAAAGAAGACTGCATTTTAAGGAGAACGCTTACTAAGAGGAACGTTGAGGTTTTGCACTGCTTACAGAGAAATATGCATATGGAAAGGCTAGCAGTAAGTACAAGCAACCAAAATTATTGCTTTGTAAAATGAGAGAGGGAAGTCGCACACAGATACAATATTTACTACAAAATACCTTCCCCTTAAACACACAATTACTGTCCCCTCCCACCCTTCAAAAAAGAAAATGTAAGTCTAAACACACAAGACGCCTGTGGTTATGTCACCACTTAAGCTATATTGACAAGGGCAGAAAGATCTGTGCTAAGGATTAATACTCCAGCAGTTAAGAAAAAAAGATAACTCACATACCTAAATATCTTTTCTGGCATGGTAAATTATTTTTACTTTTTTTTGTTTGCTCTGATGTAACTATTCTCAGCAGTATCCTGCCAGGCAGGTGCAGGTGTACAGCTGCTAATGTGCCAGGTAACACATTGCTGAACAAGGGAGCCAATTTTAAGCACTTTTGCAGAACACCTTTTATCACTGCCTTAGCAGAGTTCCAAGTTTGGCATATCTTTGCGTCATTACTCCTCAAAACACTGGCTTTTCTAATTAAATATCCAAATATTCCATAATAACTTACTTGATAATTATTCTTTCCACTGAAAATTATGGCAACTGGAATCCTCTGCACCACAGCACATACTGTGTACGCCAGGAAAGAAATCAAAGTGTGTCATCACTGTTGATAGAAGGATAAATATAGTTGAAGTTAGATTAATATTTCCAAGATTACTCATTTCTACTTCAAAAGAGAAGCAAAGATCATGTGCAAAATGACAGCTACCCATCTGGGACTAGAAAAGTCACCATATGGATGTCTTTTCGCTAATTATAGATAAATTTTTGAACTAAGGGATTTAAAAGTAGGGATCTGTCAGTTCAAAAATATACTTCCTCTCCTCCCTTATTCAGGCAGTGCTTTGGTGCTGGCTAATCAATTAAGCAGATTGCTGGATCACATAGATTTGCTTCATCTCTAAGAAGGCAGTTTTCTCCTACTTCATGTAATACACAGTCACATTTGTAGCTCAATTAAAGGAAGTTTATTACAGTGATTCCATTATTATTGTTTCTTCAGATCACAGGCACCTCTATAATCCTTTAGCCCAATGGACCTCATATAAGGCAGTCTTATAGCCTCTGATATTACTGCTTCGTGTATGATATCTCTATTTGAGCAACATCATTTACTCCTGAAAAGTCTCCCAAGAAGATTAAAAGATGTTTCAATAACATAATTATCACCTAAAGTAAGTTATTCCAGAAGCAATTAATTTACATAAATTATTAAGTATGTATTCCTGATGTTGTGCAAGTTGGTTCCTCTTTCACTATGAGACTAATTTTTTTGTTGTATTTTTTCTGCTGAATTGGCTGGTTAATTCTCTATCAAACTTCTGAATTGCACATATTTATCACACTGTTCTTCAGCCTTCACTTTGATACACTACTAGAGTGGCCTTCTTGACCTTGGGAGATGTTTTCTGTACTTTAAGTCAGAAAACAGAGCTCCTCTAAACCCTGCAGCTTTTGGGCTCCTAGAACAGCAAACACTAGATGATACTCCAATAGCAACTATATCAGTGCCAAATGGAGAGGCTGCACAGCCTTTTCATGCCTGCTTAGCATTTTATAGCATTTATACACGGATTGCATTAGCCTTTTTGTCACTATATTAGAAATTAACTTCAGAGTTAGTCCCTGTACCTGCCCTAGACACACCCAAGTACCTACTTCCTGAAGACTGCCAACAGACACCTTTGACATTTACAGTTTACACATCGGGGGACCTGATCTATTTAGTTTACTACTTAGAAGACAGAAATTTCACCTTGCAAAGTCCCCAGCTGCCTCAGGAGCTAGTGCTTCCAAGGAAGCCAGCCGCCTGCAGGATCAGGGAAAGTCCTCTCAACAGCTGATGAGCAAGGGCCTTTATTCCAGCTTCTCCCATTACCTTCTCTCACAGCCTAAGGGGAAGAAAAATGCAAAGCAATAACTGCTAGACATCACTTTACTTATATGACAATACAGGTGGCAATGATCTAGCACAATGACTGAGAATTATGTTACTCAGACAATTTGAGCATTAGTTAAGTGATCCTTTATCCCATGTATGATTCTTATCCCATCAAGGAGCTAGCTTAACACAGCATTACTTCCTACAACTATAATGCTACACCATTTAACTACAAGAGTTCACTCTGCCCTCATCACTGAAGCCTTATTTCCAATCATGTTGTTATGAACAACTTAGATATTTTTATTTTATCCATACCATGAAATCTGGGAGTTAAACCATCCATAAAAGCCTTTGACTGTTGTAGTCACACTCCCCCACAAAGCATTTCCATCCCCACACAGAGCACAACCTGCAAAACTATCTTATGCAACTTCAGTCTCTATTAGCTTCAAGTTTTCCTCATCTTATTGTTTTCCACCCTTGCTTTCAAGAAGTAAGATTACAACACACACATTATTTAGTCCTTCCTCTAAACCAAAGAGCCTATACTTTCCTAGAAAAAAATGCAAGAAGTTAGTCAGCCTTCCAAAGGATCATCTAAAATTCAGCATTAAACTCAATCCAACATCCATCCTAGGGACAAGAAGAGTCGTTTTTCTCAGCAAAACAAAGCTATGAGGCACTAAAATTCTAGGCCTGTGTTCTGAGCTATTTGTTTTTAAACACAAAACTAACCTGCCTTTCACAGAATCTCCATGGTTGGAAAGGACCTCTGAGATCATTGAGTCCAACCACACTTAAAAAAACCAAACCAAACCCAAAACAAAACCCCACAAAACAAACAAACAACAAACAACCCACAACCAACCAACCAAACACAAAACACACAAAAAAAGCACCCACCAGCCAAACCCCACACCAACAACACCACACACAACACCCCACCACACCCCAATCTTGGGCACTAGACCATGCCCTCAAGAGCCACATCTACACGTTTCTTAAATACCTCCAGGGACGGTGACTCCACCACCTCCCCGGGCAGGCCTTGCCCTACTCACTCTCCTCACACCACCTCAGCAGCCATCTTGGTGCACAACCTCCTACCATATTCAGCTGACATCTGAGGAAGGGCTTTTCCCTTCCCTCATGCCCTAAAAAACTACCAAGCAGGGCTTCCATTATAGCTCTCCATTTCTCTTAGCCTAAGCTATGGCTTTGTAGTAACACTCCAGCCCTTTTATGTACTTCAGAAATGACTCACAGATAAATCAGTTGCACTCTCGCCCAGCAACAGACGAACCCCTCCAAAGTCCACAGCGAGCTAGGCAGCAGGCCACAGACATCAGCTTTTAAAGATTCTCCATGTCTCCTGAAACAGACTCCAACTGCTCTGTGCTGCCCCACTGCCCGTGGATTCAGCCTCCTGCCCAGCCACTTCACCTCAACGCCCCACAGCTGCCCCCGCCCTCCCCGCCCCTCACAGGGACCGGCCCCTCCCTTCAGCACCTGCTGCAGCGGAGTCACTCCCTCAGCTGTGCCTTCTAGAATCATCTTTTGGGGAAGCAAATTAAATTGAAGCCTCCTTATTTCTGCAAAAACTTCAACTTTAAAAAAAAATATGGCAGGGGGTGGGTTTAGGAGTTGTAGCACTGAGCTTTCTGAGCTTTTATACACGTAGCTCTGAATTGGGTCTGAATACCTCAGCGATAGGCACAGAAAGGCTCAGGGAGTCACAGGCCTCACAATGAGGTCCTTAACCATCACTACGGTGATCAAAGAGCTGCCTAAAGGCAGCACGAACAGAAACATGCCGGATAAGCTCCTGAAAAACTTACCTCTCAGGAGAATCAATCGTTTATGTGCTAATGAGAGGCAGCATCTGCTTCCACTTGAAGGTTGCAAGGCCGAACGTGAAAGAATTTAAAGGTTTGTTTTTGCTTTAGAAGATCTGTGTTTGCCAGCTCTGCCCTGTTGTGTTCAGCAGAGCACTAATCTGCAGTAAGGCAAAGTCAAGCCTCCTGCTTATCTGAGGAAGTAACAGTAAAAACTTTTCTCACTTTCTGGAGAGCAAACTATTCTGTAAGACTCATCTAGGCCTTTCTTTACCCCTTCCATCAAAGCCATACCGCTCCACAGAAAGTAATGCCACACGTATGGGGCAGGAGAAAGGGAGCAGAGCTCTGCCCGAAGGGTGCGGGGTGTGCTCCCCGGTAACAGGGGATGGGTAGGCAGAAGCCACTTCAAACATAGCATAAACTTCTGTAGCCCCCATTCCGGTTCTTTGCTCTCCTAGGCTAGATTTTTAAACCAGATGACTGATGTACAGTGGATCATGCTTTAAAGCAATTACCTCCAAAACGTACAATCATTTTAGTAAAATATCTAATGTTTTGTGGCAGCTGATACATCTAGCGAACTAACTAGTGGGATGGTAGCATTCCATTTACATACTTTCCAGAGATGTCAATGTGTTACAACAGAAATCAGGTTAGTTCTTTGCTGCTTTCACCTGGGTTAGCTTGCTTAGGATGGCTCCTTTTGCATTCAACTGGAGGACCAGAAGCACTACAGAAGAAATTTCACATGGAGTTTCTACTAAAGAGAGCACCTCTCCCAGTTCCCCAGTGCTCAGTGCTCCCCCGATGAAACACAGGGGAAGGAGGAAATCCCTTAGAAGAATAAATAAAAAGAGAATTTTGCCTGTCTGCTGACAAAAGCATTGGTATTGATGGAGTTAAGGGATTGGCACAATCATGTTGTTTATCTGCTGAAAATATGAAGCAGTGTGAATCATTACAATTCCAAAGAAAAGAAGATATATTTGAAAATGAACAACAGCATATGCTTATGCTTCCTTAAAATTAGCTTCAGGCCACTTGTTTGTATCCCATGATAATACCAAGCATGAAACAAAAGAAGAAAGTTTATATATTGTAGATTTCCTCTAGGAGTGAGTCCAAAAGTACATGGGTATGCAATGAGCACTGCTTGGGAGAAAACACATTAAAGGTTACATTGTACCAGAACTGCTAGTAATGCAGCCACTTAAATACAGTAACTAGAAAGTTTGGTGTTTTAAATGTAGATCTTCCCTCTATAGGGAATAGGGAACAAGTAATGTGAATTACGGTCCTTTTGATACAATGCTAATTTTCTAAAAACATGGAGACATATTTAGAGGAGGATGTAAGGCAATGATCTGTCCATCCATCAAGATAGTTTAACAAAAAGGCACTTCAGAACTAATGGCATGGGGTGCATGGTGGGAGGTGTTTCTGTGTCTTGTAAGTGTACAAAATTTTAATCTCTGACAAATCGTGCATTCTGATGTAATGACCCAAATTAAAGCAATTAAAAGGTACATACCCTATACAGCATGTTATAGTACTATGGAGTTAATGCTATTACACATATCTACACCTAAGGCAAAAAAAATGTTTGCAAGCAACTACAAAATGAAATCATCAAATCCTGAACAGAATATTAGAATATCAACCCAGATGAAAATCAATGTACTTTATCTGAAAAGACTTTAATAAAGCCACTCATGAATTCATGGCATGTTTCTTTGCCTTACCACAGACTAACAAATATCAAAGTAGTTAGAATATGTAACTTGAACAACAAATTGCTCTTCTTTTATAAAACTTTAATTGGTAAGGATACTCTACATGCAACCTACTACTCAAATCCACTGTGGATATCTTAAAAGGAACTTATTTCTTACATCATGCACTGTGCCATATATCATCTGTTCTAAATACCACCTCTAACCTGTATTACAATAATGATTTTGCTAATAGGTTATTCTAATGACTGGGGTTTTTTTTAACTTTATCATTAAATAACATAAAGAAAAGGAAAGAGCTTTGCCTGCCCGAAGAAGTATTTGTTTCTCTGCTCACTATAAATCAGATTTTGATAAGTTTTACAAGATGAAAGGTTTTCTCTTTTCCTTATAGGACACTTCTTCCCTAGGCAATATTCTCAGGTTTTATGTTTATAGCAAGTAAAAGAATTCTTATGTGACATCATATACGTCCATTGTGCTTTGCAGGCCTGTAGTCACAAAATGGAAAACAATGCACCTAACAGGCTGGCTGAACAACAGGAATTGCCTTCAGGCATTCTGATTGTTTGCACAGCACAGAAAAAATAAAAAAAGTCAGGGCAAGCTGGCAGCTCAGCAGCCTCATTTGCACTCTGTGGGGACTGGGCTGGCACTGATCAAGAAGGGGTGGCCTAAGACCTGTCCCTTGTGTAGAGCCAACACAAGCAGAGCTGCTGCTGAGGTGATAAAGGTTCCAATGTGGCACAACCTTGGAAATGTGTTAACGCCAGCCACAACGGGAAATATCAGATGTCAGCAAGCATAAGGTGCTTGTAGGAGGGCTGGCAAATGAAGTCCTCTCATTAATCTCTTACAGATGAATGATGCCTTTGGTACAATCTCACACAGGTGTTTAAGGAGCCAACTTGTCTTATGTTTATTATCAAGAGTACAAGAACCTGCACTGAAATCAGAGAAGCTACCACTGGAGATGTGCTCCCTCTATTCTCAGTAGACTACATCTTGATCTTCTCTAGCATAGCTAGAGGAGAGGAGGAAACTTCACAGAATGAACCTATTTTTCCTATGGAGTAACTTAAGTTTTTATAGTTCAAATAAGCATTCACCCCAGCTTCTAAAAAAAACTACAAATGCTAGTGTCAGTAAGTACTGATTAAGCTTTTAAGAACTATGAGAACTTTAATTGTGTATTTTCTTTTTTTTTTTTTTAATGTGTGTGCAAATGTATTATTATGACAATCAACAACAGATTCTAGCTTCAAAGCCACGGCTGTGTATGGCAACCTCTCTGATGACTAGATTCCAGTGAAACAGTCTACATACTGTCCATTGAACAGAAGGACGAATTCTAGAATAAGGTACTATCATATCATGGCTTAGTCATGGGATCAAAACCCCTTCCTGTTCTTGTACCAATGAAAAACATTTGGGGAATATAGTGGGTTTTCATGTATGATCTTTGCTTTCACCTGAAGGCTGTGTACATTACTCAAGTGACAGTAACAATGACATTACAATAGGACAGATTTTTAAAAACTTACATGTGCTGCTTAATATTGTATCATTGGTCGTAAGGGTGCCAGAATCATAGAAAGGTTAAAGTTGGAAGGGACCTTAAAAATGATCTAGTTCAAACGCCCCTGCCATGCACAGGAACACCTCCTACTAGAACAGGTTACTCAAAGCCCCATCCAACATGAACATTTCCAGGGACACAGCATCCACAGCTTCTCTGGGCAACCTGAGGTTGGGTCTCACCAACCTCAGAGTAAAGAATTTCTTCCTGATACCTATCCACCCTCTTTCAGTTTAAAACCATTACCTCTTGTCCTATCGCTCCACTCCCTGATAAAGAGTCCCTCCCCGTTTTTCCTATCGGCTCCCTTTAGGTACTGGAAAGGGCTATAAGGACTTCCAGGAGCCTTCTCTTCTTCAAGCTGAACACCCCCAACTCTCTCAGCCTGTTCTTATAGGAGAGGTGCTCCTGCCCTCAGATCATCTTTGTGGCCCTCCTCTGGACTCGATCCAACAGGTCCATGTCCTTCTTCTGTTGGGGGCCCCAGAGCTGGATACAGGACTCCGGGTAGGGTCTCACTAGAGCAGAGTAGAGGGGCAGAATCCCCTCCCTCAACCTGCTGACTGGGATGCTTTTGATGCGATCCAGGATGTGGTTGGTTTTCTGGGCTGTGAGCACATATTGCCAGCTCCTATTGAGCTTCTCATCCATCAACACCCCCAAGTCCTTCTGAGGGCTGCTCTCCATCCATTCTCTGCCCAACCTGTATTTGTGCTTGGGATTGCCCCAGTCACGTGCAGGAGCTAGTACTTGGCCCTGTTGGCCCTGTGCAAACCTTCACGAGGTTTGCACGACGTTGACCCTTTTGGTTTTCTTTGCTGTTTTTTCCTGTTTGTGCTACTATTTTACATAAATGAAAACGCAACTGCATCGGCAATTCAGTATTATGAAATCATTAGAAATAATGATACTTAGATACTTAATAATATTTTCAATTGAAATAATTAAGACTTTCAAAACTATATTTTTGAAATGAATACAAAAATCTAACTGTGGTGGTATGAAGTGTAACCAAGGTAACCAAAACAAATCCTACTGTTTGATCTGCTATACTGCCCAGCATATCCACTTTGAACATAATGCTATAAGGTGCCACACATTACATCTATGAAGCTTAGATCATTTGATTGCTGCTGTTTTCTGGCTAGTTCTTTGAACTGATGTGTGCTCATGTAATAGAAAGTTATCAAATGCATAATCTTTTGCAGCAACAGCTACAGACCGTGGAACAAGTTTTAGAGTGAGTTGGCACTACAATTCTACAAGATGTTACTACACAATAATATAGTGTGACCTAGAAAAAACTGTGATGGTTGACCTGGCATTCATGTCACTGATGTGTGTGGATTATGCTACTAAGAGCTGCTGGTCTTGCCACTTTGTTTACAAATATAGCCCAAGTGTGGATTTCTACAACAAGCTCAGAGAAAGTTCAGCATAGTTTTGCAGATTACTGGAGCCAAAGCCATAGTTCAGAAGGCATGCTGATTGACCAGTTATTCAAAATACACTTCCAAACCCTTAGCTTCATCAAGAAGTAGTGAAAAGTTAAGCCTGTCATTCACAAATTTATGCCTTGTAGAACAGTCTGTATAAAATTATCCACTGCATGTATAAAATTATCCCATGTGGTGTTTTATGTCAGTGGCTTAAACCACAATTCCATTTTTGTATAATCATTTTAACAAAGTATTATTCTTCATTGGTATGTGATGTTGCCAGGATGATCTCAGAAAGAGAAATCAAGGGCCACTATAAAAAATTTGAAGCACAATGACTGTGCTTTAATACACAGTGTTTCAAGCTTCCCATGAAAATCTAATAATTCTTCATGTTTCAAAGAAACACCTGACTTAACAAGTGCTTGTGCCATTACATGTATTTAAGTGTGTGACATTGTTGTCATTTCTTCTTCCGTTTCCATCATCTGGAGAACATAACAGAGAAAACAGAAAATTTCCCCCAAAATATCTTCTCTCCCTATGGCCTGAGGACAAACCAAAGATAAACATACACTTCAAGGCATGAAGTCATTCAAGAAAGTTGTAGTTTAAACTCTCTTCTATCTCTTGCTGGTACAGTTGTTATACAACAGACTAAGATCAGAAGCACAGCAAAATGGGAGACAGACCCTGAGTCAGTATATATGTGTGGCTCAAAGAAGTGGGTTTGAGTTCAAAAGTAGGTAAACTCCTCAGGTATAAAAAACATCTAAAAAAATCTTGACACCCCAGAAAATTATCAGGAAACCAAGAAATCAAGAAGCAGGTAATAGTTCTGTACATTCTATCAGTAGCCTTTTCTCCCAGGATATAAGAAATGAGCTTTTCTAGTAGATGGAGAGAAAGGAGGGGCACAGTATGTTCTCTTTTTAAGGAACCTTCTAGAAAAATAGTTTGACAGGTAGGTACAAGTTAACATCATTTACACATTTCTATAGCTTGGGTAAGCGTAACCTATTAGTGCAGGATGATGTAACCTATGTGACAAGAAGCTTGAAACTGAGGAAAGATGAAAGAAAATGCAAGATGAAAGAGCTACAGTACGTGATGTGCAACTTACACCGTTATTCCTATCACCCATGTCCCCCAGCTCTCATAGATTAGGAATGAAACACAATTTGCATATAAGTATGAATATATTGAAAGAGCCATAGGCAGCAACTGGAGGAGCAACAAAATTGGACAAGTATTTGAAGGACACTTCAAAGAGTTTTACCCTAAGGAACAAAATTTGATATTTTTTAAATCTGATTTTTTTTCTTCTTATGGTGCATTTGCACTGTAAGAAAAAACTATTTCACCTTCCTCCTGTGCATTGAGAAACAAATCCAGCAAATTTGGGAGATAACCTATTATATCTTGGGTTTTATTACTCAGTATAAAAAAAATAAACTTCAATATTTCATTCCAATTTCCAACAGAAGTCATTACTACATACTATTTTATTTTCCAATTCTCTTAGAATTATTAAAGCATTTCACTGACGTGGCTGGTTTTTTTATTTACTCCTTGTAACACAAGACTAGTTGGAAGTCCTCCTTTCAAATATCCACATTTAGAATGTATATTCATCAGATATAAAGTAACATAACATTTTTCTCATTGTATTTAAATGGCATTTTCATATGAAACCCTGTAACTTTACAGTTTCATATGTTACAGAACTTCAACAAAAATTCTGACAAAAGCCTTTCAAAATGCCTGTCTGTAACTTCCTGCCCAATGCTTACATAAGCCTCCAGCTAGTGAATAGATGGAAGAAGAAAAATACCTTTCTTCCTGGAAAATTTTTGGAGCTTTCCACTCCCTACAATAGAGTCTTTGCCATGGAATGAGCTAAAAAAAAGCAGCACCTATTTTGCCGGCAGAATCACTAAAACATAACTGTTTAGGTTGTGCTCTTACCGTGTTAGTAGTACAGACTGCGTTAAAGAAGTTGGGACGTAGTATATGATTGAACTTCTGTTACTTGCGTCACTTATTAGCTTCCAGATATAGAACCTGTGAGAGCAGGAATAAAGTGGACAAAGAAGATTCAGCATCATGTCCCAGTGTGTTACATCTAGCCACATGACAGATGGTTATAAATCTTTAAACTTCTACAGCTGTTTGCAAATAGCTAAATCAAAAATAATAATATAAACCCCACTGTAACTAGATTATTTCAGTGTTATTGTACCTATATACTGGCGTGTGAGGAAACCAGGACTTAACTCCATAAAATCTCCAATGCCTGGAAGTACTTTTCAGACTGTGTATGTGCCCTTCTCTGAGCCATAGTGCTTGTCCTCTGCACTTCCCTCTCCTCATGGTGCCTTAGATCTCCTGTCTCTGTGAGGAGCTGTTTCTTCCTCCTCAAACATAGCCCTAGCAGTGTGTGTAGCTGTACAATACCCTCCTTGTTTCTAAATATTTTCTCACATCTCCAGGATCTCATCACTGAACAGCTTAGGCAGTCACAGAAGCAGCTAGAGACAAAATTAGGGCCAAAGTCTTGTGATCGTCCATGCCTCTGTAGGAATCACTAAGCTAAGGCATTTGAAAATGTTAATTTGTTTTGAGGAACACATTTTAAATTTTTTTTGTTACCTTGTTCTGATTTTTTTCCCCCATGCTACAATATTTAAAGGACATTAAAACTTTTGTAACAGTTGGTGTCTCATATCAAGGCAAAAATAATATACTTCCAGTTGTCTTGCTTTTTATGAAGCTTTTAAAGAACCTTTATTATCTGCAAACAATAGTTGACGACTAAAGACAGAATTACTATGTGTGATTTTTTCCATAGCGTAAACAGATTTCTTTCTTTCATTTTGTCATTCTTTTTTCTCTCAGTATACTTTACCCTTCTCACTTGTGTAGCCTCCAAAGCTCTGATTTTACATCCCCTATGTACATACTAAGAAACCCACAGTCGAAATCAATAAAATAATTCAGATTGGAAGGGATCTCTGGAAGTTATCCCATCCAGCCCCACTCACAGCAAGGTCAACTTCAAAGTTAGATCGAATTGTTCAGGGCCTTGCTTGAGTTTCTCCCGGCCGGAGATTCCACAATATCTCTGGGCAACCTGTCCCAGTGTTGGACTGCCCTCACCATGAAAAATCTTTTTTCATTATATCCAGTTGGAATTGTCCTTGTTGCATCTTGTGTCTATTGGCCTGAGCCCTTTTGCGGTGCACACCTGGAAGACTCTGGGTCTGCCTTCTCTATAACCTCCCATTAGGTAATTGAATTCAGCAATTAGATTTCCCTAGACCTTGACCTTCTGTTTCTAAGACTGAACACATGTAGGTCTCAGTCTCCCGGTAGTCGTCCTCCAGCTCCCTAATCATCTTCATGGTTCTCACCCAGACAGACTCCAGTATGCCAATGTCTTTCTTGTTCTGGGGTCAAAAAGGACTTAGTACCCCAAGTGTGAGTGAAAGTTGTTTGCCTCAGCTGCTTATTATTTAGCTATATTTAGAGTAAGCAAAATATTTAACTTCCAGTTTTCTCTCAGTGTCTGCAAGCCGCAAGGAATTCTTGCCAGTTGTGCGGCTAGATAGTATTTCAGGGAAAGGCCTCATGTGAGATGAGTTTCATATGCAAAAGTAACAGTTTTTCAACAGTATCTCAAAAGTCAAATGATTGTATTTTCTCCTTCAGGATGCATCCATCTCTCATGCATCCTAGGATGCATGTAAAAATAATCCTAGTCGAAATCTAACAAAAGTAATATGTCTAAAGCAGCATATAATGTTTAAGAAAAACATAGTGAGTTAATAACTCTCCTTAAAGGCGGGGTATGTTAGCAACCTATCCTCGCCCTTTGTCTCTGTTTCTACCCTATGTTAAAGGGGTCCACCAGCAAAGCAGCTGCTCTATTTCCACAGCAGACCTTCTAGAAAACTTCTGTTACACATAGGAAGGCGCTTGTGAGGCTCACCAAATAAAACTCCGGTGCAGAGCTGAGAGGATATCCCTAGTTTGTATTCAGTTTATAAACTGTTCTTTGACTACAGATTGATTTTAAAGAAATGAGAAAATGACCAAATGAAAAGTATTAACGATTTCAAGTCTGATCATTTGAAAGTAAAGGCTGAAAATTCCTTTACCAGTCTGTTCACGTATGTGTTCTCTGAAACAGGTCTCAAAGGAAAGGGCCTAATAAATAACATTTAATCATAGATTCAGGGTTTCTATTCTGAAAAGCATAAGAACTAGAAACAAGGACAGAAGTGTTGGTCACAGGGGGACAAATACATCCCTGTTCTAATTCTACTGGAACTTATAATCTTGAATTGTATTCCACAAAATACAAACTTGAACATATATTTCAGTAATAATTCAGGATAAGATTTTATAAAAGAATAGTTATTCAATAAACATCAAGTGCAAGTGATAATAACAATGTTCAAACTGCCTGAAAGGATCTTCTCTTAAATAAATAAAACTAAGTTGAGACCCTGCTCAGAAGTATACTCCCATATTTAGCTTCGGGAAATGAGTACCTAACCTCTGTCATTAGCCTACTAAGTAGCTTTTCACAGTTGCAAATTCTCAGGAGCCTTTGTAACATGGACTCATCTGTACCTTTAAAAACTAACATGCAAAACAATTACATGAGCATAGCCTGGATCAGTTAATCTGGTGTTTTGTAATGCCTTCAGCTTCAAGCACTAATTGTTCAATGTTCTGTTCTCCGGAATATATTGAAAAACAATTCCCATGAGCCTGAAAGTCCTTGCTAATTACCCCAATGATATCCATTGTTGCTCTCCTATCATCTAGTTCTGTGATTCACCTCTATTACTCCTACATGACCAGTCTTTGCTGAAGTCTGCCATCCTCTTGATCTAATCCAGCCCCTCCCCTCTCCTTCCCCAAGAGACCTGATTCTGTGTGATTCCTTCCCCAAGAGACCAAGTCCAAATCATCATAATGTTCTTTTCTAAAAACAATAAGCATGATGGAGGGAAAAAAAGCAGTTCCCTGTGACAGAATTGTAGGCTGCCACGTCCTCCTGACAGAATGTATATATTCTGTTCCACAAGACACAGGTATAAGGGCAATGTGACCCACTTACTCCAGGGCATACTTTACCCTGGAGCTTTCATAGGTACACTCAGAGCATCATCCATTTATATAAGCAAAACACAACGCATTAACCCAAATTATGTGTTAACTTGTGGAACAGTAACAGGAGAGTATCATCAGTCCTAAGGGTGAAATAAAGCAAGTGTAAAGTTCACATTACATACTCTGGCTGATTTGTACACCTGATCATCTGGACCATGATTCTTGATCCAGGTGAATCTATAGCACTAAGAAAAGTTATTAATGATCCCCAGATAAAGGTGTAGCTTAACTTTGAAGAAAGATGTATTGATAATTTCATGGTGCCCTTGCAATAGGCAAGTATGACTCTCTGTGTAACTATAGCAAGCTCTTACGGCAGAGTGCCTTCTAGAAAAGTACTGCTGATGTCTAGGCTGATATATTTAAAAACAAGATTGACTGCAGGCTATTTATAAGTACTTCTGCTTGTGCACTAAAACTGAAAGATTTTAAACTAAGAAAATGCACTGATTTCATGTCATTTGTTTCTCCTTCAACAGAAAATTGAGCAACCCCCTCCCCCAAATTCCCAATAGCTAGGCAGAAGGAAAAGAAAAGCAAAAAGAGTGATGTGAAAATGTAGCTAAAAGAAAATAACATTTTTTCAAAATTGCTTTCTATCTTGGAGACATTTTAAGATGAACAAATTTGCTTTCTGATTAACAGTTTCCTTATATTCCACCTGGATCTCTTGCCTAGTCATCAAGCAAAAAAAGTAAACTCAAGAATACATGAAACCTTTTAATATATTAGATAGTTGAAAATGGTGTGGCAATACTTCCTTTTTATCTTGACTTGAAGCTTTATTTATTGCTGATGCACTAAATTGACAATTGTCCTAAAGATCCCTTCTTCATGGGAAGAAATTAAAGTACAAAATTTCTTTTTCATACAGTGAACAATAAATTCATGTGCAAAAGAGTGATGGTAAATGCACAAGACTTTCCAACCGGAATACTAGAGAGATATTTGAGAAAAGAAAATAAATATGAAGAGCAATATTTAAAAGTTTTTCTAACAGCTGGAACTTTCTTGAGTCAAGATTTGACATTCTTGAGTTGGTGTTGGGATATTTAATCTCCCTGGGTATTCTGTAGCGTTTCTGCTCTCTTGGCCCTTACTTTGCTGGAAACCTAGACGGCCTAAGCAAAGCCACAAAATACACTGTTCTATGTAATGGGTTAATAATATGATAATATTTACTTTAGTTATTGTGCCTGTGAAAAAAAAATCAGATGTTTATTAAAAGTTTCACAAAATTTCAGTACCCAGATAATATAAGTATTATTGTATCAATAAAATTACCTTAAATTCTTGATAAAGTGTCAGCACATGAACGTGCAAATTCATCTCCAGTTTGTCTTCTGGTGTAATAGGCTGAGGGGCATGATTTGGAGGCAGGCAGAAGGAGAGAGGTTAATAGAAACAACAGAATGTTTGGAAATCTCGGTGGAGTTGGAGCAGTGACTATGGATCAGCCTCTCTCTAAATTAACTTTTCACCTTTTACTGCACTTTGTGATTGTCATACGCTATTTTTTTATGGTGACAAAACAGTTTTTTGAATTAGACCAAGGTGACAAAGTCCCTCCCACTGTAAGTGAAGACAAGGTATGTGATCAACTCAGGAGCCTCAAGATATACAAGTCTATGGGACCTGATGAGATACAAGCTTGGGCACATGAAGGACAGGGAGGTGATTCAGGACAGCCAACATGGCTTTACTAGGGGCAGGTCCTGCCTGACTA
>JAOTQQ010000071.1:11107698-11172095 GCA_026546715.1 Gallinago undulata
AGGGTGGTGGAGCACTGGAACAGGTTGCCCAGGGAGGTGGTTGAGGCCCCTTCCCTGGAGGCATTCAAGGTGAGGCTCGATGAGGCCCTGGGCAACCCGGTCTAGTTGGGGGTGGCCCTGCTGACTGTGGGGGGGTCAGTCTAGATGACCTTTGGAGGTCCCTTCCAGCCTGGACAAATCTATGATTCTATGATTCTGACTGCAGTTGTTAAAGTGCAGTTCTGCAGCCTAAGATTGCTTAATAATCGTTAATATCACTGACATAACTCATTAAGTCCTTACTGGATTTGGAACGTTATTTTATCATGTGCAGTATTCTAAAATGAAAAGAGGAAGTGTTCTACAGAAGTTCCCATCTTAAACAAGCTCCTAAACTATTGGATGAGGTCTTAATCCCAGTGTTACTAGGCAACATGTTGACAAAATCAAATGTAATTTTTATTCTCTGTGAATGTTTTGAATATTCTGATCTCCAGTTTTTGGTCTCTTCCATTATTTGCTCACTGTAATTACACTCTATATTTGTGCTCAGTGCTGTCTAAAAAAGTTGATTTCTGTCAGTTTTCTTTAGGACAAAGCTAAATGTATCATGAAAATTAGTTTTTGAATAAACATCCACCTGGAAAGACTGTGGGTGATTAATTAATCCAAAGGATTTGCTAGGAAGGTATTTCATACTGTTGGAGTGAGATTTCTGTTTCTTAAAGATTTTATCTTCACTGATCCTGTTTAGTGCCAAGACCAATAGCTTAAAAAGAATCCTAATCACATCGTAGTTTTATAAAGAAGAGCCCACAGTACCAAGAGGGTCAAAGCCCACCTATGCTAGTTGATGTACATGTACTGAATAGGAAGAACTCCACTATCTTTTTTAGATTTTTTTTTTTTTTTAGTACCTATTACATTAGGAAAAGGGACAAGAACAAGAGGAGCTTACACGTGTTTCCCCCAGCTGGGACTGGTGAAAGAGCTAGAGGCTGAATGTTGAAGATGCCCTCAATTTCAGAGCTGGGTGAGTACTCCAGTTTGAATTTTACTTTTTAACTGAAAAGACCATGCATAAGTCAGCCAGTACTTGGTTGACACAAACTTGCTTCCATTTCTTTCAAAATATTTCATAATTTTTGGA
This sequence comes from Gallinago undulata, assembly GCA_026546715.1. NCBI lineage: Eukaryota > Metazoa > Chordata > Aves > Charadriiformes > Scolopacidae > Gallinago > Gallinago undulata. The sequence continues at coordinate 11,108,828 of JAOTQQ010000071.1, forward strand.
ATTAAGAATTATTCTCTTGCCCGTATTATTCTCCACCGTACAAATAAACTGAAAAATCATTATATATCCGGTTTTCTTCAGCTCCGGTCTATTGCATTACTCACAAGTCTGGTTTTGATGTCTTCTTCAATAGGCACTTGCATTTCTGATTTTACTTATGCCAAGTACACTAGCATGCCTGATTTGGTTTATTTTTAAGACAAATTTTCCCATTAAATGTGATTTTAAAGCAAAATCAATCAACCCTGTATGTACGTAATGGTTCACAGCTTTTGTAGCTCTGTTTGAAAATGTATCAGATTGAAATACTCCATGTAGTATTCATTCTTTGTTCACATTGTTCCTTTCAAACATGTCACACGAATGAGAATAGTTTGTTATTGATGTTGGCCCATTAAGAAATCTGTTTTATGCTTACACTGGCTGTGGTATATTGAGGCCATGGAAAAAATGACAAGAGGGACTCATTTTCCTGTAGTTGCGTCTGCAGACAATACCCATTTTCTGAGCATCAGGCAACACCATCAGAGCTCTGAGCTTTGCTTTTCATATCCCAAACCCCTAGTCAGTACACGAAGAAGAAAAAATAATGCTTAGTTAATAATGAAGGCTTAAGCAACTATTCAAAAAACACTGAATGACTTGCAAATGCAATATAATTGGTAATCAGGTGGGGAGGTTATCCACAGTAACTGATTTGTGCATCTGCTCCTGTCCAAAGAAACTTCACAGCATTCTTATGCCTGAATTTAATTTATGCTGCCAAATCCACCTCAGTGTAATTATTCTAAATCTTATTGAATACGATGGAAGTATAACAGATGCAAGTTGACACATCATTTTACTTATGCCAAAATATGGGACCTCTATTTACGACGAAAGGGCATGAACCTCTGCCATTTCGAGAACTAAATTTTGAAATTCAAATTGAAGTAGGATTCCACTTGGCTGCACTAAATCCAAACTTCCTTTAAAAAAAAAAAAAACTCACAATCTTCCCTCCTTTTTTTTTCCCTGTTGCTATGTTTCATATCGGCACATGACCTATTTGCTTAAAAAACAAGGAACAAACAAAAAGCCTCTCAGATCTTTTAAAAAAAATTAAGAGGCTATGTTCAAAACATAGAAATCATAGAAAAAAACATTTGGTCTATGCTTATCTGGGAATTAAAAATATTGTTCTAATTATGATTTTATATTTTAACTCTGAAACAAAAATTACTAGGCTTTAAAAAATAAAATGGCTGAGTTATTAGAGTTTGTGAATTGCCTGCTGTGCCCAGGCAGTAATGTTTTCTAATGTGTATGTCTATATCAATATAATGACAGCACCATGCTTCAGATCAACTGGATACTAATTACAGATTTACCTGATAGACTGGAATGGCTCCCAAGGAGCTGTTGCACTCTATTTAGCAAGTAAGTGATTCTCCTAAAAGCTGCATAAGGACTTGTAATGCTAAATAATCTCATCTGGATACCATTTGGTAATACATTTTTCTCAAAAGAAGTTTAATGAGCTTCAGCTAATACCTTGCAAAGATGTGGTAGGCCACTGCAGATACTTGGAGCTCCAGACACAGGAGTTTTCCTTGAATCCACCAAGTCCATTTGAATAGAAGAGAGATTACAGCCCTTGAAGCAACTCCAACTGTCAGACCTAATGTCTCTAACACTGAAAAGGAGAATTCTCTATTTCATGCATTACAAGAGTCAGATATATCCACTGAAATTATGAAGTGGAATATTCAACAAAAAAATGAAATCATTCTTCAAGCAACACACTATTAAACTGTGGATCTCATGAGTGCAAGAAATTGGGGAATTGAAAAGAAAAAGTAGGTTCAAAAAAGATCAGCACATGGAATGGAGCTAGCACATCATTTACGTGGTCTGGATACAACCTTATAGTCAGGAGTGATCTAAAGCTTTAATTTTTTGAAAGAAAGAGGATGGGTTGATAGAATAATTGCTTTAAAGACCCTAAGTACTTTCTACAGATTTTCTGTATCACTGAAGCGGTTGAGGCTGGTACAGAGCCCGTAGTGTGTATGCTAACTCCCACTGTAGAGCCAAACCAATCCCACTGCAGCTTGTGGGAAGGTGTTACTCAATGTGAGCAGAGTATCAGGTTGTGAGCTGTAATCACTGTTTACACAAACTTGGAAAGCCTTACAGAAAGACTAAAAAAGACATTTTTTAATGAACGTTCTCTGAAGAGGTGATTAATTTGTTCATGACCTGTTACTAAAAATGTAATCAGTGAAGTGTAAAAAAGGTTTTATACTCAATATAATTGCCTGCCTATAATGTAATGGTAATAATGAAAACACCTACAGTAAAGGGTTGTTAACACAGTGTGGGATATATGATCCCTTTTGCAGTTTAAAGCAGAGAAATTATTCTGAGCCAGCATCAAGAAGAATTAGACATTTGCTTATGCTTGTTACATCTTTTTGTTTCAAAAGCACAGTAGCATAATCAATTGTTCCCATCTCATTTAGAAAATCAACACTTACAGTTCCTATTATGAATCATCGTTCTCCTTGTCTATCACTTAAAACAAATACGTTTTGCTGTTCTTAGATTGTTCTTGTCTTTCAGGTTTTCACTTCTGGATAATAAAATGCACATCACTTACTACACTAAGTAATTTGGTGATTTCTGAAACATGTACCCTGGGCAAAGAAATGAAAATTACACACACACTAAAAAAAACATTAACACACAGCACAAAATATTCTACAGTTTATAAATGTTGTATTCAGATACACTGTGAACAAATTCTAACCATCTACCCAGGCTGATTAATATCTTGTTCTACAGGAAAATTTGACGTTTATCTTTAGATAACTTACATTGTAACAAAAGCGTTTGCACTCTTTTGGATCTGAATTAAATCACTGGATACTGGGAGGAAAAAAAGAGAATTGCTGAATAATTCTAAAATTGTGGCAGAATTTTCATAAGTATATGGTACTTCTTTGTTTTTGCACTGTAGAGTTTTTTCCTGACACGTTACTCAGGGAAAAAAAAATAAATCTACAAATGCTTAATAGTCTATAACTCATCATTACAGATCAGATTCTTACTTCACAAATCTAGGTAGTATCTTATCCCTTCACATTGAGATTTATTCAACAGAACTAATCTGAAAATGACATAGCATTCAACATTAGTAATTATAAACCTGCTCTCTCATTTTCTGCAGATACTTCTGGGGTTTGTTGCAGTGATTTTTGTTTTTTGTTTTTAAAATCACTAGTAAAATGTATGAATAAACATATGACAGTGAAGTGAGCCCAAACAGCAGATCATAGGTGAGAAATTCTTGGAAAAACAAGGCCAGAAATAGCAATTCCCTGACCCCAGGCAGTAGAGAGTTTTATTTATCTTTTGGTTTGTTCATTTTTTTATAGGGCAGAGGTCTGTATTTTGCTAAGCCTTAAAGGTTCAGATCTTCTTAATTTCCTCACAAATAATCACACCAGAAATAGCTCAAGAAATGATTAATAGGAAACTCCAGTTTGTTACTATTGCTGGCTTTATCTAATTACTGCATGTTGCTTTATGCTCAGATATACACACATGCATATAAAAGCCTTACACCTTGCCTCACAAAAAATAAAATTATAGTAACTCCTGGAATCAGATTGAATGTAATAGGATAATCTGTTGAATCTATTCACTAAGTGCTCCCTCCCATGCATGCTTCTTATAATCAATAGTTATTCTTAATAACAAGCTATAAAATGCATAGCTATTAAGAACAAGAAAAAAACAAACCACTATGTGCTTTCGAAGTTTATTTTCAGTAAACAAAGTCTTCCCTTCTGAAAAAAGAAAGGAAGAACACATTATAATTTAATGCTACGAAAGCTTAAAAAATGGGATTTTCTAAGGAATCCAAGGAGATCAGGCACCTATTCCCTTAAGCTCCTTTGAAAGTTGCACAATTTATCTTCAGAAGTACTTACAGCCAGCTGAAGAGAGGCTGGCTGAAAGGATCCCATCAGGATTTTGAAACCCTGAAGTCATGTAAATTGTACCACCCTCCTGATTTGCTGGAGATCTTAAGTAACACAGGCAACATTTCTGTTGCAAAAATCACAAGTGTATCCCAGCATGCCCTAAAAGGCTGGGAGTGAGGAAAGCACATTCTAAGCTTAAAAAAGAGGAGGGAAACATAAGAGAGCAAGGTTATCTGTGAGATGCATGGGAATCAGCCATCCTTGAGCTGAAAAGACAAAGCAGAACTGAGGAGCAGGGGACAGCCTCACCGGTGTCCTCTGCCCAGAGTCCCTACACAGGGAAACAAAGACGTGATGAAAATTGAAAATGGTTGTGTCCTGGGTTCTGCTGAGCAGAGAAGATTCACTATGAGGTTTAACTATGTACTTCTGTGACCTGAAGCCAGATCCCACCAAGGACAGACATGCCTCTCAACCCATCCCAGCCTGGGCATCCCTGCTAGGAAGGGCACTCAGAGCCCCTGGGAATGGCACGAGTGGCAGCTGCCAAAAGCTGACATGACTAGGAGGATCTGCAATGGGGCTGAGTAAGGTGGAGATAAGGCAGCCTTAATCTGTACTTTTCAATATTAATGTTGTATTAATACAAAACAGAGCTGAACTTGGGACTTTCACAGTTGTTTTGTACTGCTGGGGAAAAGCCATCCCAAGGATCAGTTGGTTCACATCCATTGAAAGAAGGGAAACAGAAATGAAGGTGGCAGCACAAACAGCTGCAAGGGAAAACAAGCAAGATGAAAATCATAAACCATGGTCTGTGAGGGACTCTTCTGTCTATGTTTTACTCCTAGTGATAAGCTGACTGTAGTTCTTTCCCAAGTGCATTCCTACTGCAGCAGAATTCAGAAGCAAATGTTCTGGTTTTTTCCTTAGAAATTTGAACCAAATATATTAAAGAGAACTTCTTGCTTAGACACAGTATCATGATTAGTGAATGGACACAAAAAGTTAGGCTTTCAAAAACTCTAGTTTGGAAGAGGCACAGTAAATACTACTGATACAGTTTTGTTAAACAAATGGAAATGTGTGAAACCTCTGACTAACTCAAATTGATTCTTGTGCTGACAATGCTATACGTTTGTAAAGATTTATGAATTTGTTTTTATAGCTCGGAAACCACCAACTGTTTCTCTCAAAGTCTGGCTATCTTTGTGTCTGTAAGGATGGAAAGATGAATTTTCCAATATATGATTTGCATTTTAGCATTAAAGAAAACCGCTAAATGGTATATAATACACTACAGGAAGTATATTCACTTTTAAAATTGCAGAAGTGCATCGAGCATATGTCTTACATGGTAAGAAAAGTAACTGATCGTGTATTAAAGGTCTGGTCCTCCTGCAAGACATGCTGCATTCGATCCTCAAAGAAACAAGTTCAATGAAGAAATATATACAGTCACATGCTAAAAACAGTGAAGTCAAACACAGAGAGCTCCTTTCATGCATCATTTTTGATTGTCCTACTTTGCTCTGTCAGGAACAGCAGTGACAGCTTAAGCGTTAAAGCTTTTTGACATTGCAACAAACCAAACAAAGCCTAGTTGCACATTTTGGAATTTATTTTATACCACCCACATCTAAAATATAAACAAAATAGGGAGTTTTCAGCATTCTCAAACAATAGCAGCCACTGGGGACTGTTTCCAGAGATGATATTTTCCTCATATAAGGACTCTCTCTTGCTGAGTAGAAAAAACATACTTGATAGCCAGCTCCAGCAGCCAGGCTGGCCAACACAATTATTGCACATTCTGTCAGCACATTTCCTCCCTTCAGCTTTACTTCTCCAATCTTTTTCAATATTGTTAAAATGAGCAATCATTCGTGATTCACACTCCCAAAAAAGGCAGAAACCAACAATTCCCAATGGCTATAAATTATTAATGCAATTGTGCCAATCACACAGAGCTTAGTGCTTTTAAAAATGGAATAAGATTATCTGCACAGTTATTTTCAATCAGATTCATCTCTTATTAGGGGGCATTATGCATATGGCTTGCTTTCAGAAAGCTATTTTCTTCGAAAAAGATTATTGCAGAGTCATTTCTTGTGAAATACTATGCAAGCTCTACGCTTAGATACCAAATCAATTTTTTGTTTCAGGAAATAATTATATGTAATATGTATTTTCTTTTGTAGATAGACTGATTCTTTCCAATGTAAAAGTCTGTTCTGTTCTCAGTTGTTATTCCCATTCAAACCATCCTTGCTTTGAGTTGGTCCTGATTTACACCAGTCTAGCAAATATATAGGCAGATCTGGTGGCTGCTGTATAGCGTTTTTTTGCTGCAGTAGCAAAGTTTGTAGGAGTAACCATGCAATCTATCTGTTAAAATATAGACGGAGTATATGGCTGTCTCAAAAACTTCAAGTGAGAATATATTCCTTTCTGGTACACAAAAATCTAAAAAAATCACAGTCAAGGGAAACAGAGATTTAAAGGATTTAAGTATAAAGGTCAATTTCGTGGAATCCAGAAGGTGGTCAAGGGAATTATTTTCTTTGTGTGTTCTCTCCAACAAATGCTGTTCGAATGTTTGATAGATTTTGTACTCTGTCCTATCAGGCTCTGCACTGGAGGGAGTACGGGAGAGACTACAAAAACTGGAGACAGAGTTAATTTTATACTTAATGTTGCATCTTGTGAGAGGTTTGTAAAATTGCCTTTATACTCCCAACTCCATATGACATACTCAGATTATCCCAATGTCACACCATGGTGTCTAGGACCCATCAATACACTGAATGCAAAGAATCTGCAACCAAATCCAGAGATGCCTCAAGTTGCAGGAGTAAAAAGTTGTTTTTCTATTCCCTTGAGTATGCCTGGCTAGCAGGGTGGAATCTGACCTGCATTATATTCAGATAGTTTGAGAGCTGAAATACTGAAATCACAAGGCTAAAGACACTGATTCAGAGCACATAAACATGTTCCATGTAATGGAGCTTAAATATATTCTGAGTCAACAAAAACCTCAGTAAGAAGACTCTAGCACATGCTTAACTGCCTTACTTAATCTAGGCCAAAAAGCAGCTCTCACTTTCCAAGACCCTTGCTTTTTGCTCCGAACATTAGACTATTTTATCTCCTGATGGGAAAAGTGATCTTTAAAGCACTGAGCTGTCAAAATACTGCATCAGGATTTTGCTATATTATTTTACATATTTAAGCTCTGTATTTCAATTACTGGCAATCATCATATTGAACGCATCTTCTACAATATGGAGAACTGTCGGATTCTTGCGGTCATATGCCATGGTGCCATTTAACAACATGTATTCCCATCTGTGAATTTTCTTTCTGGCATTTGGCTTGTACTTTATTTTTTCCATCTAAAAGTCTGGCAATAGTTTCTCACTATTATTCTGATAAGAGTGTGGGTCAAACTCGTTCCACTGTGAATGTGCATTTGTACTTGCAGAGAGTGAGTGATTGATTGGTATCAGGCAGAAGTGACTTCTGTTACATTTCTGGCATGTTATTCTGTGGTTAATCAGTTCTACTGAGTGTCAGTCAAACCCACCAGATGTGACGCTAATGGATAGCTGCTAGTTGCCTGATATCTGTTTTGTCACTGATGTGGCTAGAGTGCTCCTGAAAGTAAAAAAAAAAAAAAAAAAAAAAAGATAAAGAAACAACCAAAACCCCACTATGTAGCTTAGCAAGTGTGAGGAAGCTGGGAAGCTGTATGTAGAAAGCAGCTGAATTTGTATAGCTCTACTTTTAAATACTGAGTCAGCTGATTTTTTCAACATGAATTACAGGACTATCTGCCCTTGTTTAATCAGGAAAGATTCATGCAAAACAGTAATTGGGATTTTTTAGTATGTCCTGTGGGGGGTAAAAGAGTGTTATTATTAATTTCATTATTTAAACGCTTAGCAGTTCTGGAACACATGTATTATGAATAATCTTCACCAACACCACAGAAATTTACATCACGACTATGCCTTTTAGGCTGAAGCTGAGTCGCATTGAAGTAACCACTGTCATGAAGAGAAAAAGGAAGATTGTTCTCTCCCAAAAGGAGCTTAAAATTCAGTCATAGTGAAGGAATGAAATTCTTTTCATTTAATTAAAAACCATAAATCCATCCAGTTTTAGATCCAATATGAGTCAAAGACTGCAACTTGAAATATCCCAAGATTCCTTTTCCATTTTGGTTTATCACTCAGACTGGCCCTGGAATTACCAGATATTTGACAACCAGCAGACTGGAATTTACAGCTCACATTTATGACAGATGTGGTTAGATTAAACAAATTGCAGATGTTTAAGTATAAGGATATCTATTCAAACATAATCTTTAGCAATTATGCATCCCATTCCACTGGATCTAAACTATATTTATTGATCTAAACAGATCTGATACAAATTTTTAACAAAAGGTCAATTGTTTCAATGTTGTTTAGGATTGTATTACATTGATGTTTTACTCACCATACAAACAAACTTCTATTGTGTATTCGCCAAGCTTCGAAGTAGCAGTTAAATCCGCTGCCTGCACAGTTCCCTTATTCTCTTCACTCATTAGCTTCAGTAATATTATTTGTTTCAGCAGGATTTGGCTTCAGAAAGCCTGCCTGTCATTTGAAAATAAAAGTAAAATGTGTAACACTTGCAGCCAAACTCTGCTCATCCTGTTCAGTTTTAATGGAATCAACAAGATCACCAATGTGCAGGGCTAGTCCTGCTTGTTACGGAATAGAGCTGAGTTGTGAAATGAAACAACTTCTAAGTCCTGAGGCTCCTCAGCAAACTTCAAAACTACCTCCACATTGTACAGTTTTAGAGAATTATAAACACCTTTGGAATAAATAAATCTCAAAGTTCCAAGTGAACTTGGTAGGTGAGCTTGTTCCAGGAATTGCTACAAATAGCCATTTTTGGTTTCTGGCTTTTTTTTAATTATAGTAGAATTGATTAATACTGGTTTCTGAAAAAGAAACTGAAACTAAAATTGAATTTTCTAGGAAATTCTAGGGTATGTTCTTGTCCTAATGTAAATCTATAGCTGATGATGGCTGACAAAATTTATCTTCAAATCTGTTCCTAATTTGGAGATTAAAATGATTCACATGATGTCTAATGGAGAACATCAGGAAGGCAGATTTTTTAAGTTACAACTTAGAAGATTATTTTTTAATTTTGTTTTGAGAGAAAACTATAACTTAAACCAAGCATGAATTATAAACCTTGCAATGAGAATGGAGATGGTAATTGTGCTTCATTATGATCACACAGTGAACATGACCCTTTCACTTCTGACACCTTAGAAAATACAGATATACATCCAATGCAAAGCACAAATTGACCATAATTCCCTGACCTAAAACATTTATATGCCTTTGTCGCTTTTAATTTTCAGTGAAAATTACACAGTATCTTAAACATACCCCCAAACAGCATTGTGGTGTTTTAACATTTTATGAATAGGTCAAGATCATAGTCATTAGTCCTAAAACTCTTGTTCTATAGAAGCACATTTCATAATCTAGAAGTGAACTTGGCTTTTTGGCACTTTTTTTGAATGGTACAAGTGTTTTGCTTTTTACATTGCTGAGATATCATTTAAAAATAATATGTTAAAGAAGAATTCTGAGAAGTAAAGCCTACCCTTACCTTCATCACATCCTCCTTAAGTGAAATTAATAATACTGATAAATGTAGAGAAATTATTAATTATTCTAAGGACCCAGAATTCAACAGATATTGCTTTTACAGCTTCTTACACACTTAATATGTGTGAATGTATGCTTGTGTCTTACACACAACAGACTCCGCGTTTTTTTGTGTGTAACTCCCTTGCACCATAAACAGACAAGTCACAATGAGCTGTAGCTTTAATAATTCTTTGTAAGCAAATATAGCACAGAAATTTGGCAAGGAGGACACTGGATATAGATAACATTGATAATGCCAAGAAAAAGGATCTAGAAGTGATTTTAGAAAAAAAAAAAAAGCAGTTTGGCAGTAGGGATATTTATAATACTGGAAGCATAGAAGAAACATGAAGCTAAACTTAGAAAGTTTAAAGGGACCAATTAAGGAGAGGTAAGGGAAATACTGTGGTTATAACCCAGTCTCTCACAAAGGCAATGATCACCTTTATAATGTGCTAGGAAAATGGAGCACTGAACAGGAGAATTTTTTCACTGCATAAATTTCTATAAAGGGGCTAAACAAAACCTCACAGAGCTGACTTCATCCTGTTACAAATTTAGGGAAACCATGCTTCCACTCTATCATTTTACCCATCCCTGCCTGTGCTGTAACAGCAGTTCTACAGAACTTAATTAACTGGTACATATAAAGTCCTGCAAAGTTAATATTAAAGTAGCTAAGCAAGTGCAAACTATTACTATTTTTAATATGGAGACTTACTCCTTGGAAAGAGATAAAAGTTTTACTGCACAAGTAGGAATAGGTTAAGCCCTTAAAAAAGTCAGTGAAAAACAAACTCAAACCTCATGGTTTTAATTGGGGTCTCTCTTAATTTAAAATCTACAGGGGAAAAGTAGGTGAAGAGATGAAGCATCAAAGAGAGTAGTAAGCATTTTGTACTGCACATAATACTTCTTGAGTGAAAATAGAATACAAAGCAGGAAGAATAGAAAACTCTAGTTTGTCTAGCAAACCAATTCACTTCACATTGGTATTAGGAAACCCTTTTTATGTCATTGGATGTGGTCATTACCAGCAAACAAGTTGGCACAAGTGAAAGAAGCTTGCTGTGGGGAACTGCACAGTGTCAATCCCGCTCTGGCACAGTGCTGGCACTGCATGACGGCCAGGGGCCAGATCCTTTACTGGGATATCCCACCTACACGGGTCTGCTCTGGTCGTCAGCAGGCCCTGCTCCTCATAGGGAGGGAGACCATCATAACAGAATGTCTAGTAAACATGTAAGAGGATATTAACAACACATATCTACAGAACAAGATACTCTCTCAGTAATATTGTCTCAGCCAGTGACAGGTATAAAGGTGGGCTCCCAGACAGATACGCCGTGCGACCCCTACATTCGGTAGTGCAGAAGCACTGTGCTGGTTTAAGACTCAGTCCTTAATGGCTTTCTGACAAACCTTTGGTTGTAGCTTCAGCAGCAAGCAGACATGCCCTTTCAAATTGCCACTTTATTTTTAACATCTTCATAGCAAGCTGCTTCTAGTATGCTGTTCATACACATTTTTTTCCTATGTATACATTCTCATCACACAAACAACAACTTGCTGTAATAACTACCATTGAGCACATTCAGAGCCCCACTTGTCTATTCCATCTTTTTTTACCATCCTGGCCAGTTGATCAAGTACAGGAACACAAGCTATTTTTGTTGGACCCACAATATTAATAAAGAGATTTTGAAACATGTCTAAGGATGGTACTGAGGAGATGAATTACTGAGGTTGACTTATTTCATAAACTTGTGAAGTGATTTGGTCACTGCATTTAAATCAACATCTCCAGAAAGCTGGTGGGCTCATGTCAGAGGAGATACAGATGCCTTTATAGCTCCATAACCGTTTTGTTCCTTAGGATGCTCTAAGTTTATGACAAAGTCAGAAAGACAGGATAAGAACTTCCCACAATGAAAGAAAACTGTTGGGTTGTGTAGTAATGCTGCCCATGCAATGCCACTTTGTCACTGCCTTTTAAGTGTTCTTTATGCTTGCTAGGTTCTCCGTGTTTGCCAGGCTGCACTCGGATTATTCGCACCTGCTATAGCTGGTAATTCACTTCCTTATAATCTCTCAAATGACATATAAAAGGGACTGGGTGCTGCGGGAGTGAGTGAAATAAACTGCTGGCCTTGAATATTGCACAAAAGAGCCTGCAGCACGAGTTGCAGGTAACAAAATATGAATGTTGAAAAGATGTATTGCAAATATGAAAGTATGAACAAGGAATTTCTTCATCATGTTTATGGCTAAAATTTCTTTCAGGTCTACCAGTCTAACCATTGAATCAGATAGGTTTCCTGCAGAGTAATCCAGGCACTGGTAGGAGCATACCACAAATCTGCCTCAAGGTGTGCCTTGTAATAAAATGCAGGTAAATTATAACAAATACAGGGGTTTTATGTTCTTACTACAGTTAAGGACACTGAATGATAGCATTTACCTTAGCAGTGATGTAAGTGTTTTTCATTTATTATCTTGTGGAAGATCTAAAGTGGTTTATAAGCCTCTCGGCCTGACTGTTTAGCACTATTTTTCTATCACATTTGCTTCTCTACAACACACTTCTAGCAAATTCTGTTAGATACAATTATAAATCTTGATGTACCTACATACTAGCCCCTTCAAATCATTCAGATCATCCCCTCCACTCCTCCACATGCCATCTTCGTCATACCTGAGCATGAGCAGCATTTCTAAATGTCATTTGGGTTACCATGGAGGCTTACTAGTAAGAAGATAATGCTTGCAGTTAAACAAATCACATACACTCAACGATGTTTTACCCACACCCAAAATTAATTATATGTTGGTCTGAAAAAAACCCCACCAATTAAAACAACTGAAAAATAACATTATAAGACTCTTCATACTCACTAACAAACAGGAAAAAGTATGATTCTGGGGTTTCTCCACTACTAGGATCAGTATTTTTTAGATTTGTTGATTTTCAGATTACAGAAATAAAATAGACATGAAAAATAATGCAGAGTGTCCAGACACAGAAATAAGCATCCAGATGCTCTACTCACATCTTATTTAGTGATAATTTGTCAGTAATCTGGAATATTTAAAGTATTAAAGTATCACACATGACAAAAGATCATTTCCACTTTGTGACTGTTCTCTAACTGCTTACTTAGACTGATAAAAAGCAAACCCCCAAATCTTTCAGCTGCCTAGGTAACACATTTTCTGATATTCATTGCTAAATTTTTAGATAATATTTCTCAAGAGGCCTTGTGTAATTAAAGAGGTTTTAATCACTAGAATCCTGTAGTGAAGAAAGGCTGTTAATGATGTGGCAGAGTGTGCTCAGTACTAGATAGAATGTAAAGGAATTTACGGATCTTCCTCAGGGGCATTCCCTTCCACACACACAGACTGTATCTAACCTCACCATGCAGGCAGCTATGGATAAACTGCAGAAATAATATCACAGTTCTCCTGTTTTAATAAATAAATAATCTACTGCTAGATCACATCTCCTGCTGTTTGTTCAGTTCTGTTTCAGCACCCTATGTCACTAAGCACCTGGCCATCACTGCAACAGCATCAGGCTGCTTCACAATCATTCATGAATTTCTTTCTCCTAATTAACACCCCGTTTAGCAAGACGTCATTCCTTATCTCCAGTTGGATAAGTGTAGTGACAAAAAGTCTGATTGAACTGGACATTCAGCTTCTGCCTCCCAGGCTCAGTTCACAGTGCTACTCCCTGGTCCATCCCTACCTGGTTTCCTCTTCTGCTGTAGGGAGAGGACAGCATGTAGGAGCACTCCATTGCTGAGATGAACTGTAGAAGGCTGCTCGCAAAACATCCTGCAGTAAGGTTTTTCCACAGTTTTGCCAGCTCCTAAATCACGTCATTGCACAGAACATTTTGAAAATCTTCTGTACCAGGAAGGGACTGCAATCACCTACAGTACATGAACACACAAATAAAATTTATTTCATCTGTTGGGAATAGTGGTAATGTCTTAATCCCACAACTAAATACCACAAATCAAAGCAGCAATTAATTATGAGACTACATAGCTGGAGCCCATTACATGCACCTACAACCACACACACAGAATCAGGAGAAGAGACAAAGGAAAACAGCACGTAACCACACCCCAGAGACAGAGGTGCAGCACAGGATAACACCCCTACACTTTGGTACAGACATGTCACACTGCAATCAGTGTTGCTCTTTAAAATCAGCGTGCAATACATAACGTACCTGGGAATGAATTGATGGCATATTTGAAGGAGTTTAGAGGGAAAATACAGTGGCTGCTACTGAATTGTCAAGTCAGAGGCTTTGCCCTCTCCAAAACTGGAAAGGTCCAGGTGTGGTGCTAGAATGAGAACAGAGAGCAGTTTATCCGGGATTTGAACCTCTTTCTAGTGAATTATTTGAAAAACTCCAGCCAGTTTAAGTGGACTTCAGCAGAATTGATTCTTATTTTGTTGTTTAATAATATGTTTTCTTATTTTTCATATCTATTACTTATATTTTAAATTACTTTAGCCCCCTTTGTTAGGCTGAAGGTTCTGTGTGCATTTGTGATGTTTTCAAGAGGCAAACGAGCCTGTTTTTATGTGTATATTATAAATCATGTATTATTATTGGGTCAAGAGGTTGCATTTGCTTTCATTGGACAAAAACCTGAAATAAGCCCAAGAAGTTGTTTACCTCCTGCAGAAGACAGGTAGTTGTATAGATAGCTACAGCCCTCTCAAGTTCTGCAAAGTATGAGTTTCACCACTATTTAAGTCCTTGGCCTTGACACTTCAGATAGGTATGTTCTGCAGCCCACACAAATTTCTAACCAAACCTTGAGTTGCAATATGTGCAATATTTCTGAGTCTCAAAAGATACTGCAACATTTGGTACAGCCAAACATCTTGCTTAATTCATTATTCACTATTTAAAACGTTGTCAGAATTCTAAGCATGACAAGAAAGAATAAAAAAAGTAAGATAAAGAAGTTAAGCAATCACACACCATCATCAAAATAAATAAATCAGAAAGACCATAAGCTGAAATTTACGAATCCAAATTACATGACGAAAATCTTACACGTAACAGAAATAGAACAAAACCCACAATAAAAGCATAAAAGGGGCACATTTCCAGTGAGTAATTGCCACAACTAGTAACGCCAGTAACTGCATGTTTTTCATATGGACATGTAGCTTTATCAAGTGTGACAGTAAACATCCCCTCCTGATGCTTCCTCTAAACTTTTGCATCCCCCTGGAAACACAGTGGTAATCAGGGATACACAAAAAGCTTTGCTGTCAAAGCTCCCCACCAAACCCTACAATTTATGTAGCAAACTATGTGCTTTTCCCCTCACGAGGCCATTAAATCAAGAGAAAATTCAGTCTTTTCCATAAGACCTTGTACTCCAGGAGCTCCAGCACAGGACTGGCAGAGAGTGGGACTTTGGTATTTTGACCTGGGGGCAAGGGCTGCATCCGCCATCAGTCAAAAGCTCTTTGACAAGTCTGCGCAAAGAACAAAGTACCTTTGTAACTTTGGCAATCCAGCTTTAGTCTGTCTTAAATCAGTAATAAAGTGGAAAAGCACCACTCTTGCTTTTTCTTTTAACAGATTTGATTGACTTAAATTTAGAAACCTGATTTTAGTTGCGTAAGGATACTTAGCTGGTATTACAGGAGTCTAAAAAGCAGCCTGAGCCTGCAGATGGCAGACCAAAAATGTCCACTTCAAGGCAATGGGAAGATGAAGACATGGAAGCTTAAGGGGTACCTGGGAGTTACAGCAGAAGTTGCCCCTCTATAAATGGGCTGTAGCCACCACACAAAAAGGTGTTGAAGTCAGGTACACTTAGAAAATGAAACTAAAACGCGTTCTCAGCAAAGATGCGTACCACTGATTTGATCAAAGTTCAAAGGATTCACAACTATTCTCAAATTCAAAATACAGCTGATTGCAAATGATGGAAGTGCGCTTTACTGTGACACTTTATATAAACCTTCAAATCTTCTTTGAAGGGATACAAAACTTTATAGGGAATTATCCTCCTCTGAAAGGATACAGAACCATTGATACTGGGTGTTGATATACTTATTTAAATTTTTGCAAGGAAAACCACAAATATTAATTGCTCTGTGCTGTCACTGAATAAGGTGATAGCATACCAGTCCTAGGGAGATAAGATTTTAATAATAAATTGCTTATACAATACAGAGGTTTTATATATATTGAAAATATCATCTATCACAAAAGTTAGGTTTCATTGCTATCTGAAGAGACTGGCTAAAATTAGTGGCAGAGTATTAATAGTGCCACAAGGTTGAAAACTGTAGGCAGGAAAAACACAAGAGAAAATAGGATGTTATCAGAAACCTTCAGGCTAGAAACCTGCCTTTGAATTCCTAAATGTGTGATAAGAAGAGTTATATAACATGGTTAAAACTCAATAAACAAAGCCTGTCTGCTCAGGAAGCCAGAATTAGACCATTTGTTTCCTATAAGGAGGAATGTTTGAAGTTATTTCTCTGTCAACGGTAAAATTATGAATAAATCTAATGAAAAATATAGACTCTGTGGGAGTAAAGAATATGCTTGGCTATAACTTCACTTCTGTTTAACTACAGAAGTATTGCTAGTTAAATGTTCCTCTATCTTAAAATATCGCTTCTGCTAAGATAGCTCTCTATTCTAATCATCCACAGAGTAAGAAAAAAAGTGCGGCACTGAAAATAAACATCATCTTGGTAGTCTAGCCACCTTCATTTGATGAAAATCTCTAGAAAAGAAAATCAGCTTTAGCTAGCTTAACAATAGCCTAGCTAGCTGTTAATGACCTGTTGTAAGACTACCAATGTTAATGGAAAAGTGTAAAACTTTTAAAAAAATTACCAGGTCATAATATAGGTTTACAGCATTCTCATTTTTTAAAGTGAGTCAAAATAAGGGTCATGGATAGATTACACAAGCAGCATTCAATCTTTTAAATACTTCCCTAACTGCAGAATGTGGCCACTTCTGTTCTTCAAACACTGAGTGTTCAAACAGCATTGTGTGTGTTGGATGAAAGGTACTGTTTTATTTCTACCTCTTTCTTTTGCTATGCACATAATCTGAACAAGTCCAACAGCATACTTGGATTTCTCAGTCTGGAAATGAGTTTTGTAGAAGTCACAGCCATCCTGACAATAGACAGGCCCATTATAAGAGGCATAATAAGTCTGGTGACTCCTAAGTTATTGTTCCTTAGGAAGAAGGGAGAGAAGCTACAGATCGGGAAGAGGCAGTGAACAAAAGATGAACATGAATCAGCAGTGCACCCTTGGGGCAATGGATGCTAACTACACAGTTAGCAGGAGCATAGGCAGCAGGTCAAGCGATCCCAGTATTCCCTCTCATGTAGCACTTGCCAGAGCTCAGCTGGAGTACTGCCTCCAGTTGTGTGTCCCCCAGTACAAAAAAGACACTGACGTACTGGAGCCAGCTAGTTAGGTGCCAGGGGTACATAATGTATCTGGAGATGACAAAGTCAAAGCGAGGGTCTTCTCGGACACTAGCAAAAGGTCAATAGTGACAAGACACGGCAGAGACAAGTACAACCAGATACACCAAAAAAAAAGGATTTTCATAGTGAGAGCAGTCAATCATTTTCACAAACCTTGGAGGTATTTAAAACTTGTCAGAACTAGACCAAAAGCAACCTGATTAAGCTCTGAAGTTAGCCCTGCTTTAAGCAGATAACCTTCAGAGGTCCCTGTCAATTTAAATTATTCTGTATTTTTAGCTTGGATATAAACACTGTGTTTCAACAACGCATCATATATCAGAGTACATTCCCTTAACTACTTATAAAATAAAAGGAACACAGTAGCAAGAATGTACTCTCATCATTGTCCAATTTTCATTTGTGACTTTCCTGTACAACGATGAGATGTATCTCCACTGTACCATGTGGTAGTATTTCTGTAACAGTTCCTTCATAGTAGGTATAATGAAGATTTTTAAAAAAAAAGCTAAATTCTAAAATGACCCTTTTGCAGCGATCCCAAAAGAACTGTAACTCCTTTAGGAGTTACCTAAGAGTTTAGTAAGTATGCAAATAACAATTTCAACCAAGCCACAGAACAGTCAAGCTCTGGTTTCCTTAACTTGACTGCTTCTTGACATCCTTTTTGTTGTACAGCTACTTTGAGAGTGAGCACGTCCAAAGATTGTGGCAACAAGAGATGGGAAACAACACAATTCCTCTTCCAATAAAGTGGGAGGCGAGGAGCTCCATGGAGCCTGTGAACAGCCAGCCAAGGATAATCCAGCTCCCTGAGAAATCAATGGAAACTGGATGGGGATTCCAGAGCTCCATTCCAGTAGGTATATTTTTACTTTGTTTCTGTTTTGCTGTCATATTACACCCTATTGAGAATAGGTTTCAACGCACCAGGCACTGTAAGTCTGAGTCATTACAATGGATGGAGTTACTTTTCTTGTAGAAAATACAGTGAATCCAATTTAACTCTTAAAATATACTCACAGCTTGGAAATACAGAGATGTGCCAGTTTAACTGAATGTATGAGCACAAAATCTTCATGTGTTCTTGTACCAAAAACCCTGCTGAGAAAGCAGTATCACCCAGTGTGCCATCACATCCTCAGGACAGGAACAACTACTTGTGCGAGTATCACGACTCACTGTAAGAAAGCAAATAAGCACATGAAATAATTGAGTAAGGATGCAGTAGGAGGTTGATGTGTAAGCACATTCATTGCTAAACAAAAGCAGCACGGACTAAGTCCTGTTTAAGTTGAGCAGTCCTAATCTGCATGACCTTGTATGACTACCTAGGAGTCAACAAGGAGAACATTATGTATAGCTTGGTATACTTCAAAAATATAACACAATTTGTCTAAACCATGGATTTTTAGAAATCAAGAATACTCCTAACAGAACCTGAAATATTTTTTTTCTGAGGGGTTGTTTGCTTATACATGAACAAAATAATTTAAAATGAAATCACATAGGCAGCTTCATAAATACTGTATACAAGGCAGAAGTAGGCAGATATGTATTTCGCTCTGATCACATTCCAACAGGACTTGGCTTTGGAGCTACTTTGCAGGGAACAGCAGAATACTTATCAGATTTATACATTTCATAGCTAAAATAATCCAGAAATTGACATTATTTTTAGTATTGTTTCCTTCCTACCACTTATATTACCAAATCTAAGTATCAGGGTTACCTTGTTAGCCTAAACCAACACTCCTTCAGATCAACAGCAAGACATCCACTGCCTTCACTGGATTTTGAGCCATTCTTTATGAAAGTAAAGTCCCTGCCGTGACATCTGGGGCTCTGGCTGGTTGTGCCAGGGCCCCCAGTGTGTCCCCGTGCCCAGGGCTGCTGGTGCCCATGGCTGCTGCAGACACAGGGCAGCCGTGGTGTCCCCGTCATGCCAGATTTGTGTGGCCAGCCAGGGCCACCCTCTGTGGGGCAGCTGCATTGACAAGGGCTGGGGCTTGGCCCACACCACTTCCCCTGCTGGCAGTCACCATCGGGAAGCCCAGTTCCCTATTCATTGGGGCAGTAGCTGGAGAAACACAGAAAAGCTTGGCAAGTAAAGTATCTATGAGGTTACCATCCTTCAATGACTTCTTTTCATCTGGTTTTAACTCAGAATCACAGCAGAGGGTGGGTCAGGCCTGTGCTGGAGATGGCAGCGCACCGGGGTTGATGATGGGGCTACTCTTTCTGATGAACCAATAACCTGTGGTTTTGGGGCAGCCATTGAGCCTTAGGAAATATTTGCATTAAATTAAATTTGCATAAGAAATACATGCCACCTCAATTCTAATTTACACATAGGCTTTAAACAGAAAAAAAAAATCATTCCTTGCTTAAAATTTCTTACAGAGTAATAATTTAATTGTAAGTCAAAAGCAGGTTTTAAGTTTGTTTGTGATACTAAATGGTATTTATAAAAATCCAACGGGGCGTATGTGCATCTTTAATGAATGCAGTGAGAGGCTGGTTTATCTACAATTATTTGTTTCAGAATATATTTAAATATTTTACCACTATCCATACTCTGACAACTGGAAAATAAACAAGATGATGATGCATTACTTTCCTGTCAATTAGACAGTATTATTAATACAAATATTCATAAAGATCTACTAAAAGTTGGTTTATGCCTGAAGGTGACTTTCGTGTGTTTCAAGCATCATGATGATTTTATGGCTTGGGCTTTTAGAAATGTCTTAATGAAATAAAACAAAAAAGGTTTTGGCTAATGTTTTTTCCATTTGGGACTACTTCTAACTCAGATTTCTTTTACAACAAGATATATTAGCTCCTGGAACTGATATGTTACTTGAGAAGTTTAAAATGGATCTTAGTGGAGTTCTTACAGAATGTGAGTATGACCATCTTACCTACCTGCATTTTCTCATAACAGACAAAATCCTGGGCAGAGGTTGACAACTCACAGTAAGTTAGGTGAAAATTTGTATTTGTCCTCAAATTACTTTTGAATCACTAACAAGCTGCAGGGCTTTATCTTGAAAATAATTTTGGAGAGAGAGATTCAAATTCGTGAAAGGAGCAATCTTCTACCCAACAGCTCTGCAGGTGAGCTCAGATCTTTTCTTCTGCCTGTGGGCCCTTAACCTACTTTTGTGCCGGGGGTTCTTCTCATCATGAACACAGCAGTTATGCAGGAGCACAAAAAGGAAGTCTCAGTCCTTCTCCTCCATTGCTTCCCTTTGAAGCATTGCTTCCCTCAGTGAATATTGGAGAAACATTCACTGAAAACAGAAATGGAACTCACATGCCACGTACCCAGGTGTCCAGACTGCATTTTCTTCTTCCTATCCTTCCTCCTTCTTTCTATCCAGGGCAGAACACATTTTTTCCGATGGCAGCTCCTCTCGCTCCGCCGGACAAAGGCAATGACCCCGTTTATAACTACTGCTATTCAGTCCTACCCTATTTGTGCAGAGGCTGGTTGCACTTGAACAAAATGGCACAATCAACTCCAGCCTGTCCACGGGAAAACCTCCTCATGCCCTGGAGCCATTCCTTTGTTCTGAGCCTCTTCTCTCTCCTTACCCCCTCATTTAATCTTAACTGCTCATGACCTCACACCAAGCTAGAACTGTGCAACATAACTAACATATAAATAAGCAGTAAATACTCCACTGTGATACTAGATCAAAGTTAGAAAGAGCTGCTTAGTTTCGGGGCCACTGCACCTTACCCCCCCTTTGCACGGTTCCCCTCACCACGGTTACAGCGGTTTCCCACAGACAGTCACTGCACAGACCTCAATACTGAGACTTCAGCACATCAGGAAATATTAGATCAAAAGAAGAGAGTAAGAAATAAACTGACATCTTCCACACAATAAATAGCTTATCATTAGCATTATATAAAGTGTTATGACAAACTCCGTTTTGGAACTATTGACAAGAGCCTGGAAGTTAGTCTTTAATCACGAACTTTTAAAAACTGCCTTTGAAAAGGAAAGTCTCCACTCTTGCTTTGGAACATCTGTTTTCAGTTGTGGATTTATTGGCACAGAAATTAACAAAATCACAAAGTTGATATTCGGTCACCACCGCAGGGCTTGTTTTATCTGTTTGGGCTCTTCAGACTTTAGTTACTTTGAATCAGATAATGAAAAACAGTTACTCAAATCCTCCCACTAACAGGCCCCAGTTGAGAAGACACTTTTCATTGGCTAAATTAGCCCAGTTAGCCAAGACTATGAGATAAATCTGCCTTCTTTTAATGCAAACACACTACACTGTAAAATATAGAATTAAATTTATTTTTTTTTTTAAAGTAGGCTAGAATAGGCTAGAATTTCTCAGTAGAGAAACTCTGAGTTTGTGGCCAAAACAGATTAAAATAAAAGGATTTGTTAACAGATCTACAGCGACATCCTCACTGGCTGAAACCTAATCTTCAATCATCCTTTCTAGTCCAACACATTTCCACGGTTCCTTGGTTCCCAGTAAGCTCTATAAGCTCCTTCGTGCTTACTATAGATGGGAAGTGCTGTCTGCCATCAGCTCTAAGCCTTGCCGGTGACCTGGACTCAGCTTTTCTAAGAAGTGCTCCGAATCGTCTTTTAGCTCCAGGGTACTGCAGAAAGCTCTCTGAGCTGAGAACACACAGCTACTCTGCAGGGGCGTCCACTTTCCTACACCGCTGGCCAGTAGGACCAATAAGTGCCAGCTGGAGGAGATGGTAGGAGCCAAAACTGCCAGGCTCTTGTACAGAGAACAATGACTGCTGCCACCATATTTGAGCCCTCATTTAATTATAATGATTTGAATATTTACTTTTTCTGAAGATGTGATCAAGCTTTTACCATGACGGGATCACTCTCCAGTCTACGATTAAGTCTTCATTCCTAACGGGGCTTCTTTGCCTCCCAACTTTAAAGTAACCCCTAAGATCTGCAGGCTATAGCAGTGTAACTTAAAATACCAAAATAGCTTAAGACATGCTCGATGAATGCATAAGATCCAGCACAACATACCCGTGATGGTGATGGCTTTTATACAGTAGTTTAGCAATTCAAACACAGATCTTCTACCTGACATTTTCTTCTTATTTCTCCCCCTCTCCTTGTTTTATACTCCTGCATAAGAGCTAATAATTCTCATAAATCTTTAGGGTAGGTAAAAATTGTCTATCTCATTATCCAACAGGAATGGGCTCCACAGAAAAGCTGACCTGATCAATGACAGCAAATAATTGTCAGAGTCAGACTCAAAACTGTAAGAGCATTAAGCAAATCGGTTTGTTGGACAATGCCTAATGCAAAGTAGGAGAAAAGTTCAATTGGAATCTTCCGGTTCACCATTTAAGTTAAGCTCAAAACAAATATGAAGACTAGAAAAATATCCTCATAGCCAACTGAGATTAACAAATGGTTTAAAGATAAGGCACAACTAAGAACCTGTTTTTTGAGCACATTTGAAATTAATTGATAACATCAAACCAGCATTTCTCAGATACTTCAGAAACCAACATCCATATATGACACTCTTTCAAAGTCAGAAGAGGCACATACAGTGAAAGGATAGTATCTTGAATGTATTCTTTTCTGGTTTTCAAAAATAGGCTGTAACTAACAAGCATTCACTCATAGAATATAAACCTCTTATCAGACGCCTCCAAAACTAAGCTCAGAGCACCCACTTGATATAAACTCCAGTATTTACAAGAGCTTACAAGATCAAAATCAATTGTTCATACTCATGTTCTGAACTGTGGAAAAAAAAGAGCTTTTGACTTCTAAAATTTTCACACTTCCAGTCTAATAGTCAAGAAGCACAACTGCTGGTATTTTGAAGATAGCCATATACTCCTGCTGGTATATTACATTTTCCTCCTCTCCACAATTTTTTTTTTTTTTGGTGTGGGTGTGGGTGTGTGTGTGGGTGTGTGTGAGGGGTGGGGTAATTTCAGTCAAGATAACCGTAGTGTTAAATAACCTAACATCCAGGGAAAGAAACTAAATATAAGTAGCATGTGTACTCTATTGTTTTGCTTAATCTACAGATTATACTTAGCTATTGTGAAGGTCTAATTTCATTCCATTCACTTTGTGAAGTGAAAGAAATCCCTACATTATTCCTTCCCTGATCATCAAGTTCTCAAGGGATGAAAAGACACTCATAATTACTGCAAAATAATTCAATACAAACAAAATATGATCTTTTAGCAAATGTAGAAATCTTTTTGCTCTCCTCATATAGTTTATAACACTTTGCATTACATGGTCACTTAAGGAAGAGCCGTGTGCCTGTCCTACAGGATTGTAAACAAGCAGAGCACCAGTCACAACTTCCCATGCTCTTCCCATGTTCATATGTGCAAAGGCCATCTGACAATTTGACCAGTAGCTGGGTCTTCATCATCTCTTCATCTTTGGCAAAAGATTGCCAGGGTAGACATTTATTTGATTCTAGCCATAGTCTCATTTTTTTCTATTCATTAAAACTCTGTCTGTCCAGAAGATACTGTTGATATGGCTGAATGAGTTTAAGCTGGACAGCTTGTGAGAAGCTTAGCTGTGTAAAAGGCACAAGTAATGGCAAAGGAATGCGAATAGCAAGCTGTATTTTGATTTCAGTGATGAATAGTAGAAGAAAAGAATGCCATTAATAAAAATTTTACAAATATAGTGACACACAACTAAATCTTAAGTGCCATTAATATCTATAACTATGTATTTAGATCAAAGTAATTTATTCTTATTCTTAAAGATAATGACTCCTGTAATCATTTATCTTTCTATTCCTACAAAACACTTCTGCTGAATGGAGAAATCCTCCATTCAGCAGAAAATTGCTTATAATCTGGCCAAATTACTGAATGCATAGTGTCCCTTGAACAGAAGTTGCCTCTTTCATCACCTCCCTCATTCAAGAGGAAACAGAAAAGAGTTACTGAAAACATTTTCTAGTAAGTGGCACCACTTTAACTTGTCAGTGCAGAGCTGATCAGAGCTGATCATTAATACCACTACACTGTGGCTGGCCTCCTCCCTGAATAACATTTCAATGCTGAACGCATTGCAACAAAGGCTAACTATTTAAAGGAAATAAAGTGTATCGCTTACAAGCTTATCCCCTCGCTGACTTGCTTCAGTTCATACTCCTTCATGTGTTTTTCTTTGACTTGATGAAATCCCTTTCCAACCAGCTCAATGGTTCTAATGTACATGAAGCAAATGATTTTGAAAGGCTTGTAAAAGAACAAAGACACAGTTTTCAAACCCCAAGACTCTTATCTGAGTGTTTTAAAGCTTACAGGTTTTTCAGCACTCTATCAATGCTGCCTGAAAAGGCATATAAATCCAGCCATGTATGGAGGCATTGCCATGACAGACACGGTGGTAAATCTGAAATTCTCCAAAATGTTACCCTGGATTTCAACAACAGGAAAGCATCCTGTGTTGGAAAGCATCAATGTGGGGAAGACAATATTATAATACCAGGTAAGTACAGGAGAGCCTCTTGTTCTGAATGCTAGATGTTCCTGTAGCCTTAATCAAGTCACTTATCTTCCTATCAAGTTGACTTAAATGTTTTTTTCACAGGCATGCTATTAGAGTTGACTAAGGCAAAGGAACTATGATGAAGTATGATAAAAGGACAGCAAAAGAGCTATTTAACTAAAACAGCTTTGTAAAAACTGCTTAATCATAAGAAATCAAATCAAAGAACGAATCCGCAAATCAGACCTCTGATACTTGCTAGCTGAAAGTTTTATCATAAGCATCAGGTGAAAGAGGCAGATTTTAATGGTCTTTTATTCTCTAGAAGAATAGAATCTCTGTTGCTTAATTTCCAAGTTGCTAGGGTTCACTGGATGACAAGGAATATGTTTAGCAAAATATGAATGTTTCAATAGTTTTCCTTCACACCAAGGAAAAAAAAACCTAAAACCTTTGATATTTTCAGAGAGAGCATAGCAGCCTTTTCCTCCTCAAATATCACATCAAACTCTCCACCTCTTAATGTATCTTGTTTTAGTTTTCAATACTGCAAATATTTAACGTTATTTACCTTACAGCCATCCCTGTACATTGTGATGCCATGTAAATAACCACATATGCATTTCTTGTGCCATAGATGATTTGAAATTTATTTCTGGTTATATCTCACATTTCCCTCCCTTAGTTTAGCAGAAATTATACTTGTCAAGAATTGGAGAGACTGCTCCTTTCCATGAGCCCTTAAAAGAATATCCAGAGCTTTGTGCAACAGCAATTAAAGAAAAGATGAGTTCTGACACTAGCCTTATTTTATATAATTGCAAGAGAAAATGTGAAACTCAGATGGGTCTTGTTAGTGCTAAATGCACTCCTACTGACTCCAATTTGTTTTGTTCTATTAATTTATCATCTTATATTTGGAACAATTTTTATAGTCTGCTAGGAAAAGGTCTCAGAAGCATAAAGCAGAGAGATAATAGAATGAAGATGCACTAACTGTGATATTTCAGAGCAATTTGTGTACTATTTGTGAATACACTGTTATTCTAAACACAACCCTGCATCTTTTTACACCTACAGCATATACAATGTTGTTTTAGTATTAACAAATCTGACAGTCTTGGTTGCAAAACTCACTGAACCCCATCCATATGAGCTTGCAACCTTTACAAGTTAGGTTGGAGAAGACCCTGTAATATGTTCATCTGTTGCTGACGTGTCTTTGCATTGATTAGCTTTCTTAGGTCTATCCAATTCAATTCTTGAACAGAACATGCAGAAAAAAAAATATAATCAGGACTGTAAAAAACTGTGAAGGTATTTGCTGATGCTATGATTTAGATTTAATCTATAACTTGCTTGCTAATTAGAATAAGAATAGATATTATTGCAGTAAGTTGGAACTGTGATTTAAGTTGCCTGGTAATGCTTTGTTATTTAGGCTGAAAGCCACACTAAACTTTGAGACACCTTTAGTCTGCTTGACTGGTTTCAGGATTCTCAGGATTCGTGGCTTTGTTTTCATACCAAAAATGAATAATATGTTGCTTCATGCTTTTATTATTTTATCTACTAAGAATCCTTGCCAGCTTCCAGTAAACAAAGACCATGTGAAGGATACTGTGATATATGAATACTTCTGCTTTCCAAGATGACAAAAAGTGTTCAATAGCACTATGAAAAATGTGCATCTACCAGTAGTCAGTGAGAGGCACACAAGTTGAATGTTTAATATCCTTCACGAACTTCTGCAGCACCCGCAAAAGCACCTAGAACTACCAGCTCAGCTACACCTTACTGATCAGAGCTATAAAAGACAGCAAGGAACCCATAAAGTGAGATGAAGTGGTTTTACAGGTTTGGGTGCTTTTTTCCTTTTATTATCACCAGTGGTCAGCAAAGGCAACTCACCGGATGGCACATCTCCCTCGGAATAAGTAGTGCCAAATCCCCACAATACTTTCAGGCTCTGTGGGTGCTAGAGATATTGCACCGGATTGACATCCAACTATGCTTTTTAGTTGGATTCCAGACACTATTAGAAAATCCGTGGGTTTTATTTGTATCCTTTCTACCTTTCAGCTGGAATTATCATGTTCTTTTTAACTACAATTCTTTTTTTCTTTCTTAGCACTGCTATTCATCCGCTTCAGGACACCTGATGTCAAATGATGCTCTATGTCTGTGCCTAAAGCTAGAGTGAAATGACTCACATGTACAATGAGTTACCTTCATTTTTGCCGAAAATATTATTAGTCTGCAAATGAAAATATTTGCCTGTATTATGATACACAGAGACTCACAGGCTAGTTTATTTCATAACAATTTTATATTGTTTTGAAAAATACTGGATATGTTTCCAAGATTTCATAGGATTAGGAGATTAAAAACCCAACATGCTACCCCAGAAACAGAACTGGGGAGGGCCACAAGGTGTGGTCATTCTGCATGGTCTTGGCGTGCCTAAAAAATAAATAAATTCCCATGAGCAGAAAATAATTTATATTTTGCAATTATCATGATGAAAAATGCTTACCCAAAGGTCATTCCTGACAGCAAAACAGGAGAAGTGAAAAATATTTTTTAGCATAAATAAAGTATCTCAAATTTGGTTGACGTGTTTAAAACCAATAATCAATGCAGAAATTCACTCTTTGGGAGAATGCTGGTCAAAGTAATATATAGAGGAAGCCAAAGCATAATATTGATTAATACCAGCATCCAGCTTCAGTCTGAAAACACAAAAATGGCCATGAATACCTCAGGAGTGTCACAGGAGACTCAGCAATGCAGTGAGATGGTACCTAACATGGTGTGGCTGGCAGTGGGAAGGGCACCACTCCAGCTTGCCCCTTGGGCGGTAGGAGTCTCATTAAGGTGCTGTGCTGTGTCTCAAGGGAAAGGGACCCGAGCAAAGTTTTTCCCTCTCACAACACAGTGCTCTTCACTGGAAACCCCTTCTTTGATTCCAATGGATGAGTTCCAGCTGACCGATACAAACGTACTTTGCCCTTATATGAATGAAGTAAGATGAAGCCCATTTTTGCCAAGACGTTGCTGTGATCATAAATGGATTTTCCTGAGCCACTGTGCTTTACCATAGTTGAGGTAAGTACCTTTGGACTTGGTAAATTCCTGAGGATCTTTCCTGTAAGTCTCATGGAATCACCACGGTAATATTCTCCACTTGCAGTAATTATGCTTGTATATCCTTTCTGAATATCTAAGGTAGTTATAATCTGCAGAAATAAAAGTAATTATATACCAGTCAGTGTAATACAGCTGTGGACAGCTGTAAATAAAGCATTTACATGGAGATGGAGACATTGCAGAGCTTTAGAAAAGTGTTATGAAAGACAAGAAAATAAGCCTGTTTCAGTTTGTGAGACTATGCAATTTAATCCATGTAGAAATCTTGTTCATCAGTAATTACAGGAGATAAGAGTCTTCTCAATTAAGAACAGGCAGAAAATGCTTTTATTTAATGTGTCCTGAGAAGTATCACATCAAAAATACCTTGAGACATAAAAACTTTGGGATGTTTTAAACATATTACCGCCTTTGAAATTTAAAAAAGCTTCAAAGAAATGTCAGGTTCTGGCATGCTATGGAAAAAGCATTTGTGTTTAAAAATAACAAGGCCTTTCACCTAGTTTTAAATATATTTGATGGAGTCACTCAAAAAATAATAACTGAAAAACTAATTTAAATTCAGATATGATGCTTTGGATAACAGTTTTAGCTCAGTGGCTGGAACTATTAGGAAGGAGCCTGTGACAAACCCTAGATTGGGAACATGACACAAAGGAGTTTCTGTCAAGCTGTTTCAATTCTTAGTCTTCTTTTCCTGGTTATTTATATTTCCTTTCAACTCACATGTCTAAGTCATACAGCAATAATACAGTAGCAACATCTCTGAGGAACAGTCTAGCAACATGTGCTAGCAAGCTTGGTTTTGTTTTCAGTTTTAAGATTTTCTATAGGAGGCAAGAATGCATTTTTAAAATTTTATGTTATTTTTACATTTTTAAAAGCTGCAATCATTTCTCATGCCTTTGGTAACCAGTTAACTCATTAACTAATCAATTACACATTCGCTAATCTGTTTTATCCAAAGATAACAAAGTAGAAGTAAAAGGCCGACATGGATTTCTTTCTACTACTTAAAAAGATTTCCTTAGAACTCTGGTTACACAAACCCATTCTGAGCCACGGCCTCCCAGCCTTCCATATGGATTTTCCAAGCATTTGTGTGAATTAATTTTGATTTGAGTCACTCATTGTACTCACTCAGTGGGCTATTCTGTATGGTATGGATTGGCTAAGCAATGTCGTCAACTCATTTGAAATCAATTCATTTATTGTTCACACCCAGTACACCACTTTGGACAGAGATAAGAGTACAATAAAATGAGAAGAAAAATCCACTGGAAGGCAAATAATAGCACAGAAAAAAAAAAAAAAAGAAGAGAAAAGACAGAATCACAGAGATTAAAGACAAACATTGATCAAAGATAGAAAAGGAACTACAGAGAAACGAGAACCTGTGATCAAAACCTGACAGAAAGGAGCGTGGTGAGATGTGAAAAAAAGGGAGAAGAAAAAAATCCCAGGCTCACTGCTTCAGAATAGCCTACATGCTTTTGATTCTCTACCAGTCTCTAAACCAGCCACATTTAAGAAAGAAGTATATGAATTTCTCTACATCCCCTAGGGAGAAAAGATTTTTGCCCGGATATCTTATCATTAACTCTCCCTTGTCCACTTTGCTGTGATGTTCATCTAACACTATGTTCAACCTGCTTTGCTTATTGCAAGAAAGGATTTTCTCATACTTCTGTTACAAATTTCTCAACAAAGCACATGTGTTATCTTTTACAAGCTAAACTCTGTCAAATTTCTGCAGATCTCCTACTGCAAATACCTCTTAATCACTAATTGTGGGGCTCCTGCCAGGTGACAGCTATTTATGTCCTAACCAGCTGAGGCACAAGTACCTGGTCCCAAAGAAGAAAGGCCTTAAAATTGCTATGACACCAGTTTTGCAAAAGTTAATCAAAACATGGAAACTGTGAGTTTTGTTTCCAAAGAAATGAGCTGAAACCACACAGAAGAGGGAAATGGACTATCAACCCATATGTTTGGGTCCATATGCTATCAGATGTAAGCATAATTTGTGGTCCATTAATCCTGCTGCAGATTTTGGCCACAAATAGGTAATAGCACAGATTCACACCCCTAGGGGAATGGGCACTTTCAGAATCCCTAGGCTAGTATAAATAATTACTTTTGATTTTCGCTGAGTTTGTGAGAGCTGAACGCTGTGCAGGTCATTGCTGGCAGCTCCCAGAATTGCTCTTCTGTGAAATTCCCAATCAGCACACCCAAGTTTGGTTTTTGAAGGTGCTGTAAGCAAATGACTTCTGAGGAACCACAGGGATATCCAATTTTCTAACAGCGTCTTAATATTGCTGGACAACTGGAAAGCTACAGTTGGACGTGACCGAGCAAGACCATTTTGCTATATAAGAGGAAACTGTCCCCTCTCTTTCAATAAGTACTTTCCAATCAAAAATAAAATTAGCCTCTTTCATGGTTTTCAAATGATTTGCCAGATAGGCTTTACTGGTCAAATAGTTCTAAGGTTAGAATACCTCCAGTGTATTAGTCATCAAATGGGACAGTTAAAGCAACCAAATGTCTTTCAAATATTTTGAGAAATCGTAAGCACTGCCACAAGACTAATTTTAGTTCACAGAACCATAGACTGGCTGACATTGGCAGGGACACCTGGAAGTTGCTTGTCCAGTCCCCTGCTGAAGAAGGGCCACCTAAATCCAGTTGCCCAGGACCATATCCAGATGCTTCTGAATATCTCCAAGGAGGAAGATTCCCTGGGCAACCTCTGCCAGTTCTTGGTCAGCTTTGCAGTGAAAAAAGGTTTCCTGATATTCAGACAGAACCTCCTGTGTTTGTGCTCATCGCCTCCAGTCCTGTCACTGGGCATGACTAAAAGCCTGGCTTTGTCATCTTTGCACTCTCCCTTCAGGTATTTATATACATTAGTAAGGTCTCCTTGAGCCTTCTTTCCTCTAGGCTGAACAGTCCCAATTCTCTCAGTCTTTCCTCACAGAAGAGATGCTCCCAAGTCATTAATCATATTTGTGCCCCTTTGTAGAGGTCTCTCCAGTGTGTCCATATCTTGTACTGGGGAGGTAAGAACTGGACACAGCGCTTCAAGTGTGGCCTCTCCACAATTGAGCAGAGGGGTAGGATCACCCCCCTAGAACTGCTGGCAACGCTTCCTCTAATGCAGCGCAGGAGACCATTCGCTGTTCTTTGCCTCAAGGGCACAGAGCTGGCTCATGTAGGTGTCCAAAACCACTGGATACCTAAAAAGGGCAAGCACTGACTTGGTTTGCATAGGTTCAGACAGAAACAACTGCATACATTTGAAGCACTGGCAACAAATATTTTTCTTGTGAGGACATCTTGTGGCTAATATTCCACATTATTGGCAATCAGCCATGTCATAGAACTTGGCTGCAGAAAAGCAACTGGAACATCAGGAGTCTTGAATCACCTCTTATGCCAAATGTACATCCTCTTTTCACATTTAGTCCCGGTTCATAACGATGGGATCAGAATGAGGAGCTGGATTTGTAAATTGAAACTGTATTTAAATACCCAGAGGTATTTTTGTGAGATTATTTCTGCTATGGTAGCGTTCAAAATATCTGCGTTTCACCGGGGATATTTTAAGCCTTCATTATTGCAATTAATGGCTTGTGTGTTAAGTATGACGTTAGCATCTACTAGATAAATAAAGATCTGTTAATACTGCATCACTGATGAGCCCTATAAATTGCTGAATGTTTAGGAGATGGTACCGTACTGTCTGTTCTAGGTACATGTGCCTCTAGCAGGGAGACAGTAGATATCTTTCCAAGATATCCCAATAGCCCCACTGTAAAGACGACTATGGTTTTGTAATGTACCCAAAATTCTGCTGCCTTAAGATATTGTTAAGAAAATAAAAGCAGGAAATGCAACACTGCTTTCTACTGGCTTTACAACATTTCACAAGGTAAGTTAGGTGTTTTCCATCAGAATACTACAATGCAAAGTTGCTGAGACAATTATTGAATTAGATGGACCTAGATGAAGAAACATTTAAAACTTCAGACTTTCAGCAACGGGGATAGGACAACAAGAAAAAAATCTACAGTCATTTCCAGTAAGGATAACTTATCATCTTGACAGGAGCTATATGAAAGCAAGGGTGCTTCCCATATTATTCCAGTAAATCTCCAGTCTCTACACTTGGCACCTCAAAGAAACTCTCAGAACTTAATATGCTTAAGAAGAACTAAAAATTCATCCTCTCCTTTATCCCAGATACCCTTTATGATGAGTTTTCTAGTGCTGCCAGACATGAGGAAGTGATTATGTTAGACAAATTTGTTTGTATCATTTCTTGATCACAAATGATACCAGAACAGAAAATATTTGCCTTCATAAATCAAAACTTCTACAGTTATCCTAGCAATGGGTTACAGTACATTAGGATCTCAATCTACAAGCCACTAATGAAAGATGAACTATACAGTTAATGGTTTAATCAGTACACTGTGTTAATTACAAATGAAACAGAAATCAAGAGGAAAATGAAATATAGAAATAGCACATACAGGACCAATCCTGCTTCCTTTATTCACTGTTAGGTTCCTGGTTAGATTCAATGGGACTAGCTGTATGAGTGAGGCAAGCAGGATTTGATCCTACATATGTTATCTCTAATAAAAATATATTTAGATACCTCTGCCTGTAGCATATTTTACAATATTCTCATTATAGAGAAGATTAACTCTATATCAAAGGAACAATGTTAGAAGTTTCGAAGGGAATACAGAGTAGTTGCAAAAATCACTTTTTCGAGACGTTCTCATTTGGGCTGCCTCATTAATCCCTTTAACCATGGAACTCACATTTTAATTGGAGATAGTACCAGGCTCCCAAGAATCTGGAAGCACAACTGTTCCTCCACAACAAATAGTCTGCAAAGACCTAAATCCCAGCTGTGGAGAGAATGCCTTGGGGGAAGCTGATAGAAAGGCAGGACAGTCCTGTGATCAAGGCACTATCAAAGCACCTGGCCAGATGACTCCCTAGATGAAGCTGCTGTGGACAAGTCATACAGGCTCTCCAGGCTTAAGTTCTCTAAAGTGCTATTAATAGTGTCTCTTCACACAGGATTGTATTAGAAGAACAGAAGAATACCTTCAGAGGAATACCCTCAGAAGAATTCCTTCAGAAGAAGCCTTCAGATTTTCTTCATGGTGTTAGAGTTTGTTTAATTTTTCACACAGCTTCAGGACCATGAGAGAAGTATTTCATGTAACTTCACTTTTCTTTCTTGCCTCAGTCCTGTATCTAGTGATGCTTTGGTATATACCTTGCAACTGCCTCCCAGCTTTAACACTAACTGTAATCCAGAGTATATTTTGCTAAATATATCTGGCCCTGTTTTGAAGCAGTGATATAGAGAATAGCCAACTTGTTCAGATAAAACAAATCTCAGTGCTGACAAGCATTTAATTGTGCCGCAGAGATCTCTTCCTGCCCACACGTGCAGGGCATGCAAGCGGTCCCCTCATAAGCCTTTTAAACCCATGGCACCAGCTCATTTTCAAACAATAATTTTAGAACTCACATACAATAAATAGGGATTTAAAAAATTGTAATAAATAGATGGGGTTGAACAAGAACCCAAAGATCTTCACCTCAAACTCCAGCTGCTATATGACAACTCTCTTCAAGATTCAAATAAATAAATAATACCCTGCACTCACACACACTTTCCTTCTCTGTCTTCCTTAATTCTTGTCTTACTCTAGATCCGGAAATGGGTGAACACAGAGTGTGAACCTGTATCCTAGATTCAAGTTTTTCTAAGATAATTTGTTTTTTTTTAATTTTGCAAAATCTGATCTGAACTGAACATTTTCCATCCCTAACATAAGTGGCATATATTTATACATACATATAAATTAGGTATATGTGCGTGTGTGTGTGTAGCCATGCCACAAGGATGTATTACAAGCAATTAAACCCTTGATAATAAATGGTTCATCAGTCCGCAGGTGATGCGCTATAAGTGATTGCTCCTGTAGGTAGTAATCATCTGGTGCAATTGCTAAAATTACAAATTCCCTCTAAGCTGATTGGATTTTATCAACAAGAAGCAGTGAAATAAAAAAGGGTTTGGGGGCGAGGTTTTTTATAGTCTAAAACCTAATATTAGAAATTTGCCAATTGGAAATGAGTGCCTTTCCCTTGAAGATTTACCCTCACAATGACTGAACAGCTGTCAGAAAAATGTAACCATTTTCAGAACAGCCTCTGGGACCAGACTATATTCCAAAGCAAAGATGAAACGGAAAGGTTTTTTTCCCCACCCCCACAAAAATATATGCAACTCTCACACATCCTGAAACTGTTTTCCCAGAGAAACAGAGCAACATTCCATAAATCTATACAGGGACGGAAATAACATGATCGTATTTAAATTAAAGCGCAAGAGTTAGTTACTATTATTATTTGGACAATCTGTCAGTACAATTTATATACTATATTTGAAATTATTATTTTTCAGACCATCAATTCCCCTGATAGCAAACTGAGGAACTTCTATGTATACTGAATTTAGACCATGGACGAAAATGGAACAGTATATTTAAGTTTTAATAAAAAGTCTACCTGCTAAGAATAACATCAATTTTTCTATTTTTTATTTTATATTGTCACAGAATTAGTTTTCTTTAATCACATATCAAAGCAGTAAATACAACGGTGACAAATCATACCCATCAAAAATAAATCAGATCCACAAAATCAAAAAGGTCTCTAAAATATAGTCTGACCCTTATTTCCATATCACATGGTTTCTTTTCAGGTTTTTGAAAAGAACCTGTTTCTTGCTAACCTCTAAATTTTTGTTACTAATATTGTTACTTTCTAAAATATATTTAATGGACTGTGCATCAAAATCCTAACACAGGATACCACAGAATCCCATTTCTTTGAAAAGTTATACCAAGACCACGTACAGCCCAATTGCTTACAGCAGCTATTCCAAGTGGGAAAAACATTGAGACAGCGTAGTGTCCAGTCCACATAGGTGGGAGGCTTTTGGAAAGGAAGTGAAAGTAACAGTTTCAGAGTGAAATCCAGTTTATGAGGAAGTAGAACAGTAAAATGGTGAAGTATAGATACTTCTAAATAACTTTTAAATTATCCCAAATTAAGTAGTCAGTGTTGCTCGGGTACATTGATTCATTTATACATCAATCAAGTACGCTACGCAAACCACAGTAACCACAGCCATTCTGCATCTTTCTTGTTCAACATAAACTGATTTTTTTTCCAACAAAATTATTTATTTTTCCCCACACGTCTATTCCATATCTTCGCCTCAGTCCTCTCTGTCCATGCCCAGAATCACCACCACCTATCATGCCAGCTAATAAAACTGGGGATGATTTTGCACTGGTTCTGGCTAGTGTCACACCAGCTGAGACTTGCACAGGGCTTCAGATCACCCCTATACACAAGATAGTAGAGCACATACTTTATTGTTGACTGTCTAAGGAGGAGGTGGAGGAGGACCTGTGTGTACTTGGTGAGCAGGTCACTGAATCCTGCCTTATACCCCTCTGCATTTCCAAGCTCCAGCCTTTACTTCCAATTCGGACAACAAGGACTATTGGTATAAGCTTTGCTCCTCTGCCGGATGTCCTTCTGTATGCTACCTGCCACCCCCGTGCCAAAAATGATGTCTAATTATCCAGTATCATTTCAGATGGGGCAATAACTATTCATACAAACTAAAAAATTGTTCCCCCTTAATGTCTATGTGTCTTTTAATGTAATACTTTGCATTCTTCTACTACAGCACTTCCTTCTTTTTGGTTTGTTTGTTTGTTTTCTTAAAGCTTAAATGAAACTTTAAGGTGTTCGGGATGCAGATTTTTTAAAACATACTCAGTACACATCTAGATACTTTAGCATAACAAACAGCAACAATAGGAACTTGACATATACGGAACAAATTACAAAATAAGACCTTTGAGAACACAACAGAGGCATCAATGAAGGGTTTGAAGGGTCATCCCTGTTAATTTGGCTATTCTGACACTGGAAATGCACTTGCAGTGCAAAGTAGC
This sequence comes from Gallinago undulata, assembly GCA_026546715.1. Lineage (NCBI taxonomy): Eukaryota > Metazoa > Chordata > Aves > Charadriiformes > Scolopacidae > Gallinago > Gallinago undulata. The sequence goes on from JAOTQQ010000071.1 coordinate 11,144,768, forward strand.
AATTACAGTGTACTCAAATTAGACAAGAGCAAATTTATAGCAATAACCCAATAATCTAAGAGCCAGCTTAACTGAAATTTCAAACCATTGACCTGCCTGCTTTGCGGAAGCCTTGGGAAAGAGGCTGATGGTTGTTTTGACATAAGCAGAAAACTTACTGTAAAAGACAACTATGCAGCTGTCTTAAAACCCTTTCATTTGCAGGTATGACATGCTTCTACTTCCAGTGTAGAATTACAGGGATCCAGGCAAAAATACAGGACAGTGGCTATTGTAAAACAGAAACCCACTATTTAGGAGAAACTTTTGCAGCACCATTCCTTCTCTTGAGGAAAGGCATTTATTAGCATTATAGCCAGGTATCGCAAGCCAAATTAAGGAACTGAGGGAGAAAATAAAATTATCTTTGGGAAAGGATTCCAAGGGCTGCATTGTTAAGTTAGGAACCTGAAGTGTGTATCACAAGTGGTTCTCTTGCATTTCTTTGGAAATAACTAGACATTGCACATAACATTTTCAACACCACGGGTTCTTTGAAAAAATAGTGTGTAAGTTCCACATCACTTGGGTGTAATTGAAACGTCTGAGGCATAAGAATAAATATTGAGGGAAAAACAGGAAACAAATCAGAAAGCAGCCAGAGCCTGGCACTGTATCCTTTCTTTAAGCACAAATTGAAGGTAAGTTACAGCTAGTTTTAGTGAACCTTTACTAGATTTCTGATTTTCCCCTCTAACATTAGATATAATTTTAAGAATCCAGAAGATAAAATGGACAGGGATATAAATGGGGAAAAAAGACAGGAAGGAATCCATATAGCCAATGCTTGTCTGACTCAGGACAGGCAGAAGGTATTTATCATTTTCTTCTTTCATCCTTTAGCAAAAACGTTGCTCCTGGAAAAGATTTTTTTCTCTTGGTATCTTGGTACTTGCTCCATAACTTGAAGCATGGACCTAAGGAGATTCATGCAGGATCTGTTTATTCTGAAATTCTGCTGCAAATCCTCATCGACCCAGAAGACACTGGGACTTTTCAAAGGCATCAGGCACCAGCCTCACTGCTACCTACACTAAATGGTGCCTACAGCCCAATGGGAGACCAGCTGAGTGCAAGAACGCTGCAATTGCTCCTCAGATTATACAAGGTCCTGTTGGCTCAATGATTTAGGTCTTTTTTCCACTAATTACAATTACTTCACATGGAATTATAAAATCATTTAGGCACTGGAAGGCTGTAATTAGGACCCCCTAAGCCTTTTCTTTGCCAAGCTATACAAGCTGAGTTCTCTTGGCATTGTCTCACAGGGAACTCCAGCTCCCTTGGGCTTGCTCGTCTTTATTCACATCTTCCTTGTACTGGGGGCCCAAAAGCAGATGCAGCTGGGAAGAGTCTATGTTCATAAATTATATTAATCCCAGTAAGTCCAGAGGTCTTCAAACTCATTTGGCTTAAGTTTATGGAACAAGCTGCCACAATGACCAACACCCAGTGGATCAGCTCACAGATCAACATGTGTCGAAACCAGAAAATTCTGTAAGTCTAATTCATCACATGCAACCCTACGGCCCAGGTCTACAACCAGATTTGTAACACACAGCCATTTGCCCGGGAAGAGAGATATGTAGCAGTAGGTCATGACAGGGTCTAGGAAAAAACAAACAAAAGAACGAAACAAAAGAACAGAAATTTCTTCCAGCTTTGATATCCGCTACTTATTTTAATATGCCAATTCACAAATGATTAATCCAATTAATTAGCATACACAAGGCATTTTCACTGACAAGCTTCCTTAGTGATCACTTTACATGCAACGTTCCTATACCTTTAAGGAGATTAACTGGAAGCTCTTTTATTCTTTTGTTTTAATGGAAGCACATTTATCATTCCTGTAATGAAAATGGCATAGCCTGTTCTCTACCTACACATAGAGCTGACATGGCTGCACAGGAGAGAAGGCGAACAGCTTGTTATCCTTAGGCAGACACCTCTTGGCTCTGCTGACTTCCCTGATCATCTAAGATCATTATTTTTCCCCATTAAGTATGGTCAATATAATGTTCACACCAATGATGCATTGCTATGGATTCAGTATTTCTGAAGCTTGGAGGCATTAAGATTAGGCTGATTTATGTCATCTGTATTAAAAATATACCTATTTCTGCAGATTTTCCCTTCGAACAACATACTCGCTTGTGTCCTGTAGGATGTTAATTAACATGGCAAGGAACCAAGGTGCTAAATTATTTGTAAGTATTTTGAATTCAGGATACTTGCTTTCTTCAGTGATAAGCAGCATAAGCAGCATCCAGCAGAACCTGGAAACTTGTTTGAAGTGGTATCATTGTTAAAAGCACTTCAGCAGCATAGCAGAATGAGGACATTTTTAAGGGAGCGGGAGGAGAAGAGATCCTATATGAAAGAGAAAATATTCTCACTGTCTCCAAAACTCAAGCATGAGTGAAATGAAAATAAAAATTTAAATTAACTTTTTGAAATTTATAATGTATTTGGAAGAGCAGACTTAAAAGCTAGCACTAACTGATGAAGGGGGTACGCTGACATTACCTTTCTGGATTCATAATAGCTTTTGAAAATTCAAGCTCGAAAGGATCAGAAAGGAAAAACAACAAAGTGCATCAAGAAGATGGGTCAATTAAAAAAAATGAGAGCTTTATGGAATTAGTGAGAGCAGCCACACACTGTTCCTTTTTTGGACACATTCAAATTCTTTAAATCAGATCAGGGTCAGTCCTAATTGTTTCAAGCACAAAGATGTGTGGTATTTATTTGCTGGGTGCCTTCTTTTCTGGCTGATTAGCTTTATGAAGATTAGCTGCCAGTAATTTCTGAAATGACTAATGTAAGGTAATTAGCTCACAGCATGCTGCAGTTTTCACTGCCCAGGAGAAGAGTTTACTTGTCTCAGCTGAGAGAGCGATTATAGAAGGCATTATAGACAAAGCAGCAGAAAGTTAGCAGAGTTCCTCCAAAAAAAGGTCCTGCAATATTTGATTCAGTATTTTTCAAAATATGCTATTTACAAATAGAATATGAAGATTGGTATGGCTTGAACTATGCTAGAATACTTAAAAAAATAGTTTAAAGACAGTACAAAGCACTTCCAAAAGGGCTTCCTTAAAAATAGTGTAGCGTCTCTCCTAATTTTCATTCTATGCAGTATTATGTTTTGCCTTTTTATGATGTTCATAGAGAAAGAACAGCGATGCATCCAATAACAAAACTGCACTTTTAAGGAGATCTTACAGTATGATTAATAAAAGTTTCTTCTGAAAGCAGTCTCAAGAAAAAACAGCCTGGAGCCAGAAATAAGCTAACTGGGGCATTTGACAGAGGTTCTAATCATAGAGCCATAATAAAGACAAGTGGAAGAAATTATGATTTTCCTCAGAACTACATGATATCCTGGTTCCCAATTTCAGAAGATAAGGGGGGGCATAAACAGGAGTGGGAGGAAAAAGCAGGAGTTTTCATTTGCGGCTAAAGAAAGGGCCAATTGCAAAGACCAGCTCCTTTAGATAGGTCAAATCACCACTTATGATATAATAGTAGCAATGAAAATCCCCTATAAATTCTTCAAGATAGGCGACTACTGGAAAAGTTAAAGAAGCTGATCAGCTGTTATAAGAATTAGATAAACATCCTTGAGCCACTAATGACACTTGTTATGTTAAATATGCTGTTAGTATGTTTTCAATCTTGTTTCTCTATATCAGTTCTATTATTTAAACCAAAAGATTTTTGTTAAATCTCCAAGTGAAGCTGAGAGTTTGGCTACCCTTAGAACTGGGATCCTGATGGTGTTGTGCATAACATGGAAATTCAAGGTGCCCAAAATCTTTTATAGTGCTCATTCGCTGGGAATGGTTCATATAGGTATTTGCATCAAAGCAATGTTTTCTATTAACTAAGTTCATCCTGTCATTCAGCAAGACAGTGAGTGATACATAAACACAAGCAAGTCTCTGCCAAGTATTTTGTACTGTTGTGTCCTCCCACTAGCTAGTGATCTGCTGCAGAAAGGCAGAACCTCTGACTTTAAAGGATTTATGAATTATTGAATTGCAATAGTTAAGTAACTACCATCTTCACCTAATTCACATTCAATGTGCTTTTTCCCTAGAGCTACCTCTGGTCAATGTTCAGCAAATATTTACAAGAATCGCTTACAAAAGTTGTCCATTTAAATATAGGAAGTTAAATACATTCACTGCTGTTAAGAGGCATGAAACTTTAGCCATGGTTCGCTTGTTCCAGCACGTTCTGGTCATTATATTAAACTAGAGTGGAAGTCTTATAATACATTTTTAGAGAAAACTTTTTCCATAAATTTAATCTCAATCCCTATTTTATTATGCATAAAACTTTTGGTTCTTCTTACATAAACCCCATCACACAACACATGTCAACATACAGTGACTCAGTTAATGGGTAGGTGGGAATTTGTGACAGGTAAAATTTGTTAGTGGAAAACTTAATGAGAGTATCAAACAAAATACCTATTAGCATTAGGAAGGACTGAAATATTCTTTAAATGATTAATAAAAAAACCAAGCAACATATTTAAATGTGAGGCGATGAGTGAAAAAGAGAGTATTAAAAGTTACCTCACCATAGAAACACACAAAATCATTGATACACAAGAACATTGTGGTTGCCTTAAGCTATACCCAGCTAGAAGTCTTCGAGCTGCTATAAATAAGGTTTGTTAAAGTCTTGGATTGGAAGATAAAATGAACAGAGTTTTTAATCTCAGGAGAAGCCATGGTTAAACATTATAATTACTGAGACCAGCTATTTTAATATTGTGTTAATTTTAATGACCTTATTCATCAAAAGACTTATGAAAAGGATGACTAAACCCTAAATGGAGAGAGTAAAATGTATTCTGCTTTAACAACAAAGGATTTCAGGGATTCATGGCTCATGTTTAAAACTCAACACACAAAGTAATCTGACTCATAACTCTTTTCTCTGTAACATTAAAAATCTAGGGAGATACTAAGAATTGTTAGGCAATGTTAAGGAGAGCAAAGGATTTAATTAAACTACACTGTAATCCTTTTAAGGAATTTCAAAGCTAGATCAGTGGCACTATGCAGTGTAATTTGACTGGTGTAAATTTCCTTTACTACCTCTCTTCCCTTTTTTGAGTTGTAATGTCACTACATTAAACTTTAATCACTCTAAATAGCCACATGCCAAATTCTCGTGGAGAATCTCATTATCTCATGTCTCAAATATTGCAATATCTTCTTCTCTGGCCTACTCATATTCATCCAGATTACTGCTGCAAAAACAGGTTGCTTACCAGAAACTAGATCACAAGTACCTGTAATGGATAGGAACAGAAAAAAATAGCATTTCTTCTTAGTGTGAATGTATCCTCCCTCTTGGAAGATTAGTTTGACGATATCATCCCATATTTGCCATTTGTATTCTACCTGCGTGACAAAGGTGAGCTAATGCTTTATCATCCTTAGGAATGCAGGGAGGAATTCTGTATATCTGACCACAGACCGACAGGTTGAACATCAATTTCAGAGCTTCCTGACAAAGAAGACAACTCACTGTCATTGAGTGCCTCACAGCTCATGTACACAGATTTTTACATCTGCAGAGGAAGGTGTGATTTTCCCCAAGCAGAAAAGACAAGTGTGACTACTGGTCAGAGGAGTCAGCACACATTAGGAAAGGCATAATCTAAAATTTACACCTTTCACAGAATTAATTTTCTCTTCTGCAACTATGACTTTTAGGAGAAAGGTGAGAAAGTGGAAAAAAAAAAATTCTCTCAACTTAGTAGAGATGGACTAAGCACGTGGAGCATTAGTGCTGACCTATAATACAGTGAAAAGAAAAGAAATTAAAATTACAGGCTGCAGGAAAAATCCACAAAACTTTCTCCATCTTTTCCATTGTTTTTCTTTTTTTCTATTCTGCAGTTTTTCAGGTCATTCACAGCCTCTTATCAGTACCAATCTGTACTGACAGATCAAGCAACCCTGATGCTCACCTCCAAATCTCACTGATTATATTTTCAAACAAATGACTTTCATTTCTCTACAGTTGTCTTCACACTTAGAAAAGTCTCTTTATGAACACCTGCAGTCACGATATCCCAAACTCGTCAAAACTTCTTCTTCCCATGGTACTTAGAAATAACTCAGAAATAGTTATGTTTCATACGGCTAGAAAAGCTCCTGCCTATAAAAATAAGTGGTACTGATGATGTCACCATGGCATATGGAAGATAGAGGTGAACAACATCTACCTATATCGCACAATGGGTGATGAGAACAAGCCAGCTCTAGTCAGAATGACGATGGCTACTTTACCAAGGGGCTGAGCATCTCACAGAGCTCTTTAGTTTGGGCTTACACTAACAAACATGGTCTCTGGTTGGAGTTGGGAAGCAGACAGCTGAGTTCTGTCTGAAAAAGACCACAGGCATGCAACATTCATTCTTTTCAAGTTTAGCCAGATCAAGCAGAAATAGTTACATTAAAAATATACAGGTAAGAACAAAAACTAAATTCCCCTCAGTTACATTTCTTGACTGAAATGGAAATATGCACAATCAATATTTTATAATATTGATATATAAAATATTAGCTCCTCATTCAAATGCTGAGCAAAAGATTCTGCTCTGATATATTCTAATCTTTAGGATTTCTTATTTACAATACAGAGGTTACAGGTCTGCACATCATCTACAAGGAATGTTCACGCTGATATTAATTGTACTTATACTTGTGGTCATGTATAGAAAATAATTTGGAGAAAAGATCTTTTTCCTTTTTATCCTGGAGATGCTAAGAGCCACCATTAAATTAAATACAAATAGTACTACAGCTGTTTAAAAAACAGCAGAAATATTTCTTCACATTCTCATAGTGCATTAGGGTAGGCGAGTTTTCATTAGCTTTTCATGCTGATCTTCTCTTTGCTCTTGATAATTTAATTCCCTGTTTAAGCTCTACAATCTATATCTACACTGCCACATGTAGATCCATCGCTCCACTAGCCAGATCCACAGGAGAGCTTCTTGGCACCTTTCTGTGATGAGTCTAACACAAATGTGTTTCAGTTAAATGTTTGGTAACTCTGTATAAACATATCTTTCAAATTGTGAGATAAGAGAAAACAAAAATCCCTGCAGAGCAGCAAGTGTAAAGGCAGCCTGACAAAGGGACTTTCTGCCCTCAGAATATGGGGGGAGTTTTATGACAGTTAGTGGGAATATGGAATTATAGAGATGAAAACACAACAGGAGATCTCTCCTTTCCTTTAATTGTTGCACTGGATAATTAAATTAAAGTAATCAAGTAGGAAAGATCCTATATGGATTTCCAGAGATACTGCCTGTTCTGGCTAATTGTGTAAGTCTGGAGTAGCTGATTAACATAATTAATCTAAACGTCTGGTTACCCAAAGGAAGGAGGTGTTCCTGGATGCACAGGTGGGATATAATGATTGAGACTTCAAGAAGATAATATACAGTAAGCTAGTAAGTAAAAGTATTTCAGAGTCCTCTTTGCTTCTCTCTTGCTTTCTATAAAAGGGCTGCGGGGCAGCAGGAGAGCACACTGCCTTAAGCCAGGTCTTTGCTGAAGGTACAGTGTTGTAAGGTGTTGAAGCTTGACTTGCTAGTGACAACAGATCTGTGCTAGTAACCCATTCTGCAGTACTGTAGCATTATTATCAACTGTATGTAGTACAACACTCAGTGGTCTCAAATCAAAGGTGGCTCCTTGTGATGCCCAGAAATCACAGAAAAGTGCCAGCAGAGGCTTAAAGGTAAAAAGCCAAGATAAGAGAAGAGAGAGGTTAAAACATCGAGCTTTTGCCACCATAGTAGTCAGATAAAGAACTGCAACTAGATTCAAGTGTTTTATAGCCTAGAAAAAATGTGTGACCCGGTCAGTCAGTCTTTTCTATAGGTTCACATCACAAGAACTCCTGCATTACATTCTTAAATGCAAATTTCCCTTATTTCACTAACTGGTTTATATCGTCATTCCACACCTGATCTCAGATCTAACCTAATACTATCTTAAGTAAAAGCAACCAAAGGCACAGACTATAAGTATCTGGAAGAAAACCCTAACAGCTCTAAAAAAGGAGAATCCAGTAACTGTGATGATGTTCCAGTTGGTTTTTGTCAACTCGTTTTAAAAGCTCCAGATAAGGAGTTAATGGATACATTTAAAATTTTTTATTGACAGTCTGAGTCATGTGTTTGGTTGTCCTCAACTATAAATCAGGAAAGCTTGAGCAACTGCAACAGCTGAGAATCCTACTTAATCCTTTTACTATTTTCTACTATCTCAGGAAAAGAAGGACAGTTACATAAATAATAATGACAATGTAAGATATATTTTAATGATCGCATATAAAATATTTCTAAAGAAAACATTATAATGAATTTTAATTGAGTGAAAGCTGAGTTACTGGAAACCTTCTGTTTGTTCTCAGTATGAGCACTGATGATGAAACATTGCCTCTTACCACCACTGCTCCTCATCTCTCATCTGCAGAGGGTAATTATGGGATTTCACTTAAAACTCTCTGCTAATTCAGTCCTTTGTTCTCTGTTGATAGTGCCAGCAAACAGGAAGCTCATCGACAATAAATCGGACTGAAATTGCAATTGTGTTGCCATATAAGCCACCATGCAGTCAAGGCCAAGAAAGCCCAACTAGTTATACTCCATCAGGAGTCAAGATCACAAAGGAAAAGCTAGATTTGAATGATCTTCAATTGTACTACCTTTACAGGGACCTTATTTTCTTAGTTCCCACAGTCCTTTTAAACAGAGGCTTATCAGTGAAAGAGAGTTTTGTCTTTTTTTGTCATCTTTAAAAGCCTTTTCAAACACTTACAAGATTTTGTCATTGGGCATGAACTTTCAGATAATGAAAATGAGGTTTCGTTCCACTGAAACAAACAACAAAGGAAAAAGATAAATGAGGCTCCAGAAGTGGATTTACTATTGAGCAACAAGTTCTCTCACTTCCAGTACAACTAGCTGGCATAACACATCCTGCCCTAATGCATAAAACAGGCTCGCACAAGTGTTTGTTGATCCTGTTCCTGTATAGACCAGGCCATTGTCCTGTCCTGGAGACAAGCTGCAAGGACGTTTGGTGAGTAACTCAAATGTAAGTCTTTCACCAAGACGTGCACAACAGCTGCACAGCCTTTCAGGTGAAAAAACCCAGTGACTGCAGTGCTGTGCCACTGACTGCCACAGAGCAGATGGAGGACGAGACACTTCCTCAAACTGAAACCCAGCTGCTCTGAGCTGGGGGAAGGCACCAGCAGCACAAACACAAACATGTCACTCTGCAATAAAAACTGCCAGCACATTTGAGAAGGTAATTAAAATGTGGAAATGTTCTCCTTAAACCAAGTTTCCTAATACCTTTGTCCTTTCCTTATTCAATGAACAAGCAGCTTGATCTAAAATTTGGCAGAATCATAAAGAAACTTAAAAATGTATTCTACTTCACAGTCTAATGTCCAGGGGCTCAACAAGCACAGCTGTTTCATTTATACTAGACTCACTCCCAGCCCTCACTGTATCTACTGTTGCTCAGGATGCTACTGAATTGTCTCTAAACCTTAACTGTATGGATAAATAAATAGTTTCCTTAAAATACACTTGACCAGAAAAGAGACCGTCCTCTGAGGTGCAGAGCTGGCTCCCCACTCCTGAGGAAGAAAGCACATTTTGATCCCCACGAGTTTCATTTGAGAAGAGGTCCTGCAATTGCTTCACACCACAAGAAGCAGCTCTATGGCAACCCGATCAGAGTAAGGAACATAACTGGAAAATAAGTGAAATCAAGTGGCATGAAATTTCCATAAGGGCCTCCCCTTTGCCTTGGGGAGACTAGGCATCCTGTTGCTCAGGATGTGGCTTGGAAAAGTATTCTGAGACAGCTGTCTTGTCCTTAAGCTGGAAGGTTTGCGTGCTTTCAAACACCTGCTTAACTCTTTGCACACAGCTTATTTAGTTATTTTGTGCTGGAAAGGATCTGCTTGACTTTCTGAGTATTATGCTGAATGAAAGGGAGACGTGTGGAAAGGAGGAGAGGCTTGTGTTGTCATGTGTTGCCAGCGGCTGGTTTAGTTTTGAAATGCTCATAACACTGTACCATTTTTCATGTTAAATGGAGCTGCTTTATTTCAGACCCTCATAAAACCTTAAATCAGAAGACGACATTTCTCTAGGCTAATGTACTAACCTTCAAAGTAGTAGCTTTCTGAAGTCAAGCACTAGCTGCTTTCCTACGGCTGAGATAACTATGCCTTTAGGTTCATCCAGAGCCTGATGTCCAACAAATTCACTGCTGTCAGTCAAGCATGAGCCACATGCAGCCCTTGGCTTGCAGAGGAAATAAAATCTCCTACAGTTCCCAAGAAAACCCAAAAGGCCAGATACCGAGTCACACCCCATTAACGGCAAGGGGGGCACCCTCTCCCAGCTTCCCATTCCACAAGCCAAGTGCTGCTTCTTGGCCCCAGCTTGTCCTACAATGAGTTTAGGTGTAGGAGGGAGACAATCAACACTATTTTCTAAACATATGATTACTTTTATCAATGCTTATTTTAAATTAAGTCAACTATTTATGCCATATACACAGTGATGCTTTTTCTGGTTCACAGAAAGATCTAGATGGAAAATGGGACTGCTAAGATTAAGCAGCACAGTAGTAATAGAAGAATTTTGCTGTTCATGTGAATTTTACTTTAATTTTTGAGGGAACTGTTCACCTTTCTCTTTGCTGTGCTGATAAGGCACTGGAGTATTATAGGAAAAACCATGTTCCATGCCAGAAAAGTGATTTCTAATTAGCCCAAGTGTTCTAGCTTTTGAGAGCCTTACACACTTTGATCAGAGATAAATTAATGCTTTGTATGAGATCCTGCTCTTAGTTAAATTCTTTTACTAAATTCGCTCACTAGCGCTTTCTAATTTCACATGGGAAGAGAAAGGGGGAAGATGAAAGGAAATTTTTTAATTAACTTGCTGTAAATTTAAGAATGGTTTGCTCAATGTTTGTTTGGCCTTATAAGAATATATTACAATTTTATCTTATTAACACCTTGTTTTATTTATATCACAATTTCTTAAACCATTGCACAGTATAGCGAGCAGGAGAACCACAATGCATTGGGTATTTTATGCCCCATTCCACATTTGTTATTACTTTCTGATTGCAGTGGTGAGGTCAGGGACCATAGCTCTGGTCCAAGCATGATAAACAGTACCAGTAATCACCTGGAGCAGTCAATACTCACACTCCAGCTTTATTTCACATATGAGTAATTCTATTAAGTTTAGTGGGTAATTTTGTACCTAAGAAAGCCTTCTAGCTGTATAAGTTTTTAGGCATCTTTAGTATTCATATGCTCTGCATTTCAATGTACTTGCTCGCTTTCCCAAGCCTTTTTCACTATTTGTAGTGTCCAATTATAAAAGCCAGGATTTACAGGTGAAATGATTTAGGAAGGGCTAAGGAATTTCATGGCACATAAAGTAGTAAATTAATTCAACTTTACTCCAAAACTGCCATGGATCATATTTATCTAGTGGCCTCTATTGTGTTAATGAAAAAAAACACAAGAAAATACATGCAATTGTTTATAAACTTCGCAAAAAGCTTAAAAACTGGAAGTCTGATGAACATTCCTTTTTCCCCATCTGCATGCTTAACCAGTTGTGAGTCTATCAGAGCATCTTGGTTCACATTTCTGCCATTCCCTTGTTTACATCAATTAATCCTCTCTGAATACCAAGGAAAACACCATCTTAATTACAACGATATAGTAACACTGTTTTCAAAATATGAACCTGAGGTATACGTAAAGACAAAAAGATTCATGTAAACACAAAAAGCCTACAAAAATTCCCCAGGAAAGCTTCAGACAGCATATTTGCTCCTTAGAGATCCCAGATTTGGCTCTTTTTCATTTACCCAGTCCCTACTGGCAGAAGACAGAGCTCCAGTATTACTGAACATTATGTTCCCTTTATAGTCAAAGTGCCTTCTAAGAGTCTGAATCCTTCAGTCATATGATGATAGTGGGACTGATGGGACACAAAGGTTAGTTACTGACAAAGGCAGATCCCTCCAAGAAATCCTGACACTCTCAGAACAGATGTGACAGTCCCATTAATAAATTTCAGGCCCTGAACAGTCACAGCAAGAACAAAATTACATTCATTATAATTTAAATAATTTTTAAAACACACAGAAGTATTTTGTTCAGAAAAAGGAATTTTTCTATCTGGCATTTTAGACTCTGATACCTGTTGGACATATATAATGGCAAAAATGGTTATACAAGTCTGATGCTAATGTATGGGTCCCAGCATAATAAATACTTTGATACAGAAGACAATTGATATGTAAAAAAAATAAAATAAATATATATATAGTTGAAACACACATGTAACTCTTGCAATATAACAGTCATAGCTCACAAGCTGCAATCATCTCAAGCAGTTGCGAATAGGCTGGAGAATGTGACAGGAAGGAGGACTAGCAGAGACCCAACTCCCACCTCTCAACAGATGGTTAAGATCTGTTAGTAATTCTGATCCACTTTCATCACTGTGTCTAGCAGACTTCAGTTATTCACATGCTATAAAGTCTGCAATGTGTTTTTCCTCACACTTCCTATTTCTTCACTTTGATGTCAGAGCCATGAAGTATCTTTCCCCCTCCCCATTTTTTCTTCTAGCACTGGGATTCCTGTATTTCCTTAACCTGGCATATTAACGTGAAGGAAGGACCAGTTCACTTTTTCCATTGGAGACAAAGACTTAATTTTACTATGACACTCAATATGTACTTCTGTACAGCTGAGCAAGGAGGCTACGCAGCAGGGATGCAACAATTCAGAAAAATTCACTGCATTATAAGTAAATCAGCCACCAGCACACCCAGCTATTATTGTCACTGGATTTAATAAAGCAGCTTGCTATAATTGTAATTTTCATGCCTTTAGCATGAGTAGTTTACCTTGTCTAAACCAGGCACAAATGTATTTTCTGAGGTTAAGAAATACAGAAAATCAGAATCACAGACTGGCTGAGGTTGGCAGGGATCTCTGGAAGCTCATCTGGTCCAACCCACCTAATTGAGCAGGGCCTGTTGCCCAGGACCATGTCCAGACAGCTGTTGAATATCTCCAAGGAGGAAGACTCTAAAACTTCCCTAGGCAATTTGTGCCAGTTATTAGTCATCTTCACAGCAAACAAGTGTTTCCTGACATTGATCTTTAAAGGTCTCCTCCAACCAAAATAGTTCTGTGACGTTCAGACAGAACCTCTTGTGTTTCAGTTTCTGCCCGTCGTCTGTGGTCTAGTCACTGGGCATGACTAACAAGAGCCTGGCTCCATCCTCTTTGCACCCTCCCTTCAGGTATTTAGAAACATTGATAAAATCCCCCTGAGCCCTCTCTTCTGCAGGCTGAACAGCCCCAGCTCTTTCAGCCTTTTCTCACCAGAGATGTGCTCCAGTCCCTTCGTCACCTTTGTAGCCCTTTGCTGGATTATTTCCAGTAGTTCCATGCCTCTCTCTTAGTGGGGAGGCCAGAACCAGGCCCAGTGCTCTAGGTGTGACCTAGGTCAATGTAGGCCATCTGGACTGCCATCCAGATGCAAATCTAAGTTGTTGCAAATGCAAATAATGTAAGAAAAACATGTGAATATTAAAGCTGACTAATCATAGCTCATGGCAGGCATTCCTACAGAAATGTGGAAATACTGTCTACTGGCTCCATCACAATATATTTGGGTTCATGTTTCAGCTTCCTAGACTCGGAGTTGTCAAGTAGCAGCACTGGAATCTATTTCACACTCCCAGACCTGCTTTCTTGCAACTTTCTGCGGGTAACTCCTCACTGCCTGTTAGACCATGTTCACAGATCTTGTGGACTTTAAGCCGCAGTGATTCAATTAAAATTCACAATGTTCAGTATGGCTCATAACACTAGAGATTTCAAGTCCTGGGCACTTGCTGTTTAGCTGTAGTTAAACACACTTGACAGGCTGTAGCACAGCCGCCGTTTCTGGCAGTGCCCAGCAATGCAAGAAGCTGACGCAAAAGTCATTTTCTTCCATTCTGTCAGCCACACTAATCATCTCTTCCAGTTGTGCTGCAGTGCCACAGGCTGCTTTTCCAAGCCTACGCTGACACAACGGCAGCAAGACACTTTGTACAGAGCTCCCTGGAGCCTGGCTGCTCCTCTTTCTTCTGATTGCAGAAAAGCTGCAAGATGGACCAAGCAGGGTATTCTGCATCAACTAAGGTGATGCAGACCCAGATCATGCCCAGAATACAGGAACGTTTGTACATCAAAAATAGCTTTTTCTACAGCTACAAGTAAAGCATAAGCATGAACTAGTACTAAATCCTTCAGGTGACCCATAAGGTCATTGCATATGTGCATAATATCCACATACTACAGGTATAAAGGAATGTGCATGTGCATTTAAAGAGATATTTCTATTTAACGAACAACACAGTGTTCAGCAAAGCATGCTATACATAGTGTCTGTCACTGGGATTTGTTTGTAATCCACGACAGGTTACAGTCTAAACTCAAAACCTGAATGAGTGTTGTCAGTTGCAGGCGTCATGCACGTGGGAGTGCCTTATATTATGTTTATCTCCCTGGTGGATAAACATTGTGATCATTTGAGAAAACTTCAAGGTATAAGAGAGAATATTTTAGGCTTTAAGTACTATCTTGAATAAAAATTTTGCCACGTTTGCTATCATCCACATAACATCCACAACCCCATCCTTAAAGAGAACTGAAATCTGTACAAAATACAAATGCACACACTTGAAATAAGAAAACCCCTTTTGAGATTTCTGAAACGTATTTGTTGTTCTCTATGCACTCCCTGATGCCATGCTAAATCAGATACCAAATAAATTCCATATATGGCAACAAAACCTACAGGTAAAATCTTAAAATAACAAAGAATACCTCACCATGCAATTATGTTAAAATTGATAGCAAGTGCTTTTTTTTTTTTTTTTTTTTTTTCCTTCTTGTATAAGAAGTTGTCCTTCAACTTGCCCATAGCAATAGTAAGCAAATACCCAGCAAGGTCATGAAGAACAAGACTAAAAGAAGAAAAAGCTATGTTTTAGTGATAATCGACAAGTGCAATGTAACATTTTTTTGTTCACAATACTCATTTACCAAGTGCAAATGTGTTCATTTCCTTCCTGCTCCACTTTTCAGTCTTGTAGTTTCAATGAGAAGGAAAGCTGCACAACTCACCAAAAAAACCCCAACCATTATATATATATATATATATTGGTCTGCTTACACAGCCCATGATATTTTTGCCTTTCCCTGGAGATAGAATTGGA
This sequence comes from Gallinago undulata, assembly GCA_026546715.1. Lineage (NCBI taxonomy): Eukaryota > Metazoa > Chordata > Aves > Charadriiformes > Scolopacidae > Gallinago > Gallinago undulata. Next base: position 11,160,196 of record JAOTQQ010000071.1, read on the forward strand.
AGAGACTTCCTTTTTTATTAAGCTCAGTACCCCTTTTTACCTCAGATAACACCACAATATACTCTCCTTCATAAACTCATGTGGGCAACCTTAAAATTCATTACATTTTTGTCTCCATTTTTCCTGTCTGCCTATTCCAGAACAATAGAGCCAGAGCAAGAAACCACCTCATAACTTAATTGCAATTTGACTTTCTGTTATCTTTTAGCTTAAATCCACATTGTCACTCACTGGTATTTAATTTCTTGATACATTTAGAGATAGAAATGCATTACAAACCATACTTTTATAGTTTCTTGTAAGATTGGCTTTTCATTCACAATTAACGTAGCAGTTTTTCCTTGCAATTGCTGACCAGGATAGTTTAGAGTATCTTAGATGCAGCCCACTAGTGTCTTCTACAAAGGCATTAATTTCTGCTGTAAACTCCCCCATGCAACCACTCCTCAATTTGCCTCACTTTTTTGCACTTTTATATCACACAGCAGCTAATAATTTCCTTCTGATCAGCAAGAAACCCCTGCATAGCGGTTGGGTTTTGAATCCTGATTATAATTGCTGATTCTCCAACTTCAGCAGATTTTCCCAATCTCGTGCTCTATTCTTGTACTTTCATCCTATTTCTATCATTACAATCTTCAGTATCATCAATTCTTTCCTGCTTAATATTCTACTACTTCTCCAAAATTGATGTCATCTTCAAGTCTGAGTTATAAGCAAATTAATTAGCACATTTGTACTTGTTATGCCACAATCACTAGAAAAGTTTCCTGGGAATTGTTCATCAGTTCATCAGTTTGGCACTTTCTCCTTTACTGCAAATCACCATTATATATTGTTTACTAGCTGCCATTGACTTTTGCATTTTTGCATAAAGATGTGCACAGATCATTAGTCCTGTACCCAGATGAATTACTTTTTAGTTGTCATTATGTTAACTGAAATCCAGATTGATTAAATTCTCAGTTATGTTTCAAAACTAATACCTTAAGATCACCTGATTTATCACTGGTAAAGGAACAGCACGTCATATTCCACTTCCCATTAACTTTGTTATTTATTTACTCATATTGTTAAAAAAACATTCTAAAGAACTTACGTTTTACTGAGAGTAGAGTCAAGAGCTCACAATGTCTGGCTCATTTTCCTCCATTCTTGACTTTTTCAGAGGTTCAGCTTTTGTAACACAAAATCTACTCTTTTTATGTTTCAGTTTAATATAAGCAGATTTTAACTAGTGATTTCCTGTTCTATTGTATCTTATACAATAAGCAATTCTATAATATTCTCATTGACAACCAAGAGCACAGCTAAAATAGAAAGTTTCTCACGGATTCAGCAATTGCTCTCTGAAGAAATGTGTCACCTATCCCACTCCAGCATATCTAGACACTACTATTGATAGCAAAATTTGTTCTTCAGTCTACATTTAGGAAATCAGAGTTTTCCATAAAGGACACAAATCACAGTAGTATAAGTCAATTTTTAATTTGTCACTCCATCGCATTATAATGTATTAAAAATACAAAAGGATTAATGCTGTTAAAATATCATGTCTCTGAAAGGAAAATGGTCAGAAATAAAGAAGGGAATGTCCCAGAACACTTTTCTAGCAACAATGATCTTTCAGTCACGGTCTATTCTCACCATGAGTGAGCAAAATATAATAGTCTGTTTTACTACCTCCGTTCGGCTGTGTGTGAGAAGGAGAGTGTGATATGAGCTCTATAAACCCTGCTATCATGAGCACAGATTCTGGTTATGAACAGAAGTATTTGGTTTTTATTGATAGCTTTCAGACTGCATTTATTTTTTTCACCACATCTAACTATCCAAGGGCAGGAGAGAGACAAGAAATACACAATTTTTATTCTAGCCATACAAATTTTAAACTATGCCAGACAATATATTAGAGTACTGAGCTTGTTTCCCCCTCCCTTCATGCATGATTTCCCTTCAATTCCTTGATTGGCACGGGGCAGTTGTGATGATAGTACACAAACCAGTATAATCCAGCTGCAGGAAGCTGATGTAAGGCCTAGAGAACTTAGCTGAGCTACTGACCTCACTAAATATGGGCTTGTCACATATATGATTGCAGGGAATAAATCTGATAAATGCATATGACAATTACAGATGAATGCTGTTTTCAAATCAAATTGCCCCTAAATTCTACCTTTTTCCTTGAAGAATTTAAGTGGTTTTAGATAAAGGAACAAAAGAAGAATGTACAAATAATGACAGGAATAGGTAACCAGGTTGCATCGGAGTGGGGGGGGGGGCTGTCCTATAAAACAGCGATGTAATTCATGCTATTTAATGCAACATCATTCGTGGCATTCAGCTGTATTTTATTAGGTAGGTTCTCAGCCATTTAGAACAGTTTACTTATCTTTGGGAAGCCACTCCATTTCTGCTGAGGAAATAAACTAGTTTCCAAGATTGAAGTTGCTACAGATACTGTGGAACTACTCTAATAATGCTGCTAACTCACCCTCATTTCCCACAGATTTTACAGAGGAACTGTACAAGTTACATGCTATCCTAACATCATCTACCTACTTTTTCCACACCATACATGCTTGGCGGACTAAGAAGGCTAGAAACAATTTAAGTAATTTGACCTAATCTAATTAATTAATACTCTCTGGCCATTTTTGCTCTTCCTTGCAACTGCATTTCTTTAAAAACTTGCTAAATTATGTTTCGTTTCCAGGAATATCTGGAGAATCTCATATTCAATGAAGCACCTAATTCTGACATCTCCAAATGTTAAGATTTACAGACCAAATTTCCAAAGCAAACAAACATGGAGATCAGTCCCCCAGATGTAACACTGACACATAGGTCCTCAAATGCAGCAACACAACAACCAAATAGTTTACAAACAAAACTTCCTAATATGCACAAATAAGAAAAAAACCCATATTTTATTTTTTAAAATTAAGAGCAAAATTGTAGTGACTAATGAATGAATTCATATTTATTCTTACCTTTAAACTATGGTTTTCCTAATGTGAGAAAAGTAAGGTTTTTTTCAATTCAGAGAAACTCTGTTTTAGAGACTAGAATTTTTAAGCAGCTAACTTTCTCTAAGTGCTAGTCTAAGTACTCCTCTACAATCCAAAATGAAAAATAGGGCTTCTCATTGAGACTTTCAAGTTAAACACCTATGCCCCATATCATAGGGCAATAAGGAGAAGGGTAATCAGGAATTGTCCTTTACAGAGACTTTTTTCTTCAAAATTTTTTTTTTAACTTTTTGGAAACTGCAAATTATTCAACATTTCTTTGCAACTACAACAAAATATATCTTTCCAAGATGGTTTCTTTCCTATTTATGTAATTACTTTTGCTGAACTGTCCCAAAACACAATTTCTTGTCTCCGTTCAGTGATAAACTGAACTAACTAGTTGTGGCTCACTGGCTTATGGGAATACTGATATTAAAATCTTACAATTTCAAATGTAAATATTGATGTCCCGAGGCAGCTGTCAACATTTGCAAAAGTTGTGCAGACTGATAATTTGTGTGATTGCTGAAAATGTAGCACAAGTCTTTAAAATCAGCTCTTCCCCAGGCTTAATGGTAGGCATTTGGCTAAAAAAAATTCTCATTTCTAAAAGGCTTTAACAGAGCTTACCAGACTCTTTCCTTCAAGTTCTGCAAAACAAACTACAGAAAGATTTATGAGGAAAAAGATTTATGGAGAAAAGGCTGGACCGGAATTAGGGCACTATTTTAGAATAAGCTCGCCCTGGGATCTCAGCAATGGCCCTTGAAGCAAGATCAGTCTCTCAAGCTTAGCTGGAAGTACACAGATGCTGGCTGCAGAAAGCCTGTAAATCCATTCATGATTGCTGTTATTTCTGAAAGCACTAAACACATCTTTTGAAAAAACAAGTCCTAAATACTTGAATTTAAGGATAGAGAGTTATGATTAAAGTTAAGCTTTGCCAATTCACTGCACATTGTTCTTTAAATGAACACACTGACCTGCTTCAGATTCGTGCACTTGGATTTTTGCCTGTTTTTTATTTCCTCTTAGTTAATCTCAAGGCACAAGGAGAACTTCTGGCCACACACAAGAAAGCGCTGTAGTTTTTTTCTACTAAAGAGATTATGAATAATAATAAAATCATCATTGTAAAGCTTCAGCAGAAAGACTTATAGCACCACTTGTCTCCCTCTCCCATGTCCTTTGCACTCTGTTCTATGTTAGAAAAGGGCAAGGGAAAATGAGGTCCTGGACAGGACGAGAAGTTACAAAAGACAGACAATGAATCAAAGCAATCAAAATAATTAATGACATCAGTGAATAAGCACAAAAACCTTCTGGTTTTGAACCTGAGTTTCCTATACTGTAAAGAAAGTGCATTTGCAGAAGTGGAAGGTTTTTCTTTAAAATAAGAAAAATCTCTTCCTCTCCCCCTTCAAAACTTGAAGTTTTGATCAAAGTACGAAATACACGACCTGTAACATTAGATGAGAAAGCAAATTCATCTTGTCCCAGGGTGTGCTCACCCTTGCGTGCTCTAGAAGCTGAGATCATAAGGGTTTTTTTTGTGTGTGTATGGTTGGACTTGGTGATCTCAGAGGTCCCTTCCAACCATGATGATTCTGTGAATTATGGAGAGCTGACTCTATCATTAAATCCCAAACACAACTCCACATACAATTCTCCCTCTGAGGAGTTGAAGAGATGTAAGCATAGATGACAAATGATAATCACTCTGTTTATTGTGCTACCAGAAGATGCTAAGATACTATGATAAAGAAAATTTAAGAGACTTGAATAAAATAGAATTTGTTCCTGTAAATTACTGATTTCCTACCAAGTAGCACTTGAGAGACTGGAAAAGAGGTAAAGCAACAAACTAAACAGGGCAGCGACATGTAGTTTTAAGGCTTAATCTCTAATGTTCCCACTAGGTTGTACTAGGAATTAGACCAAGCCTTTAGAATAAAGGAAAATCTTGTAAAAGGATAGGTAAATAGCATGTGAATGTCACAGTTTCTATCAGCTTCCAGCATTTAAACTCATTTAACATCATTCGCAGCTTAATATTTGCCTTTTGGTTAAGCGTTAACTCTGCTTTCAGCAAGACAATCCAACATGTGCCCTTTCAGTTGCTATACTGCAAAAACACAAAAATAAAAGCAACAGAAAGGTACACTGACAGAAAGATTGGAATGTTTACCTGCTGTAGGGCAGGTATATATCTTTTTTACACCACTAAATATAGTCTACACTGCCATCTGAACTGTAATGAAAAAAAGGCATTTGTAATTTCAGATACCCTTAAAAATATTGGGTTTAAAACATGTCTCCTGCAATAACACTGCCAAAATATACTGCAGAGCTTTCAAAAGTTTACCTTTTGGCATCAGAGATTTCTGCATCAAGCACCAGGAACCCATTTATTCTCTGCAACAAATCACCTTCAGGTTTTGTTATATTATATTCTGAGCTGCTGTCATTAAAATCAACTTCTACAATGAAAAACATAATTAGTGTCAAATGTCTGGGAATAAAAAAAAAAAAAGAGGTATCTCCTATGATGAGAATGGGAGTAAAATTTTATTTATATGGTAAGGATCTTGCACAGTGCACTTGAAGCAAGAAACTGTTTTACATTTTTTCTGCATAAATGAAAGCATGTCACTGGACCAGGAATGTAGGAATTAATTAGCAAGGTGCAGCTTTGTTTAAATCATCAGAAAGTCTACTTAACAACCATAGAATATGTACAATACTTCAACCATATGTTGGAGAAAGGGGACTGTAGAGGGGCATAGAGCAGGGATATATCTTTATATTCTTAATAGTGATGACAGATTCTTCAGGAGAGAAGCATAAGTTCCCTTTCTGCCAAAATCACTCTCATCTCCAAAGCCTTGAAACCTTCCAAATTGAAACACAGAATTACTGCTGCTGGGGACTGGGTTTAGTCAACACAACATATCTTCAGGTTTCCCTGGCAGAGCGTGCAGGCGGCAGTGAAGTCACTATGTCCTCCTTCGTGTGCCCTGCTGAGCTGGTGTGGGACGAGGAGTGAGGTGTATGTCACAGTGCAGCAGGATGTGCTCCCTGGAACTAGGACTGGGGCCTTCACCCCAGAACACGGGGTTTGTAACCTCTTCTTAGCCCGAGTTATCTTTTCTGTACCCAGCTAAGGAACAAGACAGCCCCCACCAGGCAAGGTGGTCTCAGTCTCCAGACTAATTTTTTTTCTCTACAGTATTATGGCCAAGACAGAACCTCAGAAGCTGCCGTAGGTGAGGCAGAGCCTGCAGAGCTAGAGACCTCACCAATTCACTCCTTGATTTCTGACACCTTGCTGTAATTATCCTCTTGTGCATAAGGAGGAGCTAAGTTGTGTCCCATTCCAGGAGGAACATTCAGTATGATCAAGCCTTCACTCAACTAACAGTACTGAGAATATTTCTGAATATTGCTCTTTATTGTAGCATTTAGATCTCAAACCAGAGAACTCCACTAGACCAGCTCCTGCTGTGCTACTGTGACCAACTATTGGCAAGTGATCACAATGCTTGTACCATTCATTGAATTTCATTATCAAGTATAATGTCTTGCAGAAATACCATTTATTCAATTTAGACTCACATGCTACCATTTTTAAAAGCTGCAGTAATCTGTTTAAATAGCTATTTATTCTGGATGGAACTTCAACCAAACAACAGTATTTTTTATTTCAAACTAATCTAAAATAATGTATTTTTAAAATAATAACAAATGTTACAAATAAATGTCCTCAAGCCTTTATTTGAACTAAATTTAAAAACTTTACTTTGGGGCTTTGCAATCCAGTTTATTTACTTGAAACAAAAACTTTCGTAAGTGACTGTTTGCACTTGAAGTAGTTGAGAGGCTATTTTAAAATCTCTCAGGCTTACGAAGGTTTATGCATCAGAAAATATGATTTGGTTAATTAATCACACGACACTAATTGGGTGAAATTTCTCCCTACAACTTATGGCCATATGGAAATAATCAAAATAGAAAGTGAATTTATCTAATGCAGAGGTTCTTATGCTAACATCTAGATCCAAGATGAATTTTTTTTGCACTCATAAATTAAAACACTAGATATTAAGTGCAATAGCAATGATCAATTCCTAGTCTAAAATAGATCTTAATCAACAATTTCTCAAGAACTCTGGAGCAAAGAAATAAATTATTTAAATTATATAAAAAAAAGGAAGCAGCAGCAGCTTTAAGTCTATTAAAGTATAATTCACATGCAGGAAAAAAGGAAGATTCACATTGCCAACAGCAAGTCCTAGAAGTCTGCAGCCCTGTGCTAATTCTGTTCATGTAACTAAGCTTTTCTCTAGCAGATCTGGTCTGCTGGACATTTGACCTGCTCTGAAATCCAGAATCCAGTGAACTAGAACCACCAGATTCAGTGTAAGGATCCTCAGTGCTTTCTAATCATAAATGTTGCAGACATTTTTGCTTTTAAATCTATGGTCTGCTTTTTCCATGAAAGCTCCTCAAATGATACTTGGCTCAGGTATACAAAGTATCTGTAAAGTATTGACCAACCCTGACAGCTTTTATACTGAGTTCTTGGGTACGACAGAACTTGGAGAACATCCTTGAGTTCTGCAACTGAGCAAATACTTAATAATTCATACATTCTCTTGAATCCTTTACCTTGAAGATTCTCTTGAATCTAAATCTGTCCTATTCAAAAAGTTGCAGATTTTTTTTGTTTTTCTTGAACTTAATTCATTTTTCCATCTCCTTTTTCTGTCCTTCCCCCCTCCCCCCGAAATAAAATACACGAGCATCCTCTCATCTGTTTCCAGTGTGTTGGCAATGGCATTTTCCCCCAGATAAACACAAAATCAAATTTGAAGAGGGCAAAGCTACAAAATGTGATCTTAAATTACAAACAAAATCCCATGAAATCTGCTGATCTAACTTCTCTATGACTTTACATTTTTTCCCTCTCAGAAGGGGTTAAAACCCCTCCACTTTTCTTGGAACACAGAATAACTGTACCATGTCATTATTACTGGAACTGTAATATATGTCTTGTAAATTCTTCACCAAACATCTAATGACTGACTATAAACCTTATATCAAGCTGAAAGTTACGTATCCAACCCTTTAGCAGCCGTAACAATCTATCTGTTGTGCATTATTACTTCTATGAATCATAAGCTTAATTTTAAATTAGGTGATTAAATAGTGGCATAATTCACTTAGATGTTAAAGGGGTAATATTTTGTTTGTGGTTCCAACTGTTCACCTGGAATTACATTAGTTGAAGCTTCGGGCATAACTATGTGAAACTCAGTTACTGACTGCAAACCAATACCAGGTTTTGCATGTAGAAGTCATAAAAGTAACAAAGTTTTGGAGACAATCTTGAGGAAACAAAAGTAAGTTGATATCATCACTCCTCATGATGTCTATGCACACTTTTGAGTAATAAAGCAGAAAAAGATAATGATTTTTTTTCCCCACTCTCTTTCCACTGGCGAAGTGCACTGGTCTTTCCCTTATAACCTAATACTGGGTACAGGTATCGTAGGTCCGAGTGGTGGGATGGTAACACCACCTTACCAAAAATGCTAGAACTCTGTTTAATTTCCAGTGCATAGAATTTCTGCATCCTATGAAATTCTCCCTTTCACCTTCTCTGACTTTCCTGATTAAATCACAGGTAGATTTTCTATTGACTTAATTCAAGCAGAGAAAAAATGCTTTTTCAAATAAAAGTGGAAAACAATGCTTATGAAACACTCCCAGAGTTTCAATCTTTTTCCAAATATTGGACTACTGTACCATTGGCACGGATATGCCATGATATAGGCTGAACTAGTCATTACATATAGGCTGAACACTCATTACATCTTGCTTCCTTAGGCTGATGTCCTTCATATTTGTTACACCATGGGTCTGCTCGTATAGACTTGCATTTGTATGCGCCAGCACCGGGTGTTGAGTGGACTGTCCCTGTTGCACTGCAAATTCTATCACTCAGCTTGATTTCTGTTTGAGCCTGAAGCATTGCTGCCATAGCTAATAAGCACAGTGCCAGGACTGCAACAGAACTCACGCTTACTCACCTGTCTGAAGGTCCCATGAAGTACAGAGGTCATTGCACGATTCCGGCTTTGAATTGGTATCACCCGCAGTGTTACTGCCTCTTGTGACAGCTCATCCACAGCAAATCAAAACCTTTAGGGCTTGATGGAATTTCTGATGAAAGAGTCCTGTTGGATGTAATACGAGTGTAAGGAAGTATAGGTCATATGTTTTAAATGTCAATCAGCTTAAAAATATAACAAGCCTTGTTAGTGCTGCAAAACACGTTAGTGGTAGTTGTACATGAATCCTTTGTATCAGGCTCTACAACTACAAAAATCAGTTTTGCCCCAGGCAGCTAATACTTGGCTTTATGGAGGCAACCTGCAGAAGCAGGAAGAGGCAGAGAAGCGAAAGGACCTATGCTGGGTGCCTGGGAAATCAATATAAGAGACAGAATATGTAAGTCCTGAGCTCTCATTACTTCTGAGTGCTGCAGTGGAAAGAGAATGTTTAATGTAATTCATGTTCTAACCTAAAGTATTAAATAATAAATAATAATTAACTTAAATCTCTCTAAAACTATCAGCAAGTGAAATCAATGTTCGTGTTACTTGTCTTAGCTGATCTAGTGCATGACGCTTCTTCATAACTTTCTAACTTTAAAAATCTTACGTGCGGTCAAAGCCTAGTTCAAAAGCTAAGAAGTCAAGAGGAGACTTCTCATTGACTTCAGCAGGCTTCAAGTTAGTTAAGCTGCTTGTATCTGCCTGAGAAGGGGGCATGAATTCACCAGTACTTTGTTCCAAAACTTTAAAAAAACAAACAAACCAAAACCAAAACAAGAAGAGACTCAAGAACAGGGACACGTAACATTTTCTTGCAGTGATCGTTTAATTGCAGACTGTAAATGGTGTCTACTCACAGTGCAGAAAACCTGTGCTTTCAGAAGTATGAGGAGGTCAGAAAGAAGGGAAGAAGAAGAATAAGGTGTAGAGTAATACTGTCCTCCCTCTGCTCAACTGCAGAGAGCTGGAAGGGTGCCTGTTCCTTAGCGTTTGGTATGATTTTGTGCCTGTTACATATTCTGCCGCTTAATAAATTTACCCTGACAAGGAAAGTATAATCTTTCCTGAGATAGAATAGTTATTATCTTCCCTAAATGATAAATCTGCTTGCTTCTTTGTGGGAGTGGCAAGAAGAGAAAGAAAGCCTTAGCTAACCGGCGGCCAGTGCTAGAGGTTCAATCATTTTGAAGTAAGCAGTACGTTTTTTTTATTATAAGGAATTCACAATGTTGTCTTTTCTTTACTGCTCCCTGGTTTTTGGAATTTTATTTGCTACTAGAAAACAATAGTTCTCATTACATACGCTGCAGGTAATGTCAGAATGTCCCCATCCAAGTGGCTCATCAACCCCATGCATATCGCTGTCAGTCACGCCACGGGCAGATCGCTAACTAAGGCAAGACATCCTGAAATGCTCTTATAGCTACATAACTGCCCTAATGATGACATGCAGCTGCCTGCAGCGGAGTGCCTGCAGCAGCTGATAAATTCATAGTCTACTTGCTGTCCAGTTTTCATTGTGCTGTAATAAAATGCTATTGGCAGGTGTAGATACAAGGGTGAAAAAGGTTCTGCCCTTTGAATTGCTTGTCTTTTAATAACTACATTGGCAATGCAGAGGTAACCAGTACGGTAGTGCTTTAATGGAATTTAGAGCAAAACAGTACTCATCTGCATAGATCTAGGCTCTGACACATTCTGTAGAATGAGCTATGCAGCCCAAGGAAATTACTGCACAGTATATATTTGGTAACTATGGATTACAACTGACCTGCCATCTGGCTCTAAAGGAAACAGTGTCACACTGCCAGCACAGAGCAGGCACCGGGGAGCCTGCGATTATTTTGCCAGACAATACTTTGCATGAATGACATATATTGCACAGCCTCATTAATTGCATATTTTAACTCTACATGACTGTAATAGTTTGTCATAAAAATAAGTTTTATGAAGCTGAAGTGCATACCAGCACAACAGAAAAAGGGACAGGAAACCCCAAACTGAGGGACTCATCAATTCTTGAATCTTTTTCATCACGAAAAGGAAGGATATTGCTAGTCTTAAGCTGAGTACAATAGATAATCATTTAGAGAGACATGTACGCAGCACCCTGAACTTTAAAACAGAAAATTGTACATTAGATGGACAGCAGGAAAAGTCAGCGAGCCCTAATGCCAGGGAAATATATATTCGAAGATGTGGCCTTAACACAGAGAAATACCACAAAAACTTACTGAAAGTGCAGTGCTTCTCTGTAGAATGGATGCTATTATCTCATGAAATCTCAAAAGCACCTTAATTCTACAGAGTTGAATCAAGGCTGGGTATATTTGTCAAATTAGCCCTTCTATCACCTCACCTGAGCATTACTATATTATGTTGCTCAAAAAAAGGATTTACTGGATCCAGTTCTGAATTACTTGATCAGACAAATTTCCCGGTATGTTTCCTGACTGATATGGTGCCATTAGCAATTACCTCTAAAATTACAGAATCACAGAATTACTTAGGTTTTAAGATCATCTAGTCCAACCAATGGAAAAAACCCCAAACAAAAACAAAAAAACCACATGCAAACCACATACCACACTCAAAACAACACCAACCCAACACTAATCCATATCCCTGAGCACCATGTCAACACTCTCTTGAATGCCTCCAGGGATGGTGCCTCAACCACCTCCCTGAGTAGCCCATTCCAATGCCTGATAACCCTTTCAGTAAAGAAATATTTCCTAATATCTAACCTGAACCTCCCCTGGCACAA
>JAOTQQ010000071.1:11172195-11279567 GCA_026546715.1 Gallinago undulata
TCAATGTCTTTTTTGTGGTAAGGGGCCCAAAACTGGACACAGTACTCAAGGTGGGGTCTCACCAGTGCCGAGTACAGGGGGACGATCACCTCTCGGGTCCTACTCACCACATTGTTCCTGATACAGACCAGGATGCTGTTGGCCTTTTTGGCCACCTGGGCACACTGCTGACTCATGTTCAGCTGACAGTCGACCATGTACTAAATCATAAAGAGAATACCCATGCAAAAAATATTTTGGGTAAGTTGATAGGAAAAATGGTAAATAGGTATTGGAATAATAAGGAAACTCCCAGTCAGAAGCCATAACAGTGAACCTTCTCTCCTGCATGGGACTCTTCTCAAAATGAAGAGCAATAAAGTGGATACATAAGATCAAATTCATCTTTAGATCTTGAGCTTTAGCAGAACTGTAAAAATAAATAGTACCTGGTTACTTATTTGCTTACATTTCGAATTGATGTATCTTCAAATCCTCAGAACCCATGTATATAATGCAGCTGATTAGAACCAAGTATGGCATGAGTCGTTTCTTATCCAGAATGCCAGTTCAGTCATAAGCACTGATGTTTTTAGTAATGCACATTGGTCCAGTCATTGCCATTGAAGATGTCCAGAACCTTTAGTACCTGTTTTTGGAAAAAGTACAGCAATTTTAGTAAAAATCCTTGAGAACATGCCTAGCTTTCCCCTGCTATTCTAACAAGATGCTACCAGCAGCAGAGCCTTTTTTTGATTTCTGTTACTGACAAGGTACAGATAAATTTCTGCCAAGACAGTAAACAGAGAACCAGATTCTTCACTGAAAAAAAGTTCAATAAAATTATGCCACAGAGAATCTGCCTCCCAGTCTTGCCACAATCTGTCAAGTACATAATTCACACAGGCCCCTCCTGTTTTCCCCCCAAAGTTAAAACTTTTGGCTCCAAATAGCTTTTTATTTCACTGTAGATTAAGAAAGAATAGTCATTTCTCCTTTTGTAATTCAATGCCTTTCTCCTTTTAAAAAAGTCAAACTTTATCCTTGAGACAGTACAGAAAAGATCAAGAAAAATCTCCTACAAGCAAATTTCCTACTTACCATTTGTGTTATAAAGATAAGTAAGGAAAACATAGGCATATCTCTTTTCCATAGTTCTATCCAAAATAACTATGCACACAAAGCTAACAAAGAGAAAAATGCAGCTGGGAGCTCTTTCAGGGTAGCAAACCTCCCCTCTGAAGTTCTCACAGCTGCTTTCCATTTGCTTTTCCTTTGCAAACAATAATCTGGAGATGAACTGGCAAAAAGGTAATAGTATAAATAATATCCTCTTAAAATACTCTCATAGACACCTAAGTAGTTATTTTTACTTAAAATCTTTTTAATATAACACAAAATTTCAAGATAATAAAGAAAAACTAGTATGAACATGATAGATCAGTACCTACAGCAGAAATAATACAAGAGACAAACAAGCATGTTACCAGAAAAAAAAAAGACGCTATAGTGTAAGTTGAATTTATGTACCTCACCCTTTATGCACATGTATTAATTGTTGTAAACATGATATAGTTTACAGTCCATTTTTATGGAAAAGTCCAATAAAAAAAAGCATATTGCTAATACTATCCATACACTAACAGAATGGGAGAATTTACACTATACCTATGTGTGTACTCCAGCACTGGAGAATACAAAAATCAAATTAATACATTGTACAAAATTCTTTTTGAAATACTACGTGTGTTTGAAACACAATCCTATTTTTGAAACCACGGGTTTGCTTTTCCTTCCATTATGTCTATTCCTTTGTAAACCCAGGCACAGTTGGAAGCTGCAGAAGCTATAAAGCTGTCCTTGGTTTTAGTTGCTTTATTTTATTATATTATATCACACACTCCTCTATAACAAAAAGGCACTGAAACAGAACTATCTTTTGATAGAGTTGCCATCTGGTAAGTTGCTTGCTGCTTTGTTTTCCTACCTGTCCTGGAACTCAAACAATCCTTATCATTAGTGCAGTGTAAGAGGCAGGAATGCGTGCGGGTTCTTTCACATACTCAGGACAGGTTATGGGAACAAGGCAGTGTTTCACCCTCACCTGTATCAATTAGGTCTGCTCCACATAAACCCATCGGGTTACCTGGGCTCAGGGAAATTTACTGCTCAGCAAAACGGTGGCAAAAATCAGGTCTTGAAAGAAAACCCCTGTGCTTGCTTTGCAGAGCGATTAATTGAAGAGCTGCAAAGATTCTTCATACCAACAGAAACCAGCCTTGTCCCTCTGCCACTGCTTATTTCACATGGTGAGGTGGATAGTGCTGGATGGTGGCAGAGAGAAGGCAACAAGCCAGCGTAAGACAGCAGAGTACTTTAAAATGACAAATGGCATTAATAGATGGATGTCTGTAGCAACTCCTTCACCTGCTAATGCAGGTGACACTGAGTCTCCAAATGTGGGAAACAAAGGACTAATATATCTTAGAGGCACTGTAGCTATATAGTTGTATCAGTAGAGAACCTCCTCTGCAGGTATTTAGTGGAATTACTTTGTTAGTATATTTGAACTACTGTTTCAAACAATATAATGTACTCATGTACAACATAAAACGTATACTTCTTTGTTGTCCAGAGATCCAGCGGGGTGTTTCAAAGCCAGCACAGCCTAGGCTGATCCCAGTAGCAAAGGGACCACATGAATTAGATGCCATTAATCACACTGAACTGGGAGCAAATGTTAATTTGCTCATACTAACACACAGGTCTGACTTTGAACGTAACATGAATAATGAACCATCCAGACTCTGCTGTTAATATTGATGAACCTTAAATAATGAACTGCCCGGTTCTTGCAGCCCGTTTTAGGAACAGCCTCTTCCTCTTCATGCAGATTCGAGGCACTCATGTCTCCAGCAGCACTGTGTGATTAGAAACCACACCAGCACACACCTTCAATAGCACTGCTCAGCTTTGTAAAACTGAACAGCAGCACCAGACAGTGCTTCCACTTGATGAGGGTAGTCCTGGCCGTTACTTAGTTTCATTCATATACTCCATATGCCATACCATTAGATCATGGGAAGTGCTAATTTATCTACCGTGATTCCAAAATCACGGTCTCACCCTCTTCATATTAATATTATCTCATCTCTGCACTTGGTCCTTCATCTCACTTTTCGACTCAACATTGGTAAAATTAATGAATATCTGGAAAGGAACCTCAGTAGGATTTTAGTTTGACTTTTAGTCTTTGAAAACCCTCAAAAGAATCACCGCCCACATCATACCATGAGAAAATTATACTGCAACAGTGGTGAACATTTTTTTTTACCATGGAATACAGAATACCAAACTACTTATTTGAACAAGCAAATAGATATATGAGCATGCGTTAATAAGAAAAATATATCTGTCTAGAAAAACAATGGGTGGCTTCACATCAATTAAAGACAGCCTGCTGTCCCCAAAGAAAGACTAAAGGGGTATGGACGGGGTGGAAGGTTTGGATTTGATTGGGGATTTTTACAGTTTTAGAGAGATCCAGAAGGTATTTAGAGAGCTGATTTACACCTGAGTTGGTATAAGTTGGAAAAATACTGTGTTCAAATCCTCATCCATGTCTAAATCACATCTGTAATAGACAAATTAGCTAGAAATATATGAAAAACCTGAATAAGAGAAGAAATAAACCAGATTTCACAAAAGAAAGTACAAATGGTTTGCTTCTTTACAAAGCTATCACCTTGGAGAGCCTATTTGAAAGCACTTATTTTAAAAAAAAACATATAAAAATCAGGCCTAAGGCACTGGACGGATAAGCATCATTCATTCCTAGCGTTTCCATGGCTGACCAAGAGTGGTTACCACAGCAATGACATGAGCTGGTCTTGTGTTTCTTTACCACCAAGTACTTGCCAACTGTTGGTGTCCTGAGCCTTCTGACTTTGTGCACATCAGTACCTACTACAGCCACGTGTTACTGATCATACACGTAGGCAGAGTATTTTCATTCATTCAAACCAGCTGATTTGCTTCTGAGCTCTGAAAATAACACACTACTCACTGCCTGTTTCTCAGCCCTCACAGATTAATTAAATTATTTTTCTGAGGAGACAGAACTATCTCATTTCAGGCATGAAATAGTAAACAGCTTTCAGCCTTTTCCAAAGTCATCTACATAGTACGCTAATAAGCAAAGATATTTATTCCAATTTCCCTAATCGATGATAATGACAAAAGCTATTACTTCTGAATAGAGTTATGGTTCTTTCATAACGGGTCTGGCAAACCACTCAATACAATTTAAAGGAGAATAAATTCAGTTCTCAGAATACAGACTATTTCCCATTATTATGTTAAGCTTGTTCATTTGTTCATTTGGCTTTCCTCTTACAGTGCATAGTCCTCTTAAGACCGTTCACTTTTATGTCAAATACTGTCCACCCTGTTTCTTTGCTCTGTTCCATGGGCTCTACCTTCCACCTTCTCATTGTCATCTCATTCAATAGATTTTTGATGCTTTGTAACTGAAATTTTAAGTTCCTGAGAAATGGACAGTCCTCATTAGAAATAATTATCTTCCTGGAGGAAAACCTTGCACACTGATGCTTCAGAAGACATATAATTGTATTTATTTCTTTTCAAATTTTAGTTGGTTTAATTTCAACTAGATAATTCACTTTGATCAACAAGCATCACTTCCAGTACCAAACTACCTAAGCAAAACAGCAACGATGCCACTAACTGTCTACACGTCACTGCTGGAACATCTGAAACTCCACCCATAGAGTCTGACAGTGATAATCCATCATACCTGGTACCATTTGACACTTAACTTCCTCACAGCCCTTCATGTTGTCAGCAATACAATTTGAGTATTATCACAGAGAACCTCCTTATGGCTGGCTGAGAATTCAGTTAGTAATTCTATTGCTTTTCTACAGTGAATTGCCATGAAAAATAGCAAATGTGTTTAATCCTTCAAATTTCTACAGAGTGGTTTAGGCTTTCACAAATTTGATATATTATCAATAATTTCCTCACAATCACGACAGCTCTCTCCTTCCTTGGGTATTTAACTCAAGCAGAAAGGGAGAAAACATCCCCATTTGATGGATGTTTTTGTCACACGCCTCCTTGCAGCCCTGGACTCACACACACAGGTCTCTCCCCAGCTTGCAGCACCTCGGCACAGCCCGGCTCTCGCTGCTATTCCTGCCCCGAAGCAACACAGGGTTCTGCGATAGCATCGAAGCCGTACAGCTGGCTAGCTTTTGGCCGGGGTCTCTTCTTTGGCAACAGATATTCTCCTTTCTACTTCCACTACTCAATTTTCTACCACTGAGTGCTTTCCCATTACAGGCCTTCTTATCTGTATTTAAAAACGGAGGGTGTTGACTTCAGAAATGTCTTAATTAAATAAATATAACGAGATGCCTAGCACACATTCATCCTGAAAGAAAACTACAGACCTAGGCATAAAGAGAAAATGTGAGAAAATCAGGAATAACCAATCTTGGATTTGGTTAGAGGGTTCACAGTGCCTACAGCTGGATGTTATTTGAACAGCCTTTTACTCCATTCCTCAGCGATTATAACCACTTAGGAGTTTGATTATAATTTTCTTCTAGGGCCTCATTTCATAACTAGATCCAATTTGATTCATATCCTCCTCCATCAGCATCAGAAGACTTGAAATCAGCCATCATTATCATCTCACATCCATTTTAGAGATAAAGAAAAAAGTCACCAATAAGATTCTTCATGAATTGTCAAATCATGGCCATCATTAGAGCCTACTTGCTTCACTTGCCTTCCCACGAAGGCATTTGAACCCCCACAAAAATGTCCGTGCTGTGCCTGGTGTTCAAAAACATCACCATCAGTGAGCTTTTGGGGTTATTTTAACCCTTATTTCTCTGGTTGCCCTTCTCACTTGCCAGTGGAAGTGTTGAGCAAATCTCTATACAAGGGACTTACTAAAAAGAGAGGAAAATATATCCCTGAATAAGAAAAGTAAATCTAAAAGTAAGGACAGAGTACTATGACTAGCTGACTTTGTTCTGCTGTATTCAGAGTTAAATATTCCTAAATAAAAGCCCAAGTGTCTGTATGATACCATATAAGTATTTCAGGATGGGAATGTTAACCTTGGAGGGGATGGAGTTATAGTCAAAGAATGCTTTTTTTCTTGAGAGTTAATAGAAAAGATACATTTTAAAAAACTAAAAAAATGTACCCATTAATATTATGTGTGTTTTGATCCCATGTCATAGTTCAAGGGAATAAGTTCTTTATTTCTTTTACTAACAAAGAGCAATTGCAGACTTCAAGTTACATAGCTTTCTTTTTTCATTTGTTTCTTCTGCTTCTCTTGATTAATTAGGAAAAAATCTGAGAAAATATTGTACATTTGACTGTTCTTTAGAAGGTCTGTAAACAAAGACTGAAGCACTTTTTAAGAATGTAAATGCATAAATCATACCCAGTCATCTGGGTTTCAGAATGAGAGAAACTCTGTGTTTAATGATTAGTTTTTTTGAGATGTCAATGCAATTCCCCCCAAGTAGCACTTGGTAAAAGATGGAGGAATTAGATCTTTAGTTCTCAATTCCTATTCAAATCAGTAAAAATATAATATCATCAGATTCCTACAGATGTTTAATATCTCATAGGATGTAAGCAGAGGCATATAACAGTCAGCAGAAGATACATACCTAATCTACAGAATAGATAAATAAACAAACACGTCTGTCTTTTTGGAGTGCACAGACCAAATGGAAAGCAAAAGCTTATTTAAGATTAAACCAGAGGTGTCATCCAAAGTTTACAGGCCTGTAAAATACACAGCCTTTCCCTCTCCAGGCTCATTTTCCTGGATTCTGCCTTCTTACAAAAAGCTCTCCGAGGATACATTTTTTCTTCCCAATTCCCTTTACTCTTTCCCACTCACTCCACTCTCCAAAACATGAACTGAACTGCTTGACACTTCCCTTTCTAGCACTCTCTTACAGATATATTTCTGTATATCTTCCTACTGACTTAAGTGACTAAGTTTTTTAATATATCACTACTACGGCTGAGCAGTAGTGATCGTGGCACATCCAGTCAACCTCTGAGAACTCCAAGGAAGCACCCCAGGGACAGCAATTTAACCTGCTTCAGGACTAACGGGCACCCAAACACATTTGCACTCTGCAGGTTTCAGCATGGCAAACTGGCGGGTACCACTGGAATGGAGCACAAGGGGCACTGAAGACAGGCAGCCAGGGACAGAGCTCTGTCTTCTTTGAGGTCTCACTGCAATTTAGCTGCCTTTTTGCCTCCCAGGCCCTTCACTACTCTGCAACCTCTGGCATTTTGACATTGAACTTTTACTCTTTCAGCAAACATCAGAAGCTATTACAAGTCTTCCATGTACTTTTGAAAGAAACTAAAAACAAACACAAAAACAACAAACCCCAAAAAACTGTCAACTGTCAAGAGGACGCCTGACAGGAGACCAACTGAACTGGATGCCCAAACAACTGAATGTTCAAAAAGAATTTTGTATGCTCCAGCTGTTTCAGCTCTCCTCCTTCCCATTTCATCAGCCTGGGCCAGCTCCCGGGCGTGCGCTGCGGACAGAGCCCGGCCAGTTCTGGGGTCAGGGGCTGTCTCCAGGCAGCAGCGCTGGGAAGGAGCCCAGTTCACGTCACAGCTTTTGAAGCAGACCTCTGTTGCAACCCAAATATTGTTAATGCCTGCGCTGCACTTGGAGTAATTTGTATCACAACTGGATTCAAAGGCATCACTTACAGCATGAAAAGGGGCTCTGGCTTGTTCTGTCAATACAGGCTTTCACGTGCTTGCTAGCACCACCATGGCCCGCTCCAGTTTAACAGCTGGGCAGCCTACGAGTATGCAGGGAAAGAAACACCTTCAGTCCTCTAATGGCTACATACTTCTGGAAGTTGGAATCTCTGTCACAAGAGTGTTTTCCTTTCTAGAAATAAATAGGAAAAAAAAGGCAATTATCTCTCCTTTAGCTCAGTATTTAAGCCATTCAAAGCAATGAAAAATTGGCTTGAAATCACCCATTTCAATCTATGATTATAAAATAGTATATCTGAGTCTATGTCTACATGGCACCATAATGGGTTTAATTGATTTCACAGCCCATATTCCTGAGGATGCTGGAGAGGCTTAGACAGGAAAAAACAAATACAAACAACCCTTTGCCCTTTACAATATCTGCTCTCAACCAGTCTGTTTTTAAATTAGTGGTCTCTATTCATATTTGCAGGGATAAATAAATGAGAACCAGTGGTGCCTCCCAGCTAGCAGTGATGCAGTTTTCTCCTTTGCATCTTAAGATATCAGCAAGTTCAACACAGGAGTATGAGCCAAATCAGCCTCCCAGACCTGGCTGTGGCAGGATAACAGGTGCTGTTTAGAGCCCAAATCTCACTAGGCTGAATACGTCCAGTTTGCATGATCCCTGAACATCCACCTTGTTCAGTTACAGGGATGATCTTCTCTTGCAAGAGCAAGGGATTCATTTACATACCTGCAAAGATTTCTGTAACAACACCATCAGCCTACACTGGAAATTGGAAGTGGATTAAATACCTCATGGGAACAAGTTATGATTAAATTCAAGATCTGGATAGAGCAAGAATTTTATTCAAGGTTTGACTAGCATTGCGTTGCAGTTTGAGAATGCCTGGGGACTAATCCAACTCCATCCATCATAACGCACTACAAAACACTCAAATTTCATGCTAAGTTCGACTTTGCTCTATCCCATTAATATATATTCTATCCCATTAATATCAACTTTAATAAGCATAATGACTGCAGAGCATTTCCAAAGACTTCTCAAGTCTGAAGTTACAAATCATTCCCATTTGTTCAAAACAGGCAGCACTTGCAAGTCTTCCCAGACAACGTAAATGATGAGTTTGACAGACATGGACAGATGGATACTTCAAAAAAAAATTTCTCATCAAAACAGGTATAGGGGAATTTCTTTCTTGAATGTCTTTATTTAATGGTGGTAAATTATGTTCAGTGAAAATGTATTTGTATATTAGTATTTAGCATTAGTATTGCTAATGGCTCACCATGAGTTTGAAATTAATTACTGTTAACTTGTTGTCACAAGAAGTTCCTGGCATTTTATTGTTTTTAGATGAACAGCTAAGAGCAGTTTATTCAAATAAATGACAGTAATATACCATGCTTCTAATTAATCTGGCTGACATTTTTGCATATTGAATACTAGAGGTTAAGAACGGAAGCAAGCTGAAATTTCTCAGCAATTCTGTGGGAAGTAAAGCAAGTATAAAATAGTCATACAAGAGGTTATACATGATGTCATCAATGAGATGTTCCCTAAAATACATATGATAGAATGACAGGTAGAGGGTATGATAGAAATACTCTATGTTCCCTAAAAACATACCATACTGGTCTTGACATTTAAAATCTTTATATATGACGTCTAGAGGTTTGGGTTTCTTGTTTGTTTTTAAATTCAGTTTAACACAAAAATCCGAACTTTTTATTCTGAAAGTGTAGAAGCCATGTATTTTTATATGATTTCTTGACATTTTTTAAACCAAATGTTGTCAATTTTAAAGTATGTAAAATTTGATAAAAACTATATCTGCACCAAAATCTCTTTTATTTTAAAAATTGCAATCTGCTCATACTAACAGACTGAGTATTCAGATTTGTGTGGAATTCTGCATCTGATAATCTGGGGTTTGAATTTATTGTTTAAGAAATAAAGTGGATTCTTATTATTACTTAAGACCATGAAGGGTCAGGTCTTGCTGTGTTGACAGAAATAAGACCCTGATGAGAGCTCTCCACCATTCCCACCCCTGCTGGCCTGCATCTGGACCAGCTCCTGTTGGTGCACACCCAAGTGGGGTCACACAGCAAATTTAAACCATCTAATAGAATGCTGTGGATTTTGCATTTGGAAGCAGCTGGATTTGGTAGCCCCTTAGGAATAGCTGAATCCAGGAAAGGCAACCTGACAATAACCTTACTTTACTGCTATGAGAGTTGCTTCAAAATAGCGTGCTGCAAATTCATACCCAATTTACTTAACATTAGCTATCCATGCATACCCATGTGTGTCCACACAGACAGTTCGTGCAAAAAAAAAGCCACAGCTATTTAAATTTATAAAGAACTTACAGTGCATGAACTCTTCTGTGTCAAAACAGTCACAGCATCAACAACTGTTTTGCAAATTTATGGAAGCAATACCAAGCTGTTGAAGTACTTGCCAACTTTGTGGTCTGTGTTCCGTATCTAAGCATGTATCAGAGATAATTCATGCAGAGCATAAAGCACAAGCAGAGGTTATAATGGTAGATCAGTGCCCTTCCTTAAAATTGTGATTTAAACCAGAATTAAAAGCAAGCTGTACAGACTAATCCCAGTACAGTTTTTCTGGCCCTTTTAGATGTTTAAACATCTTGTGTTAATGACTATCAATGGTTTTTTACATTAGTACCTGTGTAACTGTGATTTACAAAGCACAAATATTTGTGCAGTGTTCATGTTCAAATGTTTTGTGAATTCTGAAATTGCTTCAGAAAGAATTAGACTGTAACAGAACAAGCTTTGCTCCTCTATCCATTGTTCTAAAGTAATGGACTGAATATCTTGTAGAAAATACTTATACTCCTACCACACATATTATTTCAGGAAGAGAAGATGGTAAGTGTTTAAATCATTATCAAGAGAAAATAAACGGGAAATAAAGCAAAAGAACTTTCAATTTCCTCTATAAGGTGTTGATCAAAAACCTAGAGCAACACCAGGCCACAGGAATAAACTATTCCCATAGATCTTGCAAAATATGAACTTGAGAAGACCAGGCCTTTTTTTATAAATTTACCTAATATAACCTTTAGCATCTATCATGTAAACAAACACTTTAGAAGCAATAGACTGGTCTCAATTATGAACCAACTGAAATACGATCTGTGTCCACATGTCACCTAAGGAAACACACTAAATGAATGAGATTACATTTCTATTTTTCTTTTTGCTAACTTTGTGCATATAAAATTACTTTGCATATACTGTATGTTTTCCCCATGTAATCTGATAATTTTCACTGCTTACATTAGATTTTTTTAAATAATCCTTTCCCCCAGTTTTCTTATTTCCAACCTATAGCAATCAAAAAAGCAGGTCCCTCCCACGAACTTCTTCCAACACACCTCTATTCAGGGTACTTGACATTTTCTTTCCCCTTTTGAAAACCTCTTCCCCTCAGGTCGGCTGGATGTTGAACGCAGAAACATGAAGATGACTTTGGACATGCTATATTCACCCCTGTGAATAGTCCTGCTCCTCTTTTCCTGTCCTGGAGCGGCACTGGTCTCTGCTTCAAAGTTCCCAACACAGGTGGGTAAGACCTGATTGGATTGTACTGACCCCACTGACAGTTCCAGGGGTGGTGGGGAGGCTGAGAGCTGAAGCTACAGATCCTCATGGTAACAAAAGCACGTGTTGCCCATTTGAATCATGACAAACATTCCAGCCAAATTCAGCTCTCATCCAAAATGGACTATAAAGCCACCTAAACCTCAGTCAATCTCATGTAAAAGACTCTCCACAACAGGGAAAACGCAGTATTCCTCATCATACTACAGGTATGTTCCACTCTTCTTACAGGTTATAGTTACACTGTGTACATAAAACACACACAAGCAAGCAGTATGTACGCACACCTAACACATTCACAAAGGCCTTAAAGATGCATTGAACTCAAACACCTGCAGAAAGGCACGTATGAGCCAGGAAACAGCTAGGTTACCTGCCAACAATCAAAGCTCTTGCTTTGCCTTTAACTAGTTTCATTCATTCCCTCTGTGCACCTTTCATTAGTCTTTCCACATTCCCAACCAGCAGTAAATCCTAATCCTACAGAGTCAGTGTTGTTAGAGCTTGGGCTTTGCCTGTGATTGCTCTCCTCGCAACGGAAGATGCAATCAGAGGAAAAATTTATGTCCTGTAATTCAATGAATGGATGTGCTTCTCCAGTAATTTCTTTAGTGATTACTTGTGTAAAGTATATTTTTCTGTAATTGAAATTCTACAATATACAGTCATTTATTAAAATCTATAAATTCTTATGGCATTTCATTACTTTCCTTCAATACAATGTTTCCATTGTCACATTTTTAATTCATTTTATTGGTCTGGAGATAGTGAAAGTTGCAGGGCAACTTATAACCATTCAAATAGAAAAGTATGCTATAAACAGAGAATAGAACCAGTGGAGAGGACATAGTGGGCAGTTACTAATAGAAACAGAAACAACTTTTCATCTCTCCAGAGCTACTGACCCCACTGGTAGCTCCAGGGTATCCTTTATCTATCCAGAAGCAAAAAGTAGTCCAAAGTAGTCTATATGTAAACCAATATAACATTCTCTAATAATCCCCTACTTGATATAGTCATTCAACTGTGAAGAACATGTTAACAATCCTAATTAACATTCTTGCTCTCTAACAAGTACTCCTGAGGGAACAGTAAAAAGAAGCGCAAGGTCTTCAAGGGAAAACTGAAAAGGAAATTCCAAAGGACCCTTTTTTTTTTCCTAGCCAGAAAGCACTGAAGACATCACCTCTGTTATTCACACAAGCACATTTCCTTTGTAAATAATTTAGCTAGGTATTAAAAATCTTATAATAAAGTTACTCCAAATAGGGCTGGAGAAGATAATATCCCACAAGAAGACTACGTATTAGACTACTAATTAGTCTATTAGAGGAAAAACTAAATTTTATAAATTAAATATATTTAATTCATGTATTAACCTGAAATCACATGTAGAAATGGATGCAAAGTTCTCAACAAGCAGAATATGATCCAACTTCAAAGAACCTCTGGTGGTGATGACTGCCTGGGTGCAGCCTCCTGTACACCCCCTGCCACAACCCCTACAGCAAACCTGGCAAGCACAATGGTGGGACAAGGAGCAGTGGCTACCGGGAGGGAAAAGTCAGGTGGAGAAGCAAGAGAGAAGCAAAGGGAGGAAAAGAGAAAACAGGAGACCAGTCTCCCACAGCTGTATTTTCAACAGGGTGGAGGGGGAATCCACCATCTTTCCAAAGGGAAAGGTGATGCTTGTGCAAGGCCCTGTGAAAGTATTGCCAGCTAGAACGAGTTGAGCCTGGCCAGCAACCAAGGACCCCCCCCAGTTGCTTGCTCACTCCCCATGTAGTGGTGTGGGGGAGAGAATCAGAAGAGCAAAAGCAAGAGAAATTGTGGACGGAGATACAGTTTAATAAGTGAAGGAAAAGAAAAACAAAAAAGACAAACAAGTTACACAAAGGTATTTGCTTACCACCTCTCACCAGCAGACTGATGGCCAGTCACTTTCTGAGCAAGGGCTACCTTGGAAAGACCAAAGCCTCCATGTATATTGCCAAGCACGATGCTATATGGCACTGAATACCCTTTGGGCCAATTAGGGCCGGTTGTTTCCCCTTCCAAACTATTGTCACCCTCTAATATACTCACTAGGAGGGGCAGAACAAGAAACAGAAAGGCCTGACACTGTCCCAGCACCGTGCAGCAATAGCTAAACCCTTGCTGTGTTACTGACTCTGTGTCACAAACGCAAAGCTGGGCACTGCACCGGCTACTGTGAAGAATGGTCATTCCACCCCGCCAGCCCCAGAACAGGGGCACCCTGCGCTGCTCCAGCCTCGCAGCTCCAGAACCCTCCCCACCTCTGCCATCAAATCCCAAGAACGGCTGCCAGAGACCCATGTCTTGGGAGGAAGAATTTGATTTTAGTGAGAGTCGACAACTGAGTTTAGGAAAGAGTAATGTTGTGCTTGTAAAAAGAGTGTCTTGAAGGTTACGTTTTCTGCTGTTTCAGCAGTTGTAGGTCAGCTGAAAAGATTGCTAAGAGCAGCTGAAACCAGAGAGCCTTGCTAGATTTTTGTGCAAAGTCTCTGTGACTTACGGCTGTAACTTTGAAACATTAAGTATTTAAAAGACTCCGTTTATCTTTCCTGCAAAATAGTTTGAGGACATCTTTTAAGCACCACTTTATCACAAATATTCTTGACATGAAAATAGAAGCGTATATTTTTGATAGAGAGTCTTTTTATTTTTAGTTTTATATCTCTTTGTATCAAATTCTGGCAACTGTGGGAAAAGCTTAGCTAAAGAATATTATCTGCTACCCAGAAAGAAAACCTTTCCCCACTTTCAATTATAAATGACTATCATAATTGAAACTGAGTCTCTCATTTTTCCTCTAACGTGACTCTCTCTGTGAAAATCAATATCTCATTATCCAAGCCATAAGGTGAAGCAATTCCAGATCAGAATGCACAGTGAGTCTGTCCTCCCTGCTTCTCTGGAATGATATGAACGCAGTGAACCTTGATCCAGTGGGAATTTTGCCCTTTGATTTAATGTAAAGCTATTTAATAGCAGTGTGCGTTTCATTCAGGGGAGGCATAAATTTAAATAACCCACACTATCCATGATGAAAATACCCTATTCTGCTAGCTTATGCCAAAATTATGGAGACTTTTCGCCTCTTTCCAATAACTGCTGGAATACGTTATTGCACAGATGATTTCAAAGCAAACATTGCCCTAAGCTACAACTTCATCATCTAAAATAAGACCTTACTTGGAAGGTGTTTTAGGAACATGAACCAATGGCAGATGTACTGTGTTATTTTGCTCCCTTCCAAGACATTTCAAACTTGAGATGATCTCCTTAGAGGTAAGCAGAAGATTTGGCAATGGAAGCCAGCACTTCATACTCAGTTTACTTAATCTTTTACCTTGAGAACACAGAAGAGAAAGAAACAAATATATCTGAGGGAGCGGAAGGTGCTCCTATTTTCTGCTAGCACAGATTTGTGTACCCTTCCCTTCACCTCTCTCACCACAGCACAGTTGCATTTAGTGCCGTGATTAATTCTGCTTAGAAAGGGACTTGAATTCCCAGAATTCATGCCATTAACTTAAGAGTTAGTTTATTTCAACTTCTTGAACTCTCTTATTTCAGACACTTGGCATGAGCTTCTCCCATACAGTTGGATACCTTCAAGTAAGCTAGTCAGCTTGATTTCTTTTGAAGTCCGTGAACAGAAACCTAGTATTCACCTAACTTGTTTTAGATGTCAGCCTTCAGATGAGATGAAAGGAAGCCTGCCCATTAATTACGAAGGAAAATGAGATGCCTAGCTTACATATAGATACCTACACCTGAGATAGAAGAGTCTCACCCAAATGTCCTTTTTAATCAAAGGAGTGAAATCCATAGCAAAAGGCTCATCTTAAGGGTGTTAGAGCACAGACTTGTCCAACGTACAACATTCTTTACTGAAATTCTGAGACTCTTGGTTGGGTACCTGCTGGCTACTGCAATCCCTACAGACAAACTCAGACATTCAGCTTCTAAAACTCCAAGCTCAAACAGCAAATCATTCATATTACTAAATGTTTACTCTGGGCTATTATCAAACACATTTTCTTCAAATATATTTTGGTTTAGTGTAGCACCAGTTCACAGGCACCTGAAGCGATGGCAAAATCTTCTATGCTGAGATCATGTGTAAATATCAATAAAAATTCATTTCCTTCAGCAGAGAATATTATCGAAACACTGCTATATGCACCTGATCACAGTCAAGGCTTGATCTACTTAGATTTATCTATTTACCCCTTGTCTGTGCAGCCTTCATGAATATTTTTAGGACAGCAAAAATGAGAAGAAACACAAGCTCGGGGATGACACGATTACTCCTGTTTGCTCAGGGAATACATATTCTTTCTTTACAATGGGATTTTCAAGGGTCTTTTAACAGACATTGGAACTTTGTTCAGCATAGAATACAGGGTCAAACACACAGTTTAGTATAGTATATATAAACAATCCTGCAGACCATATTTTTCTGGTAAATGAGACACCCAGGTTGAGTTAGGCTTCTTCAAAGCCTTCTGAATAGCACTTTTTTTTTTCCAAGAACCACCTCCTTTTTTGCCTTTCAGTAATTTTACTACTGAGGCAGCGTGCACAAAAGCCAACAACATGAACCACAGTTTGATTACTGTGTGCATACAGAGGGAAAGAAAAAAAAAAGTTTCCTGCCACAGTGAAGCCTGTGTTGCAAATACAGGCACTAAAGGCAAGAGCTAAATGCAACAGTCAGAACGTGCTGAAAAACTGCACAAAGAAAACAGAAATGAGAATACTATCTTAATTTAGGAAGCAGAAAATAAAAGTATTAGTGAATAATTTCAGGAATTTCATTATTGAAAATACTATAAAAATTTTAAATAACCATCAAAACTTAGTCAGTCTCTTGACCTATTACAACCATTTTCAGTAAGAAAAAAATCAGCACTACATGCGGAGAGAGAACAAACAACTCAGCGTGTCACATTGAACCCTTTCACCCCTAAACCCGCAGTGCAGCTTGACTGTAGCCATGACAAGTGCGTAACTGATACCTGAGGACTTTTGCAAAATTAACTTGAACTTGATAGTACTTCAATATTGGTCTTCACCTGTGTGTCTGCAAAATTATACTCTATTGGATATTTCCTTATAGTGTTAAAAACGATTGCCAAAGGGCAGGCATAAAGCAATTACTCTCACTGCACCCAAAAGAGCTCTTTTATTTCTGGATTGTCAAACTAGCATCTTTCTAGAATTCAAAAATATATTAAAAGATAGTCTTAAGCTACTCTGTTTTGAAAGGGTAAAGTAAAAATCTAGGACTACATTTTTCTATGCTTATTCCATGCACCTCTCTTGTTCACTTAGACCCTAGACCAAGCAGATGGTCTACAAACAAAAATCAGCATCATGACAAACATGACGACTTCTTGCCTACAAGTTAGGTATGATCTAATTTGGGGACTTGTTTTGAATCTTCTGTTAATTTGTTCTTTAGGAACATTTCAGGAAGAGAAGAGCAACTGGAATAGAAGGGATGAGTAAATTCACTAGTTGGCCATGGAGAAAATAAATTAATACAAGTCCAAAGGAGGATAGGTAGATTTATTTAAAAAGTGGAAAGGTAAATATTCTGCCATCTAGTCTTTCAGGATCAGATTGATACGTCTTCACATTTCAGGCCTGGGCCAACTTCCTCTCACCTCCCGCTTTTCAAATATATTTGACCTGTTCAGTCCCATACAGAGTGAGGTGATACTCCATGGACTGCTCTTATCATGTTTGGAACCAGTAACCTTTTACCACGTGAGCCAGAGTCAAAGATAACTCTCTCTATTAATATCGATACTGAAGGGTTCTTTATAAAAAGGAAAATAATCTAAACCTTTCCAAATTTAAACTCTCTTCTTCTTTCAGTGTAGAGCTCCTGCCTCTAATATAAAATTCCTTCCTGTATGAACTCTTGCCATAGCTTTCAAAACTCAACCTATCCAGCTACTTTCCTTATCTCACTGTTTCCTGTATAGATAAAAAAGAACTAGAATTTAAAAATCATAGATTCAAATGAACCAGTGACAGCAGTTGGTTAAGAGGAATTTTAGAAAATAGACCAGTTTACAAAGTAACATACGGAGACAGATGCACAAATCCATAGTTACTTTTAGAAATCTCATCTGATACTAGCTACTAACTTCTGACAGCATGATTCTTGTTATCTTCTGGTGCTGAGGAGTATTTTCTCTAGTTGGATAATCAAATATCAGGATCCCAGGATGGACACTTTTGGATCCTCCTCAACAAGAAGACGTGTCACTATTACCAGTGCAACCAGGCTCACCCAGCAGTGCCAGTACTCGGAAACAAGGGATGATACTATGGTTCTTCTCTACAGAATTTTTGCAAAAGGTTGAGAGTTTTGTTTTACTGGAAGTTGGGTGCTTAGCTATAGGATAAGCTGTAGGATGGCTTCAGAAAAAAAGAAAAAACAAACGCTTTCCCAGCAAGTACTTTTTTCTTTCATAATGCAAATTGTGTAAACTATCAAGGAGAAAAAAACAGGCATGTCACTTCTCCTACACTCCTTTGTTCTCTGATTTGTGATATCCCTTATGTAAAATAAGGCTGACTGAAAACATTGACTATAAGGAAACCATCTAGGTCTACATCAAATGACGGCATCCAGACGATGAATAAAGACATAATTAATAATGCAATAAGAAATATTTCTCTTTAAGAGTCTCCTCATCCCAGTAAAATAAATATAACATAGAAACACGAGTGCTTGCACTATATTGTTAAAGCAAGATTGGCGTCTCTGCTACTCAAAGTGTAAAGTGCCGGTTACCAGGAACACGCTTATCTCCAATTCCAGTATTCAGAAAGATGTGTGTGGCCTGTGTTAGAACAGCAGCTACAGCCGATTCAGTGTGACCGCTCACAATGATTTAACATTTTATCTTAATCATTTTATGGAGCAAGAGAAATGAACTGGTCTGGCACATCATTATTAAACAAAACAACTGAAACCTGGCACGTTCAAGGCCCTCAAACATCCTGAGACTATAACAAGCATAACTCTGAGAGGAAGGATTCATGGTGTCTGTGAAATGGAGAAGAAAACCCACAAATACTTGCAGTTCTGTTTTAATCTCTGCAGGTTATTTCTGCTTCTGGAGGTATTTGAGTTACGAATGCAGAGCCTCTCTGGATATCCACAAATGCTGAGGACCGAAGGGGAAGGAAAAATAGGTCAGAACGTTATTTTCTTTTGTAACTGAAAAAATTCTTTTCGGGTAGACCTTGATGTTATTAAAAAAATTAATAAGAACATAGAGTTTCTTCAGACTTTCAGGCAAAGCTATAGCTTATCCCGCTTGAATTTGCAAGATGTGAATTTAAGAATGAATGTAACTGTTGCCCAAGTATGTGGGGACAGATTAGCATGAGAATTAACACAATCTCCAGTTACCATCTATAACATGTCATGTTGAAAAATTAAATCGAGATTACTTTTCCAAAGATTACAGAATATTAATTACGATCTGGTACTATCCACTTTTTAAAAAAATAAAAAATAAAAAATTAATAACTATCTGGTACTATCTTCTTTAAATCTAAAAAATAATCATACAAAAAACTCACACAAGAAACTCTGTCAGTAATATTTTAGGGCTTGTTAGTACCAAGAATCACCACAAAATTAAACTAATACTGTTGTCACTGCCATCCTGTTTTTTCTTGTGCAATGTAAAAAAATAATTCCTGGTTTCAATATGTCTGAAGTGGTCTGGTTCAGTTTCACAGCTTAAATCTGCTGCTTCTTTTTCTCTAATAAAGAATGGAAATTCCAAAATTATATTTCTTTCTCCTGAACATTTCTAGGTTTCATTCAGATGAAAGTGCCCTATACACCACACTTATTATCATGATGTTTTTGCAGCGCATCTATCATCTCTGAGTTTGCCCAATCATTTATTGCTGAGCAAATCACAGTGCTGCACACACTGTAAATCTGAAATACAATAGGTCTTTTACCAAACCTTCCCCTTTTCTCGGTGCTGCTCTAGAAGATGTATGAGTAAAAAGGTCAGACATAAATGTTCACACAAAGCAAATTTCAGGCAATAACTCAGCTTCATTCCAACCACTAAACAGGACTCACTGAGCAACACTCAAAGTTAAATCACCCGACAAGGAAAGTATGCCCTCCCAAAACACGACCTCTCACCACAGATTCAGGTATCAAACCCCTGGACAGTAAATATTTCATGCATTTGTTAGAGCATGCAGTTTCAGGAGAATCCATGGCCTAATACGTCTTCTTTAGAAAAACAACAGTTTTGAATTTCATGTCGTGATCAAAGTTATCCGAAGAGTGGGCAATGACAATTTGAACTTGGCAGCAAAGGTTGCATTGGTTACAAGCACTGACTGCTGTAAGTTGTTTCCCTTTCTCTGATAATATGTACCATTACTCCCAGGGCATGATGTGAGGATTTAAATATATGCAACGTCTAGAAGGAAAGCAGAAAAAAAAAAAAGAGCAAAATATTATTTTCGCTTCAATCCCACTAATTCCACACCCTTACTGAGGACCCCTGAAGTGCCAGTGTGTCCCAACTGACGATATAAGTTTCAGTGTCACTTATGAACTGCTGCAAGAACGCAAAAGCCAGTGCAGTTTCCAATAACACACAAACTGATGAAGCATGATTCGTTTGCCTTCATGCATTCACAGAGCTATAGACATACAGGTTTGCTCTCAAGGGGATGAAAAAGTGTTTGATTAACCAGAACATACCTGCTGACAGGATATACTATTTCGTGTATTTCAACAATTTTTAATTCAGATTAGATAATCCCAAAGTTAGAATTATTTCAGAGCTATTTTGCAAAATATTTCAAACAGAACACTTTTGTTAAGTGGAATTTTCCCCTATTTTTGTTTCAGTGAAAACTTCTGTGAAAAGCCCCAAAACAGAACAAGCAATATGTATTCTCATCTAACTTTTAGCAGAATTAATGCCAATTCTTCATTCTGTGTGCCTTCTGCATGAATAAATTATCAGTCTTCATAACTATGCAAATCTATTACAGTTCATTAGCTTCTTCTGAGAACACGATTAATAATAAAAAGTTTCATAAAAAATAAATAGAAATAAAATCTGTTAGATACTGGTTAGAAATTTGGATACAAAGTCCAGTGGGATGTATTTTCTGCTTGGTACCTAAATTCCCACTGCTGCTAAGAGTATTTAATATTAATAGTTCTGAGCAAGTATGAAAAAGAGACCAGGTACGTTTCAGTGGATTTATGGATGATTTAAGACTTTAGCGAATTAAAATTAGGAATTGGTAGTTGTCCGTTAGTGTCAGTTAGTGTTCCTCCCATGTTTAGATCGCAGTTTTGCAACTCCATCTTTCCACATTAGATTTCTGGCAAAACAATAGTTTTTGCCAGAACAGAACCTCCTGTAGCTGTACACCAGAGGAGGCTAAAAACTGTAAAACCAAAGCGGGACCAGGATTGGGCATTTAAGTAACAAACCTTACATTTCTGTGATTTTGTTTTTGGATTGCAAAGGTTGTCTCTGATAGTCTTAATGGGTCTTTTTGATCAAGTGTTTGATTAAAAGGTCACTGTATCAGTCAGCTAATACCACTGCCAGAAGTAATAAGAGGTAAGTTTTATTGACAGTGAACTATCAAAAAGAGAATGATGTCAAATTAACCGGAATTTACACAGTAAACATAACCACCATGATTTAGTAACATATTCCAAGATTTTACATTTTTTTCTGAAGCTGTCTTGCAGCAGCACTTACAGAGGTAGCACGGAAACATGTTGCTAGACTTGTACTCAGAAAAACATCTAATCAATCTTTTTTCAACTTTATGTATTTGGCAGAAGAACGTAGGTGGATGTAAATATCTAATGTGAAACAACACTGCCCATATAAAATGTGACACCTGCTTTTCAAGTATATCTTTCTATCTCTATTGCACAATTATTAGTTTCTAAACTAAAAGATTATACCTTTGATACTAGTTCAAATATTTTAACCTTGTCATTACACTCCCTAGACTAAACTTAACAACTAACCCCACAGAGGGGTTGGGGAATTATCCCCTCACGTGCTTTATAAGCACAGTGTGACAAGCTGCTGAGTGAAAAACATTAATCACCTTTCTTGATTCACAGTACTCCTAGCACAGCACAGAAAGGAATGCCCGGGAGGGATACAGCCGTATCAGACACACAGAAAGATCTCTTTGGTTTGACTCACCCTTCATGACGTCATCATTTTTAGATGACAAGCAGAGCTACATCAGGCACCTCTTTTGCAAGCACACGAGTTACATTTCTGATGATCTAAGTGATAAGAATTGTTTGGAGTGATGCAGGGACAGGTTTCTACTTATAAACCTATACACAATTGTTATACCATCTAGGTGTTTCAGACAAAAATGATGCACAGGAAAACAGGGCAGGCTTATAACCATATTCTACTTGAAATGACAAGTGGGTCTTGCCATGGATTTGGGTTCTTTTAAATGAAAACAATTTACTACAATAATATTGTTGCATCTTTTATGATATCTCTTTTCTTCTGCTTAAGGAAGTGACTGTACTTCCATGTAGTATACTATACTGGTGAATCAGTGGAAAACACAAAACCCACGTGAGAGTGAAGTATTTTGCGTTCCAGTCCAGCTCCTCACAAATTCCGAGTACTACAGCTTTCCATCTGCCATCCAGCACGTTTCATATACTCATAAGTAGTCACAAGGATTCTCAGAAAGTACATTGTAGCTAAGCACAATTTGTATTTTGCAGAAAAATTAGTGAGCTACTTTCTATTATGCTAATATCAAGCAACAATTTCAAAATGAACAAGTAACTCACAGCAAATGCAGGTTGATGTGACAGTTGCCTGAATGGATAAGTGAGCTGGCTTTCTACAAAATGCCATAAGAAGTTTCATGTATGGTTTATATACTATAGGTTTAAGGTTTGCTGCACAATTCCATGCTCAGTTAGAGATGATCAGATGTTTACTGGACCATTTGTGATGCTTTAAAATCCTGGCAAAGAAATCCATTACTTATCATCTGCAGAGGTTACTTCCTTACTGTTGGTCAGCGGTGGGAATATGTTCTGTGTGCCATAAGACCAGTGACAGCAGCACCTTGGGCTCTCATCACATCCATAGAGACTTTGCATTGAGCTCGGGATGGTTTTGAAAGAATTTTACAAGGGGTTTGGGGGACGGGGATGGTTCGGGGGTGAGTGAGGTGGGTTGGTGAGGTGGGTTTTTTTTTACGTTTTATCAGGATCTGTGTCATTTCTAGACTATACCATCAGACAACCCAAAAAAATAATTCTCATTCTCTACTGAATTCTACAACTTTATTTTGTGGATTATTTTTTAATTAAAAAGCAAAATCAATATATTTTGGGCTGTTTTCATTTCCGTCTTCTTTCTAATGAATTCTTCTTGTAACCAACAAGAAGTATGTTTGCTTACTATAAAACAAAGACATAATCATTGATTTTGGGTTTTTTTCATTGCAAAGATGCGGCTAAGAAAACTTTTATGACTAAGTGAAATTTAAGTCTACTAGACCAACACTCACTAGACAGATTTATATTTGTCCTGCAATCAACAATGTCACTGTCACAATTACATTCACCATAGACTCTAGATTAAAAAAAATAACTGGAATATTTGATCAAGTATTTATGAAGAGCTCTGTTGTAAATGATGTCAGTCAGAAAGTCTGGATGGATTATTATATTTAGATGGTCACTTGGGGGGTATTTGACTGCAAAAAAGTACTCAGTGCCACTAAAGTGTTCTACTTCGGAATTCTTTTGTGAATGGCAGGAAATAATCATATATTTAAGAGGCTCTGGTTGTCTGTTCCTAATTGGAAAGTGTTCCATGTTAGACAGGGATTGTTTTATATTTCCACCTAGGTCTGCAGTCAAAGGCTGATGTTTATTCAGTTTTGCCTCCGTTCCTCTAGACATCATATTGAATCTGAATAAATTCAGATTTATACTCCATTTATGGATATTCATACTATGAAAACATTCTCATTTAGGTCTGTTCTTCATTGGCAAAAAGATATTATTTAAATATCGAGAATGTTGTGGGGTTTAATTCAACCCATAAAATACCTGAAGGCTCAGAGAGAAGATCACATAGTAGTTTAAGATCCTCGTCATTTCTACTACTTACACCAAGTATTTGATTCCAGAAGTCTTCTAAGCATAACAGTTATCACACGATTTAAATTTGAACATCAGGTAAAAGGACATCAGGGAAATGCTAGTGTAAAGACTACTTCAATTTTAATTCTACAAATAATAGTGATATTCAGCCTATCCCTATTTACTCATTTTTTTTACCATGGCTCTAACATGCTTGATGTTAGACTATCTTTTTTTTTTTTTTTTTTTTTGCATTGCTTTTAAAACAGAAATACTTTGTTGGTTCTGTGTTGCACTCATACAGCAATAAAACACATTTTATTGTCAACCACCCATCTGGAGACCCCTTTTTAATTTTGCTATTTTTCTCTAGAAAAAAATTGTGTGAAAACTTTCTGGCTTCTTCCCAGCTTAATTTCCACATCCTTTTATTTGACTCTCTGATTTTCCCAACATCTTCCATGCCTGACTTTGTGACTCCATCACAAAGTGTAACAGAGCAGCCCAGAAATCAGTCATGTGGCTCGATTAGAGGAAATAGTAGAATTATAAGGATTTTTCATCTTGGTTTCCATTTGCAAACTGCCCATTATAGACTGAATCAGGAAGACTTAACAGCTCTCATAATAATTTTTTTCTATTGCAGAATTCTGTTCCAAAGAACATTCCAAGACACAGCTTGCCTAAGCTGACAATTAGGACAGATAACTAATTTTTAACTCTACCCTGAAATGTACAGTTTCCAAGTAGAGCATCATTTAGCCACACCATGAGACTAATGCTGCCTTCAGGTGCAAGCACACAGGCATTGCCTTGTGTTAATAAAGTCACAGATATTTCAGGTTCTCTTTACCCAAACATTTCAAAATGAATGCACCAAACTTGTGAGCCTCATTCTTCCAACGTTATTTGGTATTTTGTGAGATCAGAGCCACTGAAAGATGCCCTCAAGCTTCCCAACTTTGGTTTCTTGCCCTTGACCAAGAATACCACTGAGATGATGCCAAGCCAAGACATAGTACTAGTTCAAAATTATCTGCCTTCATCTGCCCTTACTATATATTTTCCAATCTGTTATTCAGTCAGGCATTTATTTTACATATTTCATGAATACATAGCGTAACTGAAAGCTTTCATTCTGCCTGATCAGCTAGCTCTTTCTTGGGGCTTTTCTTTCTACTATCAGAGTTTCTAACATCTCACCCATAAATGCACCCATATCCTTTAAAATGAGTATTTAACGAGTTCCACTTGGCTTTAGATGGTCCATTTATCTTTTGCAACACTATGTATCATGCAAAGGAGATCATCTTCACATGGTGGCCAAGTTTCTATCTCACCAGCACAGCCTAGACAGAGGCAAACTGAGTGATACCTGTGTGTCTCAGAACACCCACTCTCTGCAGACACAGGGAAACCCAGCCTCAGAGGAGCTGGGTTGCTTGGGAACAGCACATGTGAAGCCAGTCACCCATCACAAAAGATATTGCAGCAAACCTGACAGGAAAATCATGAAAATCTCATAGTACAGGGACGAGACAGTGCAAATATCAAGATGGGTAACTGTTGTACTTGTAAAACAAATAGAGGAAAATTAGCTTTCTGTGATAAACTCAGGAAAATGGAAGAAATCTTATTACTAAGAAGGCCGAAAGCACACTGTACATGAGCATCTACTGTTTTACCAACTAAGACATCCTAATTAGATTTCTCACAAGAGAACAGCAGTAAACCTTTTATGTTGGAGTACCTGGCTTAATTTATTGTTGACATTTTAAACTCTAATGCGCTTTTACATATAAGCACAGATGGTGCTCGTTGCTGTTTGATAAACTTTCTCTCTATGGCCCTGACTAAGAACCATTTATGCTCCATTCAACCCACAGATTCAGATAAAAGACAGTTTGGGAGGTTTGCTTGTGCCCTGCTATGCCAGGGAGAAGATAACTGCCTGGAAGTTAATGGGAGCCACAAACGAGAAAGCCATTTTGGGCTTACAGAACCAACTTTCAACACGGGTCCCTGTCAGAAGTGCTGTTAAATGTGCTGCTGAGTACTCTCTCAGTAACTGTCACCTGCAGTTCTGGAATAACAGAGTGACAGGACACCGGACAGCATAAGGTCAATATCACACTTGGCCTCCAAGAAAAAAGCTCCGATGTCTCCCTAAAACCAGTACCCTATCCCAGCGAATTCACATCCAGTTCACGCGTCTTTAAAACAGTTACTACAATTAGATATGTATAAACTTTTAACTGAAACTCCTTATATGCTCATAACCTAAACCATTAACAAGTGATGTTTGAAGTTGCAAGACAAACTTTTGCTCAAAGTATTTTCATGCTATTCATTTTCCAAAAAGGACAGACTCACAGTTTGCTAGTTCTTAACTGCTGATGTTTCCCAGTGTATATCAAATTCTGCCCACTGCAAAGTAACGCATGCTGTAAATAAGAGGGAGTCAGAGCATGAGCTAAAGTAGACTGTGGTACCTGTTCAGATGCTAATGGGACTATGATGATTTTTACAAGTTGCCTTATAACAGAAGAGCTTGGTTTTTGTTGGTATTTCCAGATAGCTTGTTGGGTAACATGACCAGGATCATCCCAGGAGAGTCTGCAAAGAGCAGCTTACTTTGGATCTTCAAGATCTAAATTGTTTTAGGCTGAGCTGCCTCATCCAGAAAGGAAAGCCACAGAGACAGAAATTCACAGTCCAGCCTTTCAGAGTCTCAGCAGTTTACAGGGGTCAGTGAAGACCAGCAACATTACTGGTTACATTCACACTACATATTTCTCTTTCCAAGTGAGAGTTTTCCTGAAATCTCTGCTGATGATTCAGCTCCACCTCACAAGGCCATCACTGACCTCCCCGAGCTCTCACTGCCCCACGCAGACACAGCCATTAGCACAGCCAGGAAAGCCATTTGCACTGTCCTTCTCCACAGCACTGCTACACCACCGCCTCTGAACTTAGTGTTAGCTGTGAATGGTTTACATGTGTGCAGATTTGCTTGCTTCAGTTTTTCTATTGCATCTCTCCGCAAATATTTGCCTCACTAATCCCTCCACTCCCCACAGGCCATGTCCATGTCTTCCAGCTGCTTTGCCTGATCTACAGCAGAGCAGTCCGGCCTCAGATGGCAAAACAAATGTAGCTTCCCCTCCTCCAAATCACTGCCTCTTTCTCAGCTCCTTTTACACGTGACAGTGCTGCTTTTCTTCACACTGATGTTTAATATTGCATGAAAGGTTAGAAAAAAAGTATTTTCTTTCTCATTTAAACCAACTAAGATATTTCTATCACGGCATAACCTTGTATGGCACTTCAATTTCCAGAGAACCTCTGCTAAAGCGTGCAGACACAGACCTTCCCATTCAAGGGCTTGGGAGGCAAAACAGCCAAGTACATCAGTTGTGTTATTTAAACCTGCCTTTCTTCTGTTTCTCTGTCAAGAAAATAATTAATTTACACACTTTATGCAGTTCCCTTACACTGTGAAACACATGATGTTTCTGAAGGCCCTTACAAATGAAAGGTGTTATAATTTTTTCTGTATTATTTGGCTCTGAGTCTGCTTCAGTTAGCCCTGTTGGGAGACTGAAGGCATTTTCCAGAGTACTCAGAAAGCACATTTTTCAGTTTCAAAACCTGGCAAGGTTCTCAGCTGACAAAACCATACTCATATGTGCTACCGAGGATGGTGTAATGTTTGCACACATACATTTAACATCGTAGATGAATACACCTTTACTTACATAAGTATACTTTTATCTTTTACATCGTTTTAATTGGTTCCAAGAGCCAAATATAACATGTCCCTTCTCTTAAAACTGCAGCTCTGAGAACAGACATGGGTGGTTACCCAGACCTTTAGCTATTCAGATTATTAAATATCCCTGCAACCAGTCTGGCAGGAGTAAAAGTGTACACATGAACCAAGAGATCCATTAAAATCAGAAAGTTGTCATCTGTTTAAATGACGAATAAGTATTCGTTCTTTTTTCACTGCTATAAGAACAAAACCAGCAGACACATATTCAGAAGAAAGATCTAGATATTGTAAAACAAAAAATAAAAAAAAACCTGAAACCAAACAAAAAACCTCAAACCACCCAAACAAACCAACAAAACAAAAACCCACATAAGAATGAAAACTTGATAACTCCAATCAAGTATTATCATTTCATTTGCATATTTGCACATGAGAGGACATGAATATGCGACTACAGAAGCTCCTGAAAATAAAACCTGCTAAATAATAATTACATTTATTTAACATGTTTAATGCCCTTTGTATTGCTCTACTTGTTAACGGTCACAACAAATAACTCCAACATTATCCATTAAAATGCGATCACAGGAATAAATCCCTTCAAGGACATTTGTTTCCCATGCATGATTCAGTATTCAAAAATATATACTTGATTTACCTTAGATTCAATTTAATTTTAAAAATTTTTATATCTTTAATCTTTTCCTTACATTGTTCAACTATGGCATTTTGTGTGAGATGGATAAAAGAGAAGCAAACTTTATCACTAAACAGTATACCAGATGTTTAGAGAAAATAGAAGCCATGGAATGGCAGGAGGAACAAAGTGTTGACAACAGTTTTCCTCCTTTCTCATTATCCTCCACTTACTTTCTACTTAACATATCGATTATGGTAGCACCATTGGCTGTCCTTTACCTTAATAGATCTTCAAAGATGGTGAGTATCACTACAGCCAGTAGTGTTACACTGATTTGCATCGACTGAGAGTTATCTTTCAGACAGCCATCAACTGAAAAAGCTATTTCTGTCTAGAGAGCTGTTCATACGGCAGCAGCAAGAGTGAAATGAGTCACTACATCTAACAGGCAGCATCACAATAAACATCTTCAGCTTGCAGAGACAGTATTCAACCAAAATCAACCGATAATGTTGTTCAAGTCTCTATTTCTTTCCTTCTATTATTTTTATAGGAATATTTTTGTTGTAAAATCACACGGCCTAGCACCACCAGTTAAAAAATTATGGGTGAATATTCTCTGTTATGAACTAGGGCAATTTCATACTGGATGAGGATGAACGCAATTTGTTTTAAAGTACCTGAAGGTTTTTTTCTATGCCCTGCCTCTATGTTCCGCCTCTTCTACATAGAGCGATATTTTGGCACTGAATTTTAAGTTGTCTTTCACTGGATTACTAGATTGTTAATGTTTATAGTCACATGCCTAACCCAGTTTGAATGCAACTCAGTGTTCTTTTTCATCTTCATTACCTAAAGACCCCCCAAAGTCAATCCCAGAAGCTTCGCTGCACAGGGCTGTACACAAGTCCTCCCCATGTGGAACCACTACTCATTTCTGGCAGTTCTTTCCCAGGTATTTCAGAAGCAAGCAGTTGACTGGATGAAATGTTTAGCAAAGGCTCTTACAGAGATGGTAACTCCCCATCTCTGTGTAAGAGCTTGTTCCTCACCATGTGCCTCCATCAGGCTCAGAGGAGCTTTGCTTTAAACAGGTGCTGCACTTGATGAACTCCAGAGATTCTTTCCAGCCTATGCTATTCTATATAACAAACAAATCCCATTTGGATGGTAGAGGAGAGCTAACAGTGTACTGCAGAGACAGAGGAATGACTGCCTTGCCACTTACATCCTGCATGACAGTGGAGGTCCGTCCCTTACCAGAGGGCAGACAGGAGCCACAACAGTGTGGCAAGGACCATGTTATGCCACTGGTTGGAACTGCACACCCTCCCCAGCCAAAGAGGGCAGCCAGCCCAGCTCTGAAGGCTTTCAATGACCTTCAAAGTTAGCACATTTAAAGCATAACAATTTCAGAGGTATTTTTCTTTCCAATCTACTGGTCAGCTGAGAAATTTCAAAAATTGTGAATGCAAGCACCACTGCAGAAGCATAGTAGCTTTATTATTCAACAGTTTTTCTTTTGAAAATAAATGCCTTCATCAATACAGCTAGTCCTTGAGGCTGAACAGGAAGAGGTATCAGTCAGCTGTGGTTGCCCATGGTCCAAAAAATCCCTAAGAAACCTTGTTTAAAACCTTTGATCAATTCCTTTTACTTAATGGCAGTACAGAGACTCATCAGATTGCCTTTCCTGGCAAGAGAATTTGACTTTTTTAAGGGTAAGATTGAAGACATTCAAAGTTCACTACCTCTCTCATTCCTCCACTGGCAATTAACAGCTAGTGGTTATATACTATTCAGTTTGGTGCCAACATTTTCAGTCTAATGTTATCTAGCAACAGGAATGAGGTCAGGAAACTAGTTCAGATACATTACTTTCTAGTCTCTTTTCTTGATCCTTAAACTTACTGATGCCAATTAGCAAAGTACTAATGAACCTTTACCTATATTAAATGGTTGCTGCAATTCCTAAAACAAGCCATTTCCAATCCTTAACTCTCTAAGAAAAAAGTGAATAGGATCATGATATGCATTCTAGTTAATGAGAAGTATTTAATGTATTTCTTCTTGCAAGGTGCTCAAGTGGGTCACAACAGATAATTGCATTGACACTTTATTGCAGCCAATCTTCAGAGTACTGATACACTGGTTTATAACCCAGTTATTGTACACAGAGGGTAGCAAGTGCTCTGCTTCTCATTTCACACAGTAGTTCTGCCTACTGATGACTGATTACTAACATCTTTGTGTGACTGTATTCTCTTTATTTGGCACCACTGAACTCAAAAATCAAACTGCATGGAAGATTTTTCAGCAATATTAACATTTGATTTCATAGAATCATAGTACCCGTTTGGTTGAAAGCTACCTCTGGAAATCATCTAGCCTAATCCTCCAACAAAAGCAAAGCTAAATGCAAAGTTCAGTCTGGTTGCTCATGGCCTTGTCCGTTCAAATTCTGAAGCCCTGCAGGATGTCCATCATCCATCTGGGCAGCCTGGTTCCAGTGCCTTGGAACTCCTCACACTTCTCTCACATTTACTTAACTAGAGAAAAGTTATACAAGTCGCTCTCGTTTTGGTTGTGGGGTTTTTTATTCTTTTAAAGTACTTCTCCAGTATTTATTTCTTTTGCAACAAATTAAAGTCAGAATCACATGCCAATGTTACTAAGCTCCCAAAACTAATTCTCTGATAGCTCCTTTCCAATCAAGCTCTGGGAAAAGCTACAACACACCTATGGGCAGACTGTGCTGCAGACAAAGCCACAAGTGAGCCATGGCTTCAGGCATCCTCTAGTTCTAGATAACCCACTATCCAAATATGCTGCATATGACTAAGCCTAATAAGCAGGACCAGATATATTCCTCCCCTATATAATTTATTAACAGTTCCAGCTCAGGTAACATAAGAAAGCAAACTTTTTTTAAAGTATCATGATCTATTAATGTAAAACTGTATTTTCCGAAAATGTATGACACCATGGAACCACCTTCCATTTTTAAACTCTTCGTAAGGAAAGGGAAATCTTTATTCACATAAGCTTTTGTCATAACTACCAATAGACTTAAAAGTTGCTTTGCTGCTTTCCAGGATTATGCTTTAGAAAGATACATTGTTTACTACAGGAGAGATTTACTAAACTTTGCCCTTGGTTACAAAGTGGGACAGACAATTTCCTAAATAAGCAACTTCTGAAAAGCTTTAAACACTCAATGACTGAGCAGAATTTGTGACCACACTCACAAGAGTTTGATTCTGTTCCCTCATCTGACACAGACTGTGAATTCAGCAAGTTATTTTTTTTAATTTAGATTCCAATTAAAAAAAATTTAAAAATCAAGTAAGACTTGTTTTGAAAGAAGATATGTTAGATAACATTTGCATGACACTCAGATTTCTAAAAGTTGGGTATATATAATAAATATATATATAATAAAACTTTACAGAAGACGACATTGTTAACAGGAGACAGACTAGGAAAATTCAAATAATGAAAAGACATTTCCATTTACGTATTTTAGATTGCCCCGATTGTCTGAAACAAAAGCCCATGTTTCCTTTTCATCATAATAAAGGGCTTTGTTCACACATTACTGAAACGCACTTACCTGCCTGCTGCACACAGGGATAACCCTGGTAACACTGTGGAGCTGTACTCCTGTTTCAACCTGATCATAATTTAATTACCAGCATTAAAAATATATCACATTTGTTGCAGAACTAAGAATGCTGCCCCTTTGCTGGAGTCACAAAATAGCGGATACCTTCCCTCCCACTTTCTCTCCTACATATGTCAAGGTATTAACTGCTGGAAAAAGCAAGAAGCAATTATCATGAAACTCAAAAAGATTCAGCAGGCGCTGGCAGTGAAAGGTTACAGACAATGTGCTATACAGTGTTTGCTTTTCCAGTGTTTCACAGAAATTCATTATGTAAATTCAAGGTTCTCAGTGCCATTTTTAAACATTCCAACAAAGCTTTGAATTGAAGGACTCCTCTTAGAGATCAATGAAAGTCAAAAATAAGAATCTGTTAAAGAATAGATAAAACCACACCAAGATTAGAAAAAGACAAGCACTGTAGGGTTAGGGGTTTCATCAATAATCTTTATACTTCAAAATTCTAAAAGTCAATTTATAAGATTACAATAAAAGAATAATTTCCAAACTGGACCATAAACCAGAGGTCCAAGACAGAACCATACCAGACAGAAAAGCGTGCTAATGCATCAGACTCATGTTGCTACCTGCAATCCATAAAAATGTTTGGGGGGTGA
The DNA here is from genome assembly GCA_026546715.1 of Gallinago undulata. Taxonomy (NCBI): domain Eukaryota; kingdom Metazoa; phylum Chordata; class Aves; order Charadriiformes; family Scolopacidae; genus Gallinago; species Gallinago undulata. The sequence goes on from JAOTQQ010000071.1 coordinate 11,204,542, forward strand.
TATTTGTCCTTTCAGTCTGAAGCCTGGAAGAACCTTCCTAATTAAGTATCTCCCTCTCTCTCTGATATATAATCAAATTTTATTTTATAAAGAACCAACTGAAGTCTCAAACATATGAATTTTGGACATCTTAAAATGTTTATCAAAACCCAGTCACATCCCATGTCAGCACAGATTCGGCCAGGATGCAGAACTCCACTCAAATAAGAGTTTTGACATGTTTGAGTCATACGATGAATATATTTTGGCTTTTATCTTCTTATACATAAGACTAACAACTTGATCTATGGACAAAATAGATATAAAGATCTTTCTTTCATTACAATCAGTATTTTCTACTGGACAGATGTCCTGTGAAGGAACTGTGCAAAAGAAACACAAATATGAAATTATTTTTGTACTTGAAAGACCAAACTGATGGCAAAAATAAAATCTGTGTAGGAAAGCTCTAATATAAGGCTCAAGATGATTTTTTTTTTTAATTCTTTATGCTTTTCATTAAAAAGAAATCCTGTAACATAGTGATATAATAGCAAAAAATTCTAACAGAATTCCCTAACAGAAATTTCAAAAATTAGGAAAGAGCAAAGTATGCTGAAAAGCCATGGCAAACAATTGCCATCCTCTTTCCCTTAATATTCACCTTAGTTATTCCTCCTCCAGTTGCAGTAACTGAGATATTAGTGATTAAACAAAAAAAAAACAAACAAAAAATCCCAACAAACTGTCACCACCCTTCTTAACTGATCTGTGGTAGGTTTATGGTAGTGAGCTTAGACCAGCAATGGCCAGTCCTTTCCTAATGGCATGACTTTAGTTTCATAATTAGCTTCCCTGCTGCCCCACTGGATGGTGGTCATTATAAGAAAATAAACACTAGTACATGTAAGACTCTGCCTAGGAGTTTCTTTGTGTTAAGAGAACTTCTAATTTGATCTTTTATCAATCTATTTTTGTGAAACCTTAATATACAACATACCTCAATCTAAATTTTCCTCAATCTAAAGAGTTTAGCCCTGAACAGGCCGTGTTGGTCTCAAACCTCTTCAGCAATATTTTATGAAAGCCTATGCTGGATTCTGTTCAGCAACTTAGAACTTTCTTTAGGATCCCATATAGGACACTGATGAGAACTTCTCAAAATCCCCTTAACATACTGCTAATCCAGCAATTAATTAGTGATAGAATCCAAGATTATAACAAGATCAGATTTCAAGAAAGTCCACTGTTCAGTAATTCATATTTCATACAATTATGCCAAATTGCAGCACTATCTGCTTACCCTGTTATTTTGACGTCAAGTGTGATGGGGCAACAGGAACCTCAGAAGAAAGAAGATACAACTTTGGTGTGAATGGAACTGAACACTTACACAGAAAGACAATGCTGAAAACAACCTAGTTCTGATGAATAAAGAATAAACAGTTCTCACTAGATTCACTAAATGGTTGAAGACTAGTATCGAGTTTGAATTTTCAAAGATCATATGATGTGTTAAAGAGTTACAGAGAAGTGTAAAGTATATTTTAATATAAACTTCTTGCAGATCCTGTCAATAGAAAAATATATAGAAGTGCATGGATTTTGTAGTCTCTTCTTCCTTCTGATTTGATAAAATCCTTTAAAATACAGTTTAAAGACCCCAGCCCACTGACTTCAACTGTCTTTCATGCAATACACTGGCTTGCACTTGCTAAGAACTGGATGGTTACATGAAATCAAATTAATATACCTATGGTCATTGCTATGCATTTCAATGTAGTTTTAAAATATGAATGAACAAAAGAATTCTTACAGTTCTCACTAGTGATTTCTGTTGCTTTACTGTTTCTGCTTTTATTGGCCTCAGCAACCACAAGGTTAAAACATTATTTCTAATTAAGTACACGTTATCAGCTCCAGAGTTGCAGTTAATCCAGAGCAAGACACAGTAATAACTTGCCTAGATAATGAAATCAATTGTCAAGGTCATTCTGTTGGATCAATGAGAGAGACGATCTTATAAAAGCACTGGGTAGTACCCTTAGTGGTAGATGAGGCACGAAATGCTTTTTGACAGCATGCCTCATCCAGCATATAAAACATTAGCAGAGTATCAAACTATTCTTTACTGATCATTCTGGGACCTAGTTTAGCCTAACAATGCATGATTATTCCAACAGCAAAGTTAAACACACATCATGATGCCTTCCTACTGCTTCTGCAAGACATTGTTGGTAAATTTCAGGAGTTCATATACTGACAATTTCTGTCCAACTGCATCAAGCTCAGAAGAACCCATCTCTCACGGGCATGGTGATGAGTACAGAGAAATTGCCTTTTTTTTCCTGCTTCTGCACTTGATCCTATAGGAAAGGGGCATTATGCAGAGGCATTAGTGTCAGAAAAGGATTAAGTGCCAGAAACTGATCAGACTTCAGGCTGATGGATCGTAATAGAAGAGGAGCAGCAGAGATAGGTCATCATCACCAGAAGCTATATCCCACCTTTTCCTTACATTACCCTCCAGCCCAGAAGTCCCAGTGACTCCTGGTAGGCCCTCCTGCTTTCTGCACTTACTGACACTTCTCCCAGTGCTTCTGCTCTCCTCAGTTACCTCCTTCTAGCTGGTCTCCCACTCTGCATGTCTCCAGCAATAGAGTCCCACGGGAAATTCTGTTCTCCAGTTTAAGAATCACTATATAAAAAGATCTCATCTTGGATACAAAGATAGTGGGAAAAGGTAAAAATTAGATGTTAAAGAGATTAAGATCTCCTCCAGGGTCCACTTTGCCTGGGTTTAATCCAGGAAGCTCTCAAGTAAAAGAAAAAGAGGATGTGTGAGTGTGCACACATGGCATATCGCCTCTGTTCGAGGAGGCTCAAAATCTGGGAACAATCCCATATCAGCTGCTCAATGAAGACAGATCTTTAGGCTCAATGACCTCAGACTAATAATATGCTTTGATGGCAATTCTGTTCCCATAAAACCTTGCTGTACTTTGCAGTCTCAGGTACCACATTTTCCTGATACAGTCTATGTTTTTCTGATACATTTATAGATACATCAAACATTTATTTCAACTCAGCATAGGTATGTTTATTCATAATAACCATTTGTTCTCAAGAGAGTTCATTTCTATTATTATCTGACAGAGATAACTGAAAAAAGAAAGACTTCATGACTAGGTAAAAAAAGTCTTACAGGCATCCCTTGGGTAATGTAATTGAAATCAGGGAAGACAATACAGAAACACTGAATAAGTATTTGGGACAGGTTTGGGCTGTTTTGGGTTTTTTTTGTCATGTATTTTTCATGAGGTTCTTCATCTTTTTACAAAATAAAGGCTCATAAAAACACATACACATTCCCTATTTAAATCACACTGCTGTTTCTTTCCCCTGAAAATAACTGTTTTCAAATAAGCAGCATACAAAAGCTACTCAATAAAATAGAAAAGAACAAGGATAGCCTGATTTAGTCCAGAAGTTGCCCATAGAAGAACTGCCCCCAAATAAAGAAGAATTCAAATGTAAATTTTCATAGGCCTGATAATGAAGAACACAAAGATTTTTTTCCTGTTCCACTATGAAAATCTAAATGCCTAGCTCATTTTTCAGAGAATAACTACCAAAAGCTTCTTTCAACAGGAGGAAGGACACAGTTCTACAGCGATAGCTACTAACATTCTTGACCAGCTAGTGAAAAACACGCAAAAACATTCTGAAGCCAATAAAAGAAGCATTTCTACAAATTAGTGCCATTTCAGATGAAAATATTATTATATTGTCTGATTATTGTGTTATAATTAATTTTGTCATGCTGATTTTTGCACCTTTCAATCCAGAACATATTTCCCTGTACTGCTCCTTTATCACCCAGCTCCAAAAAAATCATCTTCGTGCACACAAATGTTTCAGCTGCCCTACTGTAGAGCCCATAGCGTTGCCAAAGAAATATACTTTATAACCATAAAGCATCATGTGTTTAAGATACACATAGGTAAAGAGGAGTTAAAGTAGAGGACTGACATAATTACATTAATAAATAAAAGCTTTTTTTTTTCTACTGGCATAGTTACCTATAAAAATAACTCAGAGATTTGGAATCACATGAAATATAGTTTAATTGTTCAGCTTAAAGCTTTATCATACTTGAACTACACAAATCAATAGTTATTGAAAAATTAAATAGACTTCTTGTATTCAAGTTTGTTGGCTCAAACTGCTGCTTTGGAAGAAAGACATTTCATTGAAATTAAACACAAATCTATTTTGTATGGATCAATTTTTCACTCCCAAAGACCTGTTTTTCCCCACTACTTACATATGCCAGTAGAACAGTTTAAAATGACGGATTATACTTCTTAACCTGTAGCTACTACATACCATATAACAGCAAAAAATGTCTTTTGATCTTTCCTTTTGTTCCAAAAAGAAACAATTGAGCAGAGACATGCAGCTTCAGAATAACACACATTCCCTTCATATCATTTGCTTAATTAATAGAAAGTACATAAACCTAAATGCACAAACATGGATAATCTTGACTTTATTTACATAGACCACCAAGATCTGAATACAAGAATTGTATATAATAATACAATATAAATACATACTAAAAAATACTACTTTTGGAATCTCTTCTTTAAAAAATTAGACTTATTTCTAAGATGACTGTACTACAGGAGCCAATGAAGAGACTCCCTGTGCAAGTTTTGTTAAATCCTTTTTGATTTCTTGGACAAGGGATGATGGCTTATCTCCTTGCCTTATGATAACATAAAACCTACAGCCCAAGAGGGAGTACGTGGAAACAATAATGAGGAAATCCTTCAAACGTATTACTATCTTAAGTATTTGTTTTGGAAGAACATTTCCCAAAGCAGTGCAATGCTGCTCTCCTCAGTCTAGTAAGCCATAAGTGAAGCTAAGAGGTAAAAGTTTTATCCAAGCCCATGGAAGACATAATAAGCCAACATTAAATTCTAGTAGCCTAACTACATGGACACATTTTTTTGTCAAAGGAACAAGTTTAGACTTGGGATACATCCAAACAGCTGTTCAAAGTTTTAACTGTAGTTGGTACCTCGGCCCAGCAGAGCTATGAGGGTACTGAAAGCCCTGGCTACTGCAGCCCAGAGCAGTCCAAGGGGCTCAAGGCAAAATCCAAGGCAATCCTGAGAGGTGCAGACACACTGAGAGAACCAGGCTGTTAAACCACAGCTGTGCAGCCAGCTCACATTAACCAATATGGCTGCATAAGATCTAGAAATACGCTCAGGAAAAACAGTTTCACATAATAAACAATCGGGGGGCTTCCGCTTTAAATATCAGTCTCCAAGGAACAGAATCAAAATAATTCATAGTTGAAAAAAAAAACCATTCCCTCACCTTCATTTCACCTGTTGTCCAGTTGTACTAAAACACACGACTCCCTTTTTTTAATTATTTTTTTTCCTTCACAATTGCTGACATTAGAGAATAATGTCAGAATGCAACCATTGCAGAAGAGTTGCACATAGGTTATTTTACCCTGCTGAGAAGAAAATTTCCAAGCCTTAACCCAATTTTTATAAGAATATTACAGAGAAAGGTTGTTTTCAACTACTATAATATGTATGTTATAATAAATGGAGATTTTCCACATATTCATCAGAAGAATTCTTTACCCCCCAGTTAGGGGAATGAAATTTTACTAACGTTGCTTCCAAATGGAAGAAATTACATTTCGTTTCCTCTTGTTAACTCTCAATATGATACAAATATTAAAAGATTCATTTCTTTTACTATGCTTCTGCAAAACACATTTATAAATATATCATAAATAATATATAGTGATGGAATAACTCATATTTACTGTAATTTCACTTTTGAGAGAGGAAAGTATTATCTGTCCAATTTAAATTCTGAATCCAGAGAATACCAGCTAGTCACTGGTTTTGAATAACAGCTTTTTATTAAAAAGCATTAAAAATTTATGCTGGAAAATATGCGTATGGATTGATAAGTCCTGAAGATCTAAGAGCTCTGTCTAGAGCTCAACAAATACAGTGAATGCACAGACAGGTGTGATGCAAGCTTTCTTACACCACCTTGCCAAACAAGAGTTTTCCCAAGCTAGGAGAGCTGTATATAAGGGTGACAGAATAATTCACTCTTTGCATCTATTTGATTTCAGCCCAGGTTGTACAACTGCAACCCAGGGCATTACCTATTATCTCTCATCCATCTGATTTTTGCCAAGAAGGAAATAAATTCCTGTAAAGAGGAAGGAGGCTGACATGTCAGATGGGCTTTTGCTCTCTTTACTAGCATTGACCCATCTCTAATAAGAGGTTGCTTTATATCAGAGATTGTGAAAGTAATTAGATGCAAATATAGCTAGAGACATCTTCACATTTCATTTAAAATAGGGCTCTGAATAGGGCTCCAACCCTCAAAGAACAACCATAATACGGAAAACAAAAAACGACCAAGAGCACATTTTGAAGGAGAAAGCAGCAGAGGAACACTGAAGGTCAAAAGCCATCAGAGGGTACAAAGCTAGGAATAATCAGTAAGAGCTCACAAAGATGGTACAAATGCCAAAACCACCTGTATAGAAATAACAATTAATAGAAAAACGTTCTAACACAGACAACAATTTTTCTTGGAGACTTCAAATCTTCCACAGTACTGCTATTTTCCAGAGAGGAAAGATTCCCATTTCCTGTACCTGAAGTAACGTTATTGCTACTGCAGCAGGTTATTGCAGACTGTAAGTCTTATAATATTAAGGATTATTTTGTGTCTCTAATATTCCTTAACTGTGATATCATATGGAAGCAAATCATCTTATGTTTGTCATATAACATTGTTTTGTTACAATTTCAGTTTTTTATCAATTTAATCTGGTAAGTAACAGAAGAGACACAGTATCCTATTTAACCCATCTGCCAATTTTATGGTAATAAACACAGGAGTTCACCTGCAGGTACTGTTTTTAAAGAAAAAAGAGGGAGGAGAAAGACTCAACATAAGATGTGGTATAGCAGTTGCATCAAGGACAGAAAGTGCTCATTTTTAAGGAAGAAAAGACCCTAAATATTAAACATCAAGAACCTCCAGATCAACAAAAAAAAAAAAAGGAAAAAAAGAAAGATCATTCACTGAAATGTTCATCTCAGCCCCAGTTTTTTTAAGAGATCTCAGGCTCCTAAAAGCCCTTCTTTTTCCAGCACACACACCATATAACTACATAAATATATTGTCCTCCAAGCCCCAGCATAATAGGCATCCAGGGGACATAAAAGCAGCAAGCCTTGAGCAGACTCTAATACGTACATCTGTCTGTAAGGTGGCTCTGGGATACACCACTATTTTGTTGGACATTCTAGTCTATCCAGTGTTTCCTGAAAGACATAACCATTTTTCAGATGGGAAGGCAGAAACAGGGCTCCCTGAGGCCTATTCCTCAGAGGGAATAAATCTTATGCTCTACTTTTTAGAGATGTTGCCTATTTTCTAGAACTGATAGGTCTCAGTCTGTTTTAATTAGTAAAAGAGATCATTTGTAACAAGCTGGTAAAAAAAAAGTATAAAAGCAGTGAGTTTACCAAACCCACAAAGGAATTTCAACTTGAAGAGTTGTGAAGTGTATAACCCATCCTCTAACTGAGGTGAGGTTAAATAGAAATTTCTACTAATTATCCCATAAATTAATATAATTACAGTTTTGTTTGCATCTTTTACCACACTTTTACAAGGCAGCAATGTTTGTGGTCTGTGTAGACACACTTTATGCCAAATTTAATCCGTCTTTCATAGTGTGTGCAATATAACTTTGACAGCCTAAAGCTTAGTTAAAAATGCAAACCCATCCTAATAAAAGGTGGGTATGCAGCTGGCCACCTACCGATGTGAAGTTAGGTCCATCTCACTACTTACCTTGCACGTATTCAAGATGCACACACATAAGCAGCAGTCAGTACATTACAAGAGTATCAGGAGAAAGAATTCCTGGCTAAAACAGTTAAAAATATAATCTCACAGAGAAACATCTATTAGCTTCTCAAACTCTGTAATAACTTCATTACATTAACACCTAAAGGCTTTCTTGATAAAACAGCATAGACAAGAAATGCTGGTAATAGGTAATGCCCAGCTCAAGTAGAAGTAGGGAAGGGAATATGCAAAGTAGCACATCCCTCTCCCAGAAAACTTGCAGAAACACATATATAAGAAAGCAGAGAACCTGTATTTGAGTTTGCTTTTTTTTTTTTAGGAGAAAGAGAGAGTGAAATTTTCCTAGCTATCAAGACGATGTCTGAGATAATCTGATTCGCCTTTAAGTTACTGCTGTTCAGATGCTCACTCGTAAGAATCCTTCATTTTCTTAGTCTTCTCCCCGCATTTATTTTCCCTTCCATCTGTAACATTCAGTAAACCAGCAGCTGTCTGCAATCCATCTAATCTGAAGCACAGACATTTCACTCTAAAACATTCGGTGCATGTGTTTTGAAAAATAAGTCATGTAATATTCTACATTATTTAAAAGCTTTCATCATTCTTTGAAGGCTACTGTAAACAGTAGCTGCAGGGGAGTTCATTTAAATATATTCACTTTGAACTGCAAATCATGTATGGTAGAAAACAGAACGACGCATACAATTTTACCTTTTTTCCTGATAACTGTTGTTTACAAATGTTATAAAATCTGTTTTAAAATTCAAGGGTATGTCAAGTTTCAGGCAGTTAATTATCAGTGTTAGAATGAGTACTATGGGCTCATAACCCCTGATGGGTCTTGGAAGGGGAAATTAAGTGACATTCAGATTAGGCAAGCAGTGATTGCTTCTGACCAAAATACATAAAGCCACAAGGAAGTAGCCAGTGAGACCAGGATGTGTGTCCACTGGTAAGCACAGACAGGAGGAAGGCCACTCCAGAATTCTTTTTAAACCATCGATTCTAAAATCAGAAAAAGACAGCAATGGTTGAGCCATCAGTGTCAGTGAGTCCTTTTCTGTCCTCACAAACTTATCACAGTAATTTCATCCCTTGCTGTACATGAGAATTTTGGGAGGCATGATGTAGTATGAGTTTAATACAAGATGGCATTTGCAGTGTAACCACAAACATGAGTTTCACTGGTACTAGAGCACTTGGGAACAATAAAGTATACCTTTTAACAGATGCTCCAACTACCATCGACAGAACCACACAGAATATATTTACAGAATGAAAGAAGATTTTCTAATAACGTATTTCCTACTAAGACAAAATTCAAAGGTGAAAGTGATAATGTTTTCTAGATCTTACCAGCTTCCAGAACTCGGATCTTGTTGTTAATGGCATTATCGCAGCAATAAAGCTAGGTCACTGCATTGAAAGCGCATTCCACAAATTATTGAGATTAATTCCATTTGCTACTGGCAAAATCCCTTTTTGATGTTTAATATGTAAATATGATTAACCAGCCCATAATAATTAAGTCAAACACTACTCCTCATCTCTTAAACATCATACATCTATGTATTTATTACTAATAGATCACCTAAAAAGGAAGAGCTACTACACTACTGCTAAATAAATGGTTTACTGCTGGTAGGAGGAGGGAGGAGGATGGAGGAGGGAAAAGAGAAAGGCACCTTTGTGTGCTTCCAGTGTAACAGTTACGCATAAACAACCGCTGCCCTAGCTGGGTCATCACTGCTGCATCGCTGGCATTGCAGCAGCTGGTGCAGCCCCGGTGAGCCTCAGTGGCCAGGGGTGAGGTGCCTGGCCAAGACCTGACAGGACTGTGCAGCCCGTGCTGCCCCCCGTCCCACCTGGAGCACTCGCTGTGTGGTACAGCGCTGCCTCTCTCATTTATGGGTCTGCTACTCCGAGAAGCAGTAATGTTAAATGAAAAAGCAGTACAAAGCTATGTGGTTTCACAGCTAAGGCTTGTTTCAATTCAAACGTCTCTCCCCCTTTATAAGAGAGAGCATAAAACTGAAGTTTCATTAAGAACCACGGCCTTACTCTGCTAAGACTGAAAGGAAAAGGGACAAGACCAGAAAAGCAGCTAGAGCTGCACCATGGCCTGGAGACAGGGATGCCACCCAGAGGCAGCCTGACTCCTCACCTGAAGGAGGCACAAAGGGATACTGTAAATATATTTTATTTTTTTAGTTTTGAGACAGAAATCAAAGATGAAAATCTAAATTCTAGCAAATGAAATTGGAAAGTAAAATACTCTGCTTGAAATTGTGGCCTAACACTTCTTTGAAAAGCTCTTTAAAATAAAAAGCAACACCTGGAAATTCAACAAACTTGCTCTTTCATGTCTTTCCCCTTACCATATAGGTGCTTTTATTTTGAAATAGGACTTCTTTTTCCATTTTATCATTACCCACCTCAAAATCTGGTTTGCACTTCAAATATTGGATTGCCTTTGTTTTGATCAGAACATGAGCTCAGTAGATATTATTGCCCAATAGGTCTGCTTTTTGTTTGGTTTGTTTTACCCCCTTCTCAGGTCGCAGTGCTGTTCTCAGCACCGCAGATCCAGGCACAGCATAGTTAAAAATGCGAAAGTAAGTTTGGATTAAAGAAATCCAAAAACTTTCCTCACATAAAAAGCTGTCAAAAAAAAAATCAGGCGCTGTGCCACACTTGGACACAAATCCTGAGTGCTAATTTTATTGGATTCCTTTGAAAATCTCAGCTAAACACTTAATGAGAGTGCACGGGAGCAGAATTAGCTGTGGGTTTGTCAGGTTTACCCACTGCATCATGTTTTGTGAGTGAATGTGTGCAGGGAAATGCAGCACTGAAAATTTAAACACTCTAGCAGAATTACCTCAATACTGATTTTAACAAGCATTTTGGCAACAACTACTTCTGTAGTGTCTTTGGATCAAATCTCTGCACAGATAATTAGTTTGTATGCATCAATAATTATACCTTTGTGCCAGTTTTTGAGGAGTTTTTTTGCCAAGTGGAAAGTGTTTCAACAATAATGCTTAGGCAAATTAAAAACTATTAGTGCAATAAATAACTTTCACTCTAGATTCCGATCATAGATTGGTTTTATTTTTTTGTATCTCAGTCTTTAATATTCTGACCACCCGTATTAACCCTAAGTGGAGGATTTAAGGATTTCATTATTATTTACTTGGCTGCATTTGCACCCCCATTGCACTGTACAAAGAGGAGAGGATCGGGGCTGGAATGCCCAGCTGGAGCCCCTCCTCTCCAGCCATGCTTACCCGGCTGCTCCTCGTGACTACACACACACTACAGGAATGCCCAAACCAGCCCAAAGCCACAGGTCACCCAATAAAAGCACTCTGCACGTATTTCTGCCCAGTAAAACAAATGCCAAAGTTTTCAGCTTCTGTCCCCTGCAGATGTTTTATGTGTTACACCTTTAAACTTCAGGCAGCAGCCTATAGAATGCATCTAGTATTTAACAGGAGAGGAAAGAATGCTAAAACCTAATAATAGTCTGATTTTCCCCCTCAAAAATAGAGTATTTCCCCCAACATATCTGCCCTTATTTTGCTTTAGCATTTTCATTCTTTTCATAACTGTGCAGAAAGCTTGTAAATATGACAAAACGATCCCAAAGTACAGAATGCAACAGAAAACTCAAGAGCTGAGAATGGACAATGAGAAAGGTACGTACCTAACCATAAAAACGAAATTTTTTTCCACCCACCAACCAACAGCAAGAAGCTTTTAATTTGCTGGGGTAAGCACACTGGGGGATGGAAGGCACATGAGCCCTTCACATCATCAGTGCGAGGATCAGCCCAACACATATATATGCTGTGCGTATGCAGAGGCTGAAAAAATAGTATAGAGCCCACTTTGCCTGCAGCATTGTTTAGAAAAGCCTTATCTATGCTGACTGTGGAATAGTGATCATACAAGTTAACAGGACTGTAGAAAACAGCTCTACACAAAAAACAAGCACATGGAAACACAAGGCAGATCTAAGCAGATTCCTACCTCAAAAACTGCTTTACTATTGAATCCCGTCAAAAATAGTCTTATGTCTAGAATTTTTTTTCCCCAAGTTGAATAACTTTGGTATAAAGAAGTGATACTTCTTCATATCTGTACTTTTAAAAAGAATTCCCTAGATTCAAAAATATCTGTTCTAGTCATTCATCCTATGCAAGTGTTTTTAGAAATGTATAGCTTTTCTTTTCTAGCTTATTCACCTGCTTTGACAAAGTGACTAAAATTATGATATGGTAACACATTTAGAACAATTTCTTTTCCCGATAGAAATAAAATACAGAATGAACCTTTAGATAATCCACAAATCAAATCAGAGCTGAGAAATCTGTTCTGCACTTGCAGGCCAAGCCTCTGTTCTGTGATGGAAATAAGGATTCTGCTGCTTTCAGTATATTCAAATCAATGCAAACTTGCAGGCGTGAACAAAGGATTTAGATTTAAAGGGCTTCATTTCTTCATTTTAATTGGGAGAGTTTAACAATATTTTTATTTCCCCTAATGCAAACACAACACACATTATCGTTATAAACCCTGAAATGTTCACAACAAATCATTCATCCACAAACTAGCTGGCAAGAACATCACTTTACGCTATTCATAGATGAGTACAGACTTACACCTGTGCTTCACAGGGACATGTATCTGCCTGAAGCGCCAACAGCACTGATATATATATACACACGTGTGTGTGTGTGTATATATATATATTCCTAAATCACTCCTTTTCTTCCTGAACGGAGGACAAAATATATTCTAATTAAAAAGTCATGCTGTTGGATTGAAGTAGTACACACTAAATTGCCAGTCATGGGTTTATCAAAAAGGCAATGGGAACATAACCTCCCTCACCAGCACCAGCTGATGTGTTGCCATTCGCAGCAAAGCATTCCCACAGCTGGCCACATTCCCCAGCCAGGTTATGCCTTGTCCAGCTTTCAGGGCAATGATGTTTCAGCCCTTAAGTTTTAGAACCTTCAATTTGCAATCTGAACTTCCTTCTAAAGTAATATTTTCTCTATAATTTGGACATTATAGTGTCCAAATAAAAATACAGTCAAAAGAGTATCCTACGTTAATTTACTTCATTTCATGTTAAACAGAAGAACCAAGACAGAATTATTAAACAGTGTGCCCAGAACTCCAGCCAATCTGCATATAAGCAGAATTTAGCAAACAGGTTGCCTACCTGTCTGCCTTCACTCACCAGCTTGACCGCACTCCTCCCTGCGCTGTGTGAAGGGCAGCTCCGGTCCCTCAGGAAAACCATGAGAACTCGCCTCTCATATCTTACACAAAAGCTCTAAGGACAAATGCTTTGTTTAAAAGAAGCTTATAACTCTATTTTCATGTTTTCTTTCCAAGAACTGGAATTTTTTAGGTCAAAGCAATTGTTGGTATTGAATGAAAAACATTTTAATGAGAGAAACAGTGTATTTAAATTTGTTTGATCCAAATAGGTACGTAATATTTTTCCACTTGGTCACCAACCCTAAAAAAGCCCACCTATTTGCATTCTGCGTGAAGCATCCTCCTTGCAATATAGTTCTGAAGTTGCAAATAACTTCTGCCTCAAACTTCAGCTCAAAGATGTAGGATAAATATGCCACCATCTGGGTAAGTCCCTGAACTCTTTGCTTCAATTTATCCCACGTTTATAAATTTTTGCCTACTGATACCCCCAAATACGGAGGCCACTCTCTACAGCAGTTACTCTTTAGAGAAACTTATTTGGAATGAATACCTTTTAGAATATTTCAAATGAAGGGATGATTCCAGATTACTCCCCAGCAGTGCAAACATTGTCCAAAACATGCCCAGGTGTGCGTTAGATCTTCAGCAATTACACACGACTCAAGCCCCTCAAGTGTCTGCCAGAATCTTTGGCTTCTGATTCTCAAGATAGGTCCAATAAATTAAACAAAAAACTTCATTTCCCATTCTCTTTAGTTAGCTAATACCCTGAAAGCTAAAGAAATCATTGAAAACAGTCATGTGTTTTACTATTTGCAAGTAGCAATTGCTTGCTTTGGCAAAATTGTAAATGATGTATTTCCTACACGAAATATTTTACAAGAATTTTATAAAATATCTTGTCTGAATAATGCTTATGGTATCTTACAAGATTTACAAGGATTTGGATCATTTATAACCCAGATCAAAATGATAAATCCTTAAAAAAAAGCCTCACAAAACCCCACAGATGGTTGCATCGGCCAGTTGGCACACAGGGCTGCTGGCAGAACAGAAGCTATGGCAGACCGAGCTGTTTTAACTCTGCTGCTAAAGTGTCTGATAAAAGAAAAACACTCTGATATGTTTTCATACAGCTTCCATGCCTAGAGAGAGGATCCAAATAGGTTTCTCTCAGGGTTTATTTTGTCTTATTAAGACTTATTTCAGAGACTGAGAGATATGTCATAATAATTCCTACTTCAAACTTTAAAAACAGGAGTATCTAAAACTTGTTTCCCAATCTGTTTTCTAATAGGAATTGTTTATCAGAGCCATTAAGCCATATATTAAAGAATCTGAGCATGCATCCTCTAGTTCTTTCCATTGCATAGCCAAATAATAAATTAAAGTGTGTCTAATCATACACTCTATTAACCGTTTGACCACTGAAATCCAGAGTCACAGAGTTGATTGCAAAATGAGTTAATTAAATGAATGCAAATATTATATGAAAAGTCATGAATTTCTACTGCCCCAGAAGTTCAACAGATCCTCCTGCAACAGCAGATGGAAGATATTAGAAATAAGCCTGCGAGCAGTGATATAATACAGGCTTATTTTCAGTGCCTCATTCCATATAGTTTCTCTCATGTCAAATAAAGCAACTTTCCATTATTGCTTTCAGTGGAGGCATTCATGTGGTCTGTCTCCCACCCCATCAAATAAAATAAGTCTAAAAAAAAAAAAAAAAAGGAAAATACTTATATTTCTTCTGAGATCTCTAGCCTCTTAGGGAGGGGTTTGAAAAGGGAAAGGAAAAGAAGTGGGTACAGAGAAACACCCTTGATAGATTTGAAAATACATTTTGGAATAAGTATTTTAGTCCTGATTTATCTCACACATATGAGAATAAACTTGCTTTTCTATAACTATAGAGAGCACCTGAAACAGAAGCTTAATTTGAGACACTCACAGGACACAAACAAAGGAGTCTGCAAGAACGTATAAGAATATTTGCATTTTTGTACCACAGAGTTAGATCAAAAGAGTCCAGGGTGAATGCACGGCTTTACCACTTTAATCTTCCACTAAGTGAAGTGTATGACAGCCCAGGTTGTTGGTGCAGAGGCTGGAAGAGTGTCCTTTACCCCCTCTATCAGCCTTTTCCTTACAGGTTTTCACTCCTATTAGACATGATATACACAGCTGGAATTTGTAGCACTGGAAGTACTGGTATCTGCAGGGCTTAATTTTCACATCACTGAGGCACTGCTACTGTGTGTTCCAAATGGGCTCAGTCCTACTCCAACAAATCTTGTGAACAAATCTGTTACTGTTCAGAGTATTTCAAGTTGTTTAATTGGAACACTATTCAAACTCCTTTTCTGAGAATAACACAATGGAAATGTTTAGCCATCAGACTTCAGATTTGCTACTAATTCTAAAGGCCTTGGAAAACTATGGATAGGATTGCAATTCTCCTTTTGTCTTATTTGTCCCTCGTTTGCCTAGTACTCGATGATTAAATTTTCATTTATTTTCTTGTTTTTTCTCATAACACTGAGAGCCTTTGCCAAGAACAAAACCAGCAACCTCAAATAATAAGCCAGAAGTACAAAAAAAAAAATTAAATACCCGAAACGGTTATTATTTACATTATAAAGCAATATAAATAAATTATACAATACCAAATAATGAACCTTAGATGTCTGTAAATGATGAGATTTCATCTTCAATTTTTCAATATAATTTTCAGTTCTTGTAAAGGATGAATTTCAGTCCCCAACCATAAATTGGTTGGGGATTCTATAGATGACTTCACCTTGTTAAGACAGTGTTCCTTTTCCATAGAAAAGGGAACTTCACAGGACAAAATTTATGTATTGCTGCAAAAAATTACATTCCTTAATGATAGAGACACAAAGGCACATTTGTGTATTTGAACAACTGCTCACAGTTGCTGGCACTTTTCTCCCCTCAACAACATGCCTTTCCTTCATGGAGGTTCCTCATCACGATTCAATATCACCACACAAAACTAAAAGTATTCATCTAAAAAGGAAAGGACTGGGAAATCCACACCACAAATAGGAACAGTGAAATATCATCACACCATTACAGACCTGACCAGCACACACCGTATTTAGTCCGGGGCATATAGACCTCACAAACATATCCTACAGCACAGAATCCTAAAGGATGTTCCTGAGCATCCACCACTTTATGCCAGCTGGAAGACTGTAAATAATTTTGAGTCAGTGCTATTTTGCGCACTTACATCTCTATGATATTTTTTCCAGCTACATTTAGAGGAATTTTTCACCTTTCGTACTCTACTAGTACTCTCTGCCAAACATAGGGTGAGAAAATTAGCGCAGTGGGTTTTAAACGAGGGAGAAATTAATTAGTCAATTGCTAATAAACTACTCATTTACTTTTGCTTTTTTTTTAATGCGCGGAACATCAGTGATAGGAAAGAGTTTCTTCCCCTTTCCTCATCAATAACTGTACTGCTTCCACAATAGACAAGCTCATAATGAAAGTACAGCACCAAACCCTTGAATAACTAACTGCAGCCACAACAGACTAAGTGCAGGCTAAATTCAAGCCACTTTATTTCCAAGTGCAATTAAAAAATTAGCATTTCTGCCTCTTCAGTTACCATATGAAATAAAGCAATATGAATCACCACAAACTGTAATTCACTTCTTGTGATGTGATTCCCAAAGCCACTGACATATCAAAGCACACTTCCTTAGTCACTCATATGTTCACAGTTGTTCTTACTGAGAAGAAATGGAGGGAAGGTTCTTCACTCACTGACCCTAATTACTTAAGCAGCAGGAAAGCAATGAAAAAAATCTACTCAAGTTGAAACTCTAAATGGCATTAAATTGTTATTAACCCATTTAGAGAAATGTAAAACAGCTGAATGTGAAATTTCTATGATGCAGGTCCCAAGTGAACACAGTGAGACAGACAAAATTGCACAGAATAGCTAACATTTCAGAATTTCTTGTTCCAGGAAATGAAGGGTAAACAAGCTTTCTCCTATGTGTTTAGAACAGTTGATAACATTTATTAAATTTGTGAAGAGTGACATCTCAAACAGGAGATCAAACCAGGATTTTAAGATAAAGCTGCAGAAGCTATATTAACACTGGAATAAATAACCAGCGCCTGGAAAAGGAAACTATAAGGCTGGTGGTAAGAGCAGCTCGAAAATAGGAGTTGGCTGAAGGGTCTGAAAAGCCTTTTGTAGAGCTGTTCTGTTTTTGACATTATGGTTTCTGCTCTTCTCAAATGTTAATTCTTTGTTGTCTCTGATCACTTGATTCCTTCTCAGCTTCCTGCAACATTTTTCAGCCATTCCCCCCAACTCCAGTTCTTTTACTGAGCTCTCCCTGGATATTGCTGTTTTCCATTTCTACTACCTTCTCTGAACTAGTTTTCAGCTATTTCACTTTCTTGCTTTGCCCACCCCACCCACCATCTGCTCCTCTCCAGTCCCCTTTCAGTTTCTGTCTCTGTCAGCTGTTCTCTCTTAGTTCCCTTGGCTGTTTTCATTCTTCTTTCAACTCCCACAAGCTTTCTGAATCTCCCCTTACCTGCTCTGTTATCCTGTTTTATTCACCACTTTCTTCTTTCTTACACCTACTTCTTCCTGCAGCACTTCACTCTATCACAGCACGAGCATTCCCTTTGGATTCTGCACACGCAATATTGTAATTAGACAATTATTTCTCCTTCCTGTCTCCAATCTCTGCTGCTTAGTACTTTTCTCTTAACTATTTGCTGCATTTTATTTTGTTGATACAAATAAATGTGATTAGAGAAAAAATCATACAAAATGACAAAAAAACATGGGAACTGAAAGAAGATGCTCGAGGAAGATGGGAAAACCCTTAGTTTGAAAATAAAAAAAAGGTAGTGTTTTGTGTAATTTTTCATAGCATCGATGAAAGAGAGGTCTGGAACAGATGGCAAAAGACTATGTAATACAAACTTTCCATTAAGGACTGAATAACATAGATGTAATCTACAACATATTTATCAAACCTATTCTTAACAATCAACAAAGGCAATTCCATAACCTCTGTAACTAACCTCCTATGCTGTTTTCCAGTGCTTACTCTTTCCTAAAAATATAGAATGCAATGTATTTGCCTGAATCCATAATGACCATTACTTCAAAAACACTACACAGTCCCACAGCTGTTTTTTTAAAAAATAATCTTTTCATGAATATACATTTTCAAAACAGTCTTATTGAGTTTTTGAAAACATATTTTTAATCCATTGAGGATCAATTGCCTCAGATTACTTTACATCCATGCAGAATAAGAATATGCATAAAAGCTAAGGAGTAATATACTACCACCTGCCCCACCACAAATGTGCGCTGGGTTGTCCTGCTCTCATTGAGAGATAAATTGTCATTGCTCATTTTTTTCAGTATGGACCCAACAGTTCCATGCTGGCTCCTCAACTTTACTCCTTCCAGCTTTGGGTTAGCACTGTAATGGCTGCAAAATCACATAAAAATCGGTAAAATTCATCCCTCACATTAAACATCATCATCCTGGCAACCAGCTGTCTAATCCAGCAGCTGCTTTCGAGTGCTCCCATGATTCGTATCTGAATTTGTTAGCAGCAGTACCAGCAGGCTGCGTCCTACTTCTCCCTGCCTGACCGAGGCACGAAGCAACGAGCAGCTGAAGAGCCACGTTGTCCTGTCTTCTCCTCTCTTCTGACTAAATAAACCTACTCCACTTAATCTTCCTTCACAGGTCATGATTTCCATTTTGCTCTCCTTTTAAATTTGTCAGTGTGTTTGACATTGCCATGTCAGACATCATCAGCATGATGTCCAAATCTGAGCAATATTTCTGCCTCATTAGCTCCAAATAGCACAGATTAATTACCTCCTGTTTCTTACATACAAAACTCTTGCTAACACATTCCAAAGTGAGACGAGGCTTTATGAAATAAGCAGCCTCAATCTCTTGACAAGCTGGCAGCCTGTCAGTCTGCAGCCCACTGTAGTTCAGGGCCTCCTCTCTTGTGGATTGGAAAGCCCTTGGATGCTACAGAGGGCTTGTGCCCAGCAGTTTTGCTTCCTCAAGACATTGCACTGCCTCTGCCTTTATGAAACTCTTCCTTTTTAAATAGGGGACCACGTTTCTTCAAAATTTATTTGAATTGCCATCATTTTCTTCAGAGTTTTTACAAGAACTCTCTCCCAAGGACACTCTCTCTTGAAGTCTCCTCTCGATTCCCAAATCGTTAAAAAGCACGTTTGTTAGAACAAGGCCCTGAACAAACCCAGGACAAACCATTCCAAAATCCACTTGAAAAATCCTGGCTGACATTAGATTTTGCTTGCTTGGATAAATTTATTCTAGGTTTTAATCTGAGGGATTTTTGCCTTCATGAGATCTGTTTATCCTCACTGAGGTCCCTTTCGAGTTTTTTAATTTACTAATTATAAAACATTATAATTAATTTCTTATATATTTATGGAAATTGTGTGTGTTATTTCATATTCTTTGTAGTCCAAAATAACTTAATATTTTGTGTTTCTGATTTCAACCCTGAATTGGGAACACAGACCTTCAGTTTCAGGAAAAAAAAAATTTTATTCCAGATTAAAATTCTTTCTAATCAGGTTAACCTTCTTTTCCATGCTGATGGCCAAATATACAAAAACGTTTGTGCAGAACCACAAAGAATTCAGAGTTTTCACAAACAACTTCATATACCAGCAAGTGAACTCCAATAAGTAAGAAACTGTCCTAAATAGAAGAAGTGATACTTAAATCAGTAGAAACGATCTGCTTGGTAAAGTGTTTGCGGTAACTTAGATATAAATGTAGAAGCTTGGCCAGGTGCAGACAGAAGCACAGGCAAAGCAAGAGAATGAACTGGCTGGCATTTGGATTAAAACTAAATAAATACAGGAAAAAAACCATATTTTTCCTCTTACCATCATCATTGTTCTTTCAGTTTCTAAAAAATTTTACTCAGAAAAAGCCCAAAATGTTGCCTTTGGGAGATACTTACTGCAGTGTAAATGTCAACATGTAACGTATGCGCCACTAAACACATCTCCAGAAATGTTTGGATTTGTACAAATTTCATGGCATATATAACCTCCTTGAAAGTTTACAGTAGCCTCCAAAAAGATGATTTTCACCAGAAATGCATTCTCACTTCAGAACAAGATCTAAAATCCATGCTGAAGTTTTATTGAGGAAAAAATCCTTTTTTTATAGAGAGCAGCATTTAGAGAAATGATTAATTGCCACGTTGCACACAAGTCATACCTGGGAGCGTGATTAAATGAATCTATGAAAGAACAAGCAAGTGGATAAAAATCAAGTTATTTGCTGATAGCACACTGACTTACGTTATATCACATCCTCTACTTCTACAGTAATTCCGTAAAGTTCATAAACTTGTGCAGCTTATAAATAGCAATTCAGTACACTCTTCTGAAAAAGATTTCTAAAAACAGCTTACAACTTTGGGTACTCAACGTGAAGCACTTGCAGCAACTAACTTCCAGATGTGAGCCTAAGAAATAGAAATTTCATCTTCTGATCTCATCTGAATAGTTTCCTCTATAAATTAGAAAAAAAAATTAACAGAGTAGCTAGTTCAACTAAAACATTTCTTTTCATTTCAATTCTTTAAGGAGTCCACAAACATGTATTTTTATTCTTTACTATTCCCTTAGAGCTTCATAGTCCTTCACTACTAATAAGCAATGTTTTAGATACAATTATCCAAAACTAGATTCAGAGAAATAAGGTAGAGGCTTCCACAGAAACTGGCTGTCAAAGGTAGAACAGAGCCTAATTGAAGTAGCATAGTTCTAATTTGCTTTGAGATGTCCAAAGATTGTTCGGAGAGCAAAAATAATTTGTAGGGTATCAGCATAGCATAAGAACCAAAACCCCCATTTTTTTATAATAAGCCTATGCCATATTTGGGTGTTTTGCTCTGTCTGGTAGAGCTGTCTGACACGGGCACATTCAAGAAAGCTGGTATCAAGACACTACAAAGGCTCTAACTATTGAAATGCATTGTTTTTATTCTGCCATGGACTTCAAGTTTCATCACCGTCATTTGAGATGATCCAATACTGTCACTAACAAAAAAGTAGTATTGCCTCCTGTGTTAACCTTAAATTGTCACATTAATTATCAGCAACAGTTACTGGCTGATGCAGTTTTCATCAATACCGTCAGAACTTGTAGCAGAGTTTTGAGTTAGGTAATTGGGAAACATTACAACAGAGAAGGAGGAAGCAAATCACACTTGTTACCTGTCCCAGAAGTGCAGCGGATCTCTACACAACAAGCAGAGGTATGCAATTTAGCGAAGCTGTCAGAAACAACCACCAGACAACACCTATCTGCTTCAATTTCAAACTAACTCAACCACACAGTAAGCCCTATCAAAATACATTTCTGTAATATTGCTCGTGTTTCTTCCTGGATGAGGTACTGTGGAGCTCACACTAGCTATCCCACCAAGTTCTGACAGCAGATGTCTAAGGGTCAGCCTGTCTCTCACTGTCTTTTCCTCCAATTTTCTGCTAAAAACAAAAATACATTTTCATCTCTACAACAAACTGAGCAGAAGTTTAACTCAGAGCCAGAAGAGCGTTCACAACCTCCCTCTGCGTAATTGAAATGTTTTATTGTCCCAGTGTGAATTCTAGACTTTAGTCTATATCGTGACATCTCGATCAAGTCTCTTCAAGCTGTATTTTTAAGCAGGTCTTCCCATTTTCTCCTCAAATTTTCCCAGCTATCACCTAAACATGTAAGGATAAGAAACTGAAATTTGGTTTTTGATTCTATGTTGATCCTGAAAAAGCCTTTTAGTTTGTAGAACCTGAGAAAATATTCCATAGTATGGTTTTATCATATTTATCTGTTTGCTCTAAAATAAAAGCATAACATAGACTTAAATAAATACATCTGTGCAAAATTTGAGACTGTTGACAATACCAGCACAGAAGGAAGGACAGTAGGAGAAGAAAGACCTGCTACATAGTATGTCCAGCAGAAGTTTTTAACTCCAACAAGCATAACAATACTGGAGTCAATTTAAAAAATACATTAAAAAAAAAAAATCAATTTTCTGACTGACCAAATAGTGATAACGATCATACTACCAGTTATAAAAAAATATTATTTCTGACCAAATGTGCATTCATCAAAATATGAACAGTGAAGGCAAATTTTAAAATGTCAACTTCACCAGTGACTTGTTGGAAGATTTAGTAAGTTTATTACTTCAGCTCTTTAACAGATACCTTGTTATATAGAATATATTCATCTGATTCATATGAAGATAATTAATTAGAATATTTTAATAATTATATTGAAAAGGACATATTTTTGAATATCTTTTTAAACTTGGTAACAAAAATTTATTTTGCCTTTTCAGAATTCTTCCTGTCTTCCTTCTCAAGTACCATCTATATTCTTCATTTCTATTTGAGAATATAATACATTTCAAGTTCTTTGACTTTCTGAAAACAGCTCTGCAAAAAAATAATAAATGCAAAGTTCGTGGATACTTGTGATGTTTCTAATGTTCAGCTGTGGAAATGGCAATTTTTTGTTGCCAGGAAAAGAAAATACAATGAATAGATAAAATATTCTTGCATATACTTCAAACAGAGATTAGCACAGATTCAGTAATATAAAGGAAGTAGCAATGAAAGATTTAATTCGTCAGATGAAATAAAAATAGCTGTGTTGAGACTTAAAAAAGAAGTGCTAAAAAAATCTGACTAGTTTTGACATACAAACTTAA
The DNA here is from genome assembly GCA_026546715.1 of Gallinago undulata. Lineage (NCBI taxonomy): Eukaryota > Metazoa > Chordata > Aves > Charadriiformes > Scolopacidae > Gallinago > Gallinago undulata. The sequence continues at coordinate 11,227,525 of JAOTQQ010000071.1, forward strand.
TTACACTCAGAGTTGTGGTATTTTTTAATATCTAAATGTGGATACAGGGGTCTATTTTTAAAGATCAATTCTTTTTCAAAATCAGGAATATTCTGACATCCTCCTGACAGCCCCAGAGCTATCTGTTACTCCCCAAATCATGCTACTTGTTCTTCTTTCTTAAGGTACATAAAGAACCCTACTGAAGATCATGCAACTTTTCCCTTACTTTAGCACCTACCCCAAATGGATACAACTACCTTTGATTCACTTCAAAGACAACACAGCTGGGCTGCGTTAATGCTTTTTATTTTACCAACATAAGGTTGATATCAGGTATTTTCCTAAATAGTGACATCTGGAAGTGATATATAGAATACAAAATGTGTAAGCTTGCTTAAGTAATGTGCAATGATGCCTTTGATATTCTTTTTCAAGCAAAAGTATAAATTAAGTTCTATTGGTCCTTAGGTTTTCATATCTGTCTTGTTTTGTCCAAGATTGTAATTTTTGTTTGAAGAAGGAATGTTGTGAACAATCTATGGAAATATTCAGTTAAAATCCTGAGCCTGTCTTCACCAGCAGCATTTCTCATTACAATGACAACTCTTTAAAGATACCTTTTCATTCCAAGGCTTCATGTCTTAGATACATACAACCAATGGCAATGGAAAATCATCAAAACAAGATGAGAAGCACAAGTGTAGCCTTTTAAGACTGCAACTATCTACAGAAATTATAGGTACAAGTAAACACCTTGGAAGAAGTTCTGAAGTAAATAAAAAAGATTTTCTCAAAAAAATTACACTGTATTGAAAGGGTTCCAGGAAAGTCTGGAGATTACTAATAATTTATGGTCCCAGGTCAAGTTCTACATCTCTTGAAAACAGTCTCCTGAGCTCTACCCATGAACTCACTCTACTACAAGGAACACAGGAATTGAAGAACAGCCAATGCGTATGCACTATGCTACCGTCCTGAAGGGCTCGCGTGAGCTGGAGCAGGCTGCAGCCTGCTGTGACCAATCAATGAATCCCTGCAATGGAAGAAAGCTCAAAGACGGCAGATAAGGATGATGTGCTCACAAAGCTCAGAAGACAATGTAGGATGTGACCACAACTATCACAAAGGAATCTAAACAAAAAATCTAACCCCTTGTACAACAATTGGTATTCTTGCTGCAAATCTTGAAAAAGCAGCCAAGGTGCATTCCAATGAATTAATTTTTGTGTTCACTTCTATTAACTCTAGGGCAAGCAAGAGTTAAAATCATTAATAACTTTTTTCAAGTGTTTGTGTGGATACTGCTCAAATTATGCATTTCTCATTATAGAAGCTTACATTTCCTATGTGGCTTACATGAAGATGTGAAGTTCATGCCGAATAAAATAAAAAAAATCAGAATCAGAGCAGTACTAATAACTGTAACAACTAATGTTGCCAGTGCCATTTCTCACACTCAATTTTCACTCAATATGCATTAAAAAGTCACTGTCACCTCTGAGCAACAGTGTAATGAATCATCATCAGAATTTATAACAAATTTCACATTTTGGCAACCAAAATACATTTGAATATTCTACTGAGCACTTCAGAGACTGCAAAAACATAACCTTTTATCATTCTTGGGAAAAAATTTCAGTAGTAATGGACGGGGCACTGGTGACATTACAGTGTGCAGCATCCTATGTGTGCTAAGAAACATGAATAAGAATTGAACAAGCACTACCAGTAAATACAATGCAGCATGACTTTATCCAAAAAAAGTCCAAAATGCATTTGGAAATAATGAATATGATTGTTTCTTTAGTATTTGATCTGCTTGTTTGCCTGAAATTGTGTGGGAGGAGCAGCGGCATAGAGGAGAGCATTTAAAGTTTATTCTTTGTCCATGGGTCTGTTGCAGCCCTGTGCATCCCTGATGATTATAAGGTCCCTACAGCCAGTACCAACCAGTGAGCCCTGTTATGTTCTAGTATCCATCTCTAAGCCAAATTCAGGAAAGCAGAGGAATGATCTCACTCCCACTGCCCCAGCCGCTGAGTCATAACTGCACAAAAACAATCAAGTTCAAAAGCTGATCCAGGAAATCGAAGAGCAATCCATGGGGACAATAAAACTCAGAGTGTCATGAAGGCTCTCCCCCAGGCTCTCATTTTTCTTTTCACTGATACTGAGGAATACATTTTAACTCGCTTTGTTTCATACCACAACAGCACATCACAACAACAAATGATTCATTTAACTGTAGGTAATCTCCCAGATGAAAGCTCTGAGTATAGTTTTAATTTCCATACATCTCTTTCTTCCATGTATAAGTGTTATTAATAGTATTTTGGTACTTTATCACTGTTTATTTTATTACCAAGTCTCATTTACTTGACGACACGCTTGCCAGTAAAGGGACCCTTCTACTATATGTATATACCAAATCTCATAGCAACGTCCAATCCTGACTGTGTTTATACAGCAACACATGCAATTCTTACGAGTGGAATAATTCCATTAATGCCCCAAGTGAACTGCAAAGTGAACAAGTCCAGACCAGAAAATGAAGCTGGCTACTGTAGATATTCCCCAGACAGCAGGTTATCTTTACTTTTTCAATCAACATCAGTGAACAACTGCCAGGGTATTGACACTTCCTTGCAATTCTTCACTTTTCCATGAATGCTTTTTGATTTTCTCTTTGTCATCACTGAAATCAGTTTGCTTACATCAAATCTAGTTCATTGCAAAGCATTCCCTGTACACTCCACATCATATTGCTCCACCGTGACATGAAGTACGGTTAGTCTCTTCACCAGCACACTCAGTTACCCTCCCAGCCTATTCAGTGTTTGGACAGACACCTCATAAGAGCCAAGAAAGTAGGGAGACAAGCACCCTGATATTCATATTATTTAGTGCCTGGCCTCCATGCTTTATGAGTGCTCTGGACTTTTAAGAAATTTCACCGTTTCAGATTCCTGCTCCTTCACAACAGACAGCAGGAATCTCAGTGGCTCGGGATATTATACCAAAGTCTTCATGCAGACAAAATCAGAAAAAGGAAAGTTCTTTGTTTCTGGTAGAGAGACTATCTCTACGCTCATTAGAATACCCTCCCACCTGGAGAAAGGCAAACTGTGAGGACAGCAGCAGCTTCCCTCTTGCTGTGCTGGTACCTGTTGGCTGCAGCACATCGAAGAGGCCATCTCATGATTTCACGCGGGCCTAGCGGTGTCCTCTGCTCAGGAAAACAGCACTTGAAAGATACCAGTAATAAATGAATTTTCTTAGCTCCTTACTACTCACTAATGTAGAACACTTCACTTTCATTCCTTGCAGGAGGAACTTCCTTCTCTCTTCACCAAGACAGCAAGATGATGATGAATTTGCAGTCAAATATTTTAGAAGTGGGAGATAAACAAATATTTACAAGCAATTTGCTTTTAACGTGAAACATCAATAGAGCTATTCAAGAATTGTTTCACTGTGTTGTAACAGAGATTAATTTTTCTGCCTGGAACCCCAGCCACTTCAGCTTTCACCATGACAAAAATCATTACACAATAAATTTTTGGGAGGTTTCCAAAGTCCAATCATTCCCCAGCCTTCATAGCTACTTAATCCCTTCAAGAAATGCATGCCTTTAGCTGCAGGAGACATCTGAACTAAAAACTACATCATACCTTTAGTCTAGACAATTAATTAAACCACATAAAATAATACACAAACAGCAGGAAACTGCTTTCTATTAAATAATAGAAAATACATCAATGTATTCAGGAACATTTAGCAAATTACCTTTACAATGAAGAGGAATGTATTTAAAATATGCCTCACACACCCTGCTGAAGATGTATAGCACATAAATTTTATCAGTTTGGGCCTCCCCCACTTTAAAAAACAAGCCAGATGCCAGTACTGAGAATACTCCCCTCTGTTAAACATGTGCAACTTCTCTTTATTTGATGAATACGGGTTTTGGTGGAAGCAAGACATGTGTAGCGGAGCAGAACATTTGGCTCTCAGCTTTATGTTTTCATCCTGGTTTTGTAGATTCAGTCAGATGCTAAGCACCTTCTGAATACTTTTTGCAAATATGCTGTTAAAACCACAAGGATTTACCAGTTGTGTATCAGAGATTTCAAAGCTTCTTTAAGTTTAATCCCGTATAAATGAAGTCATTAAATTGCAATGTGGGACATTGGTATTAGATACACAATGAGAGTTCAGAAACCAATTTAAAAATAAAGGAGGTAATTAACATAACTAAGAAAAAGGAGGACCTGGAAGAGGGAGAGAAGGAAATAAAAGGTAAGAAGCTCTAGGCATTATGGGTGCCTCTCTAGATGAAATTTTTGTGTTAGGGTTTAATAAAGCTGTAGTTTAGATTAACTCCACACATAGTATAGACCCATCACATACTATATAACCTTATAAATACACACATGCATACTAACCATGCGTATCACAAAAAATATGGTACTCTCTAACAATACTCATAGTCAATGGGCAATCCCTACCTGTGAAGGGCAGAACAGCTCTGTATCTCCATTGCTCTAACAGCAGATAGGGCTGCCCCTCGCCAGACACCTTTGCTGCCTTGTCTCTCCTCAAATGTAAATGTATCACTTGGTGCCTGGAAAAAGGAGATGCTACATCACATGAAGTCAGACATAAGTGTCTTTTCTTGGTTGTCTGGTTCAGGCAAGCTGATATGCAACATACACTTCCAGCCAAGTTCTTGATTTAATGCAAGTAATTCCGTGGTGCTTTATAAACAATAGTTGTCAGCAGCACAGCTGTAGAAAATTAAATTGATCCCATCTCTTAGTGAGCAGTACACATGATTTATGTTGTAATATAAAGATTAAGTTCCGTTCTTATTTAATTGGGATTTGTCTTGTAAAGTGATTGATAAACTTGTCAACTTACTGCTGTTGATTATACACTTGAAGGACTGGTTGGATAACTTGAATGTAATGCAATTAATTATATTTTGAAGAATTTGCACTGATTCAGCCTAAAATCATGCTAGAGACTTTTAGCAAAAGGCTGGCCTTTTTCTGCCCCAAGAGCAGGTAAAAGGGAAGAATGGGGTTTTTTTGTTCTTTGAGATCAAAAGTGAAAGAACAAACTCCAGAGCACTTCAGAGTATAATAGAGCCCCTTCTAGTGTGAACTACTTCCCTAGTATTCCTAGCAAACCCCTACCTTATAGAAATGATTCATTAAATTTAAGTGGCATGTTTTCTTATTTTGAGCATTCATTTCAAAACTTTAAAAATGCCTTGTCAGATCAGCCCTAGACACTACCGATTAAAATTATAAGTTACACTTGATGAAATATAATTATAGCACTTTTGACATCTTTATGTAGCACACACATGTTTAAGTCCTATTTTCCTGAATTTATTTTTCTTTAATATAAGTTTAAGTTTTAAAGCTTTAAAGAAACAATAACATGTCAAGCCAAAATTTAATTTGAAAATCACCTACACAAAATCACACTTAAATCTGAGGCTCTCACCCTAAGTAAATACACTTTAGAATGGCCTCTTACCCCAAGACATATGACATTGCATCAAAACAAAGCAGAAAATATCACTAGTCTGTCTGGCAACTGCTTATGCAAACTGCCCAGCCGGGGCAATATCCAATGCATTCCATTAATAACATAGAATTGAGGCACATCATTCTGGGAAAATATAGTTTGCAGATTGAATGATAAATCAATAGACTGATAGATAAATAACCTACTGACCACTTGGTAGTTCTAGAATCTGAAGAATACATTATAAGTTTAAAGAAGGAAAGAAAGCTGCCAGTATAAGTCACAAAAATACAAGCTCCTCTTGAAGATGCAAATATTTACAGCAGTATAAGTAGACTTTCCAGTAACAGTTGAATAGGATATAGTCAAAGTTTACTGAAAGAAGTCACTGTTATTTCCTGTCACATCGATGTGTTTTCACAGGAAAGACTAGGAGTCACTGCATCACTACAACAAAGATTACTGAGAGTAAATAAAACATTGTGTCTAAATGTACATGTGTTCACAAATACCCTGTCACAAAAACTAATTCATTAAAGTTACATTAATCTTAATTTAATGCATTAAATTAAGATGCATTAATTTAATACATTAATCTTAACGTAATATACACATGCACAATCTAGTATTAATGCCTTATTCCAGCACATTCATTAAGGCACAGTTTATAATTGCTTCCATCCTTTTACATATGGAGCTACCAATGTGAAGAAAGGTTGAGGACCTCCTTTCTTGTCTGATGTAGCTTTGGGGCCATTTCCAACAGGGAGCAGAGAAAAACCAGAACTTTTCCATTAAGAAGTATCCCGAGGCAGCAAGGTATACACACAGTCCTTCTGAAGGACTGAAAACAACTCATGAAGAGTTGTTAACTCAACTTACTAAGACTTCAAGACTCACATAGCTCAGGTGGTTTCCCTTGTACCCCGCAGCTGATGTCACTCAATCTAGCCTGGATTCACTTCACAACATGACTAATTCCTTAAGTTTATCTCTCAAACATGACAAAAATTTCAGTATCAGTAGCAAAACACTTTGTGACTCAGTAGTAGCAAACCAATTCCTCTCTTATATCAATAGCCAACTACCACTTCACAACTTCCCTGCAAGAATAAAAGTCCTGTTTCCTATGGAAATGAAAGCTAATTAGACTTTCATTCTATGTGTAAAATCCTGCTTCCCTCACTTTGCTCTCTGCAATTTCACTTTCTTTCAATTGAACATTCAGGGGATTTCTCCTCATTAATTATAAGAGATACATACAGGCTCATCTATTCTTTGCTAAGACGAGGCTATCCTTTACAACAGAGCTCCCTGGAGCCACCCAGGAAGTGGATTAGAACTGTAATTTGCAGGAATTTCTGTATATCTTTCTTTTATTGCACAGCTTCCTAGCTACATATTGCAGTTAATGCCCCATGTAAATCTATTCCTTGAGATTTCAGCTTGGCAGGCTTATAAAAACACAATCTTGTGCTATATTGAGGGGAGAGTGAAAGAAACTGGCATTTTATGCTGGAAGACCAATTGCAACTTTCTGTATTGGATTCTGTCAGTTTCTGCTGAGAAACAAAACATTTTTTCCAAAAAGTACTTCGAAATCCTGATCACAGCAGCTATTCTACTGTCACACTAAATTAAAAATTACACTTCCATTTACACTGTAACATAGCTATATTTGTATTTATTTGCCCCAAAGCACGTTTGTTGCATTTTCTACACATTTTTGGGTAACTGTAATTCATTAGAAAGAGTACTTTTATGACTGTTGCTAAAAGTACAAAAGTGCACAGACCCAGAGCAAAGTAAATTACAAAAGCACAATTTCCAGCTTCAAATAGATTAGAGGGAGGTGAAAGAAATGGGTAGGTAGCCATCACTGCAACTCATGAATTATCACAGACCTTACATTTCCCATCCACATGCACTAAGCCACAAGCTCTGAAAGCTGCTGCAGTTTGTTCTTGAGTTTTGGGTGAGTTTGTAGGAGTAGAGGTCCTGGGGTGAAAGAAATTAAGGATCTTGAGGCAGTAAATAAAAAGTTTGACAGCACTAGGAGTTTGACAGCTCCTAGTGCTGGGGAGAACTAGAAGAAAAGGGGATCTGGGGTCTTGGGAAAGAGAATTTGGTAGGGGGCACTGAGTAGGTTGACTCTATTGTTTGGGGTGTGCTCTTGGGAACTGATGATGGTTCTGATGGGAACTGAGGCTCAGGAATTGGTAGGAATAGTCCTCAAACTCCCAAGCAGACAGTAAGGGAAACATGAGCAGATCAACTGCAAAATACTAGAGGGTATTTGAGGCAGCAGGGATAAACAGATTCAGCACCTTCACTGCCAAACATTCCCTGACCCTATCAATCCCCTCTATGGAAAATATATTTCTAGCATGGTCTTCCTCTTATTTGTTAAAAATAGGATGACAAGCAGGCAAAAAAAAAAAAATCCATGGCCTTTAGTCATGCAATTTCTGACATAAGAATGTAAAGTAACCCACAGGTTAGACTCCAGGCCAGCTTCCTTACACTATTTTAACATAGGCAAAGCAGATGAACTAGGAAACACTGGTGTTAAGTCATGAAACAGCAGTTCCCGTGGCTCTTGTAAAGTTGCTATTCCCACTGTCAGTGCTCAAAAAATTACTCCCATTAACATATAGGGAATTTGGGAAGCTCTTGGTAAGTATTAATGTACAAAAACTGCATTATGGCTTCCAGTCTTGGTGAACAAACATATGTCTGTTTAGTTATTCTTTTTATTTCAGCTCCCAACACAGCTTGTTCATCTTGGCCCAGATTTCCAGCAGATACAAGCCTTGGTAATCTCAGCAGCATCTCTGTGCATTTGGGACCTACATAAAACGTCTGAGTTTTTGCTAAGGTCTTTCAGGTGCCGAACAACTATTCTATCTTCCACAGATATTTCTTCAGTGAGCACTTAGCTAAGAGTGGCAATGTAGGTCACTCGTCACTTAGGCCCAGAAGGTGGTTTCATTTCTTTATTTCCACAACATTGAGATCTACAAAGGCCAGCTGTAGACTTGATTCCAATATATTTTTCTCAGATGTGCTGGATTGTGTGACTACAAGCATCAAAATCTCTCCAAAGTTTGTGTTCAATTTATACAATAACATTTAATTGTAACTGAAAAACCATCTTTACTGTCAGAAAGCTAACCAGGCTCTTTTTGGTCATACCAGGTGTTTTAGGATCTGTGCTTTTAACAGTGTTGTCACACAGATGGGAAAATGTTTATAAAGGCTCTACTTGAGGGTGGGGACTGTTAGCACAAAAACTAGCACTCAAGTTGCAAACACTGTTGTGGAAATCTGTGAGAACCAGAAAAAGCTAAAGAGAGGAAACTCCAAGAAAGAAATCAGGAATCCAGAAGTAGGACTAGCATTTAACTCAGTTTCCATGGACCTGCACACCTAAGAACATTATACCTGTGAATTGACAGTGAGGTTATAGCCAGAAACAAAATTACTTCTATTGCATTCAGACTCAAGAGGCCAGGCAATAAAGAGATGGCACATCACCACGTCTCTCCCTTGTTAACTTCTGTTTAACTGCTTCCTGAAGTAATTTCTGAACATAAATTTAAAACTTCCATACATGGTGTCTTTTTATTATCAATACAGAAAATGCTCACCAAGATAGACAATTTAAAATGAATTTCTCTTAAGTGGATTCCTCATTAAAACATCAGTGGGAGATTTGGGGTTTTTTAAAAAAAAATAAAAATTGTTGATTCTTTCCATTCCTGTTAAAAGTATAATGCAGAGGCTAGAAAGAGGGAGGGTTTGATGATTGCTGTGGATCTCCTGCATCATTTAATACAAATTAACAGAAAAGGGGATTATAATGAACTCTGCGTATGAGTACACTGAGAAGCCATACAAATTCAGGGAGTGAAAGAAGAATCCCTGGCAAATAAATGGGACAAGAGTCGCTTTTTTTGGTGAACTGTCAATATGGAACGGATGTTTTATAGACTTCACAGACATGATGTGTTCAGGTAAGATAATACCTCCTTTTCATTGCACAATTGAAACTGTCTTCAGCTGAGCTATTTTTGATTTACACCAAAGCGTAACAGGAGCATCTGGTGATCTTAGCTGATGTTCCACTGTGTATGCTGCTTATTGCTATCAGTGGGTAAATATTAATCGTCTCTTACAGACCTCAGTCAAATGGCTCACCGTAAAACAGCAGCTTGCAAGTTCTTCTTCATACTCCCCTCCTCAATATACTTCCCCTCCAACCTCTGCCTCTCCGGGCACTGTGTACAAAGAATGAGGCACAAGAAAAGTATTCTCTATGAAACCTTCTATAGTTGTGGCCATTTAAACAAAAATTTGCAAAAGTTCAGCTGTGACACAAAGTTTTCAGAATTCTATTTCTCAAAATGACAGGAAGGTATCACAAATTCACTCAGAGCTCTCCCACCCAACTGACAAGAAGACACAAAAAAATTTATTAAACTGTCCTCTCTCTGTTATCTCCACCAGAGAGATCTGGCATCAGTTCAAATGGAGGGATTATACTTCTCTTCCAAAGGAACTGTGGTGGGCATGGTTGATTTGTTACTATGAAGGGTACCCTGAGCAGTCATGCTACAATTTAAAAGCCAAATTCATAAGGCTTGGGACTCCAGATCAAGCACCTGTGTCCCATAGCTAAGGTGGGCTGGAGAGACACCTCTTCTGCCACTGCTATAAGCTATGGCTCACGTTTGTCCCCCCACCTTCTGAATTGACATAGAACATTTTGTATGAAAACTTCTTCCCCCTCCCCCTCAGTTCCTGTCAGCAATTTCAAGTAAATCAAATTCATCAATCATAGTAGCTTCATTAGAGTCACTGATGAGTAGAAAAAAAGGTATTGTAAATTCTCCAGAGATGTTTGGCATGTTGTTATGAATAGGAAGATTTTCTTCTAAAAAAAAATCAGTGGTTCCTAATACATAGATAATAATGTGAACTGTGAAGACTAGTAAAGTTTCAAAGCCAACCTCAAAATAAAGAGAGGATTTATATTATCTGGGAACCCTGATCTCATAGTTGTTATTGGCAAATGCGAAAATTTCCTCAGTATCTATTTGGCAAATCAAAAAGGTCACAGCACCCACAGTCCTAGGCCAAAAGAATTGTCTGGAAAAGAAAAACTGAAGGAATTGTGCGATTCACACTATATTTCAAAAAAAAACAAATCCCCAAATCACAAGCCATTAAACTCCATATACATCCATCTGAACTTAATCTTATATATAATTAAGACAATTAGAAATTCATGTAACCTTTACTAGCAATCATTTTTTGTTCTTTATTTACCTTTGATTTTGCCAGTCTAGATGACCAAGTATTGTCCTTTGTACTGAACCCAAAGTGTTTCTGGACAATAACCTGAACCCAAAGGGTCAGAAAAGCAAAAGTAATTTCTAAGGTTGTTTACAATAAAGATGGACCACAGGAAAACACAGCAATTGTCTTTCTAATGGTTTGACCAGACAAAACACAGCCTTGCCCACCTTTGATCAGCTGTGAAAGGTTTGATATTAACCTGAGAGCAGGCATGACAGAAAGCAAGAAGTTTTTGCTTGATTGTAAGCAACACTTCCCTTCCCAGTCTAAATTCTGTTTGCTTCTCACTTACAAATACAAGTCCTTTTATGCTTCTGGAACAAAAACCTGAAGCTATTAGCTATTGGAACAAGTACTTTGGCTGTTAAAGGCCCAGTTCTAATTTCTGTAGGTGATTAGAGTGGAAAGTAGGTACCACACAAACGTAAAACAAAGGCAGATGCACTGCTGAGAATAAGTAGAGTTGCTTAATGATGAACTCATGCTAAGTTATAGTCAGGACAACAATTGATTCCTCTTAGGTTCTTCCCTGAAGGCTCTATCTATCAAATGTAGCCTCTCCAAGCTACTTGACAAAACTCCTTGTGGCATAAAGATTTTCTTTCATGTTTAATCACTGAGAAACTAATCGATCACTTGACAAATACTAGCAGCTGTTATTGCACCTTCAAGTTTTTAATGAATCAAAAGTTGTCCATGTTGACCGGTATGACCTTTATTTTGGATGCATGTGATCTGTGCTGAAAAGGTTTATAAATGTCAGCACTTATTCCTGCTTAAAATAAAAAATGTTCAAATTCTTTTAGAAATAATCTGTCTCTAAATGATACACACACTAATACCTAAGATATGTAGGCTATTACTATAAAATGACAACTACTATAGATAATTCAACCTACAACTGAATTTTAAAAAATATGTATTGCAGTAGGAATCCAATTTAATATTCTATATGCAAATTTCTAAAACGTTGTAATTTCCTTCCTGTCAGACAATCTCTGCTTATTCCCTTTGCAAGGGAGTCTTTGTTCTAAATAGTTATTTTCCTTCGTTTATCATCAGAAGAATAAACAATCTCTAAAAACTATTCCCCTAACTAAATTGTGAGAATATTTTCTCTGCATGAAAATAGGCGATGTATCAAGTTCTGAATGACTCCTAAGTGATACCAGTTTCAAGAAATACATTTAGGACATACTACAATACCTGAAGGTAAGTCAGTAGACTACCTCTTGAGGAGTGTTTGGCTGCATCTGGGACCTGGGCAATTAATGGGAGCGCAGGGTCATACTGCTGTTGCTCCACTGCTTCAGGAAACTGAGCTTGGCTGTCAGCATGACCTGCGTGGCATCAGGTAGGCAGAACAGCTCGTTCAGAGCCAAGGGGGATGCCTTTCGATTTCTCCGTGCAATGCAGCATGCAAAACAATATGGATGCACTCTCAATCTGCATACACTTCAAGAGGAAAAGTTAACCCTGCGCTCTTCTTTTTGGCGTAGTTACTAAGAAAAGGTCACCCCGATTTGAATCTACACAGTCAGATTTCACCTTACCAAGAAAGAGGCAACTCACATTTAACAAACCCAGTTAAGCCTTATGATTAACGTGAAGAAAAGATGTTTTTACCGGTTTTCAATTTTCCTCTAACTCATTTTTCTCTAGGCAAAGAACAGTTGTTTTGAACAGTGAAATCTGGCAGACAGTTAACCTTTATTTCAGAGAGACAAATTACTTTTTCATCACAGTTTATCAAATCAGCAATTCAGCTCCATAGATCAACACAGTGGGAAAATTTTATCAGGACAGAAAGAGGACTTTACTGAAAACAGATTGGCTCGAGATAAGATATGCCTGCTTCTGAGAGGAAGAATACCAGAGTTTTTCAGGGTACTCCAAAATAAAGAATGGGAGCAGACAAATTTGAGGAGGTAAAATAGCTTGAACTGCCACAAATCTTTTCCTGTAATCTCTTAACGTAGGGAAAGAAGCCAGTCTACTGCGGAGTAAGTAACATAAACCCTGTCTCCACACAGGCTTCATTCACTGCTTCACCTTCCATAACAGCAAAAACAAAAGAGCAAAACAAATTATAGAAAATAATGCTACTTATCAGGGGAGGATTGACAAAGGCATATGTTAAGTGCAAAAAACTTGAAACTAAACTTTGGACTGCTAATAAGAGGCATAAGAACAAATGTTTCAAAGCATGGACCAAGACATCAAGATTCACATTTATCATTAGTTCCAATTGCCAACATGTTCTTGCCCAGCAATACTTAATAGAAACCAGATCTCCTATTTTAAAATCAGTTTGGGTAAATTTGCACGGCCTGCTGCTCCCTCCTCACCTAGCTTTTCCGAGTTCTCTCACCATGCCCAGAAAGCAAACGTGGGCAAGTCCTTTCTCAAAGAACATTGGTTTCTCAGGCTCAGAACTTTCCAACTCTCCTGACACACACTCAATTAAACTGCACTAAGCAAAGCCACACAGTTACAATGATATATAAAAATACAAACCTACCCAAAAGGCAGCAAACTTTCCTCTGGATAAAGGATGAACAGTTTTCATCCCACTTGTGAGTCCTCGCCTTTCAGTGCACAGCCTGCAAGTTTCTCAAGCTTTCAAAAACTACAGCCTGATCTTTTATATGCAGCTAGCTCCAGGTTTGTGACTCAATCTTCACCTCTCCATTCATCTGTCCCAAACTTCATACACCTGCATAGCTTCACACTTAAGCAATCTTATGAAGATGCACTTGAAATCACATCTGTGCTACTTCTTGACAAAGACGAGTTCATCCACCTAAGTTTATTTTTAAGGATATTTTTTTTTCCCTAGGTGTTATAGGTAAATTACAATTTTCGTAGTATAATACTGCCCTGGCGGACTACTCAGAATTAATATCAGAGCACCATAGTATCAATCACCACTATGGAAGAGCTGTATTGACATTTCACTGTATTGTTTCCTCCCTAGGAAGACTGTGAAAAACATTTCACATTTTTTTCCTGGGGTACAAAAATAGAGAATATGTAATCATAATGAACTAACTTTTACATCTTTCACTAAAGTAAACTGGAATTCTCAGGAGTATTAAAGTTCATAGCTCAATATAGTTTTCTCCCTGTTAAAAACAAACTCCTGATATTATAGAAATGTAAATTAAAAAAAAAGTATTCTAGAATAAGTTGTGCTTTATTACTTCCTGATTGCCAGTGCAGCTACTGCTCTTGAATACCATCCTTAATACACCTTGAGGCTAAAGTGAAGTCAGGCGATTCCCCTGAGTTCTCAAGACAAACATCATTTGGGGAATGAGAATAAATAGCTCTGAGAATCTTGAATTATTGAAACAAAGTTACAGCTGAAACATTTCTTCCCAGCTCTGTTTTTCATCTTCAGAGCTTTCTGGTGATGGAAAAGACGATTTTGACCCTTACTCCACATGAAAACAGGCAAATGCCTTTTCCTTTGCCCAACCCAGCACTGAGCAAGCAGCTGCCATGCAAAGAGAAGGATTGGAGCTGGATCCATGCCATCTCCTCCTCATGATTGTGTCCTGGCAGAGCAGGGACAAGCTGTGACCAGCAGAGCTCTCTAGGAAAGGGATTCTCAAAACTGCACTGCAATATAGGACCCTATGGAATACTCCAGAAGTCAACAGAACTTAGAACAAGTTCAAGACTATGCATTTGCAAATCCTACTGCAGAATTCAGGACACATTGCAGCTTGAAAGGAAACATTTACTTTATAAACAACACAACACTGAGGAAAAGGAGACTACAAGTCAGTTAAGGATGTCATTTTTACCAACACAGGTAGAGAGCATGGGAAGGTAGTTAAGTCAAGAAAAGCACATTATTCTCTTTTCATGTAATTGTTCACACTATCAATTTTCTCTGTGCTGAAAGGGACGATGAGGCCTTGCCTAAAGTAACAGTACTGCAGATAAGCATGAAAAGAAAGCTGATTATAGGTCAGATGCTGAAGAAGATTATGAGAACAGGAACAAAGGAGAAATGACATGCTGTTACCATGAACACCACAGATATTATTTTGCTCATTAATTGCTCATTACATCCCATTAAAGTAGCTGTTGCTTCAAATTACGCCAGTGCTCCTGCAGAAAAAAGCATAAAGCAAAATTGTGATTCACTAAGTGTAACAATGAAAAGTGTTTTAACAATTTCAAAGCAGTAGTGCTCTGCATTAGGCTTGGCTGAGTCCTCGGTAGGAGGGCAACTGTCAGAATTCTTAGTAACTTCTCAAACTTTGCTCTCACCAAGCAAAACAGTATAATTCTTTCAAAGGAGAATAAAAAAGCACTTTGCAAATATCAGTGATTTAGGCCTCAGAACACCTTTGGAAATAAAGAAGTAGTATCATCTCTCTGACAAGAAGGCATGTTTTCATGAGTCATAAGTCAGTTTAACACTCCTTTTGCCGCTCATCACAAAGGTGCTGTTGTTCAGCTGACAAAAAAAAGACTGGTGTCACCTTATCTCTCTGGTTTCCAAGCAAACCTCTGCAATATATAAAGTCTGTAACCCAACTCTAGAGAAACAGTACAAGCAAATCAGTATAGTACCCAGCAGCCTAGGTATGACTGAGGAAGGGGGAGGATATGGGGAATTAAGCAGTGAAAATAAGTAACCAGTCTTTCAACAGACCGAAAATAAAACGGTGAGAGATAAAAAAGCCATGAAAGAGATACAGTAAATCAACAAAAGAAGAAACTAATTGTAAGTAAGTTATAACCCAGAATTGTTTTATTGCATGATTTTAATGTTTTGTTTAATGATTTCCAGTAATGCTATCAAACATTCAAAACTTACTCATTTATCCTTGTATCTTCTCCAGTAGCAAAGTGATCCCAGAGCAATGTGATGTATGTGCAATCCTGCTTTCCTTTAGTAATAATAAATCAATAAACGCTTGATCTGGAAAGGTGACTTAATCTATAGTGAATTTAAACCTTTTTCAAATCATTTCCTCTCCTAAGGGTCTTTTTAAAAAGGCAGAGCAACCCAGTAGTTACTTGAATTATGTGGGCCACATTCACTGTTGTCACAGGACAGGAATTAGATCCACCTCAGATGACACAGACTAAACCATGAAAGTGCAGCTAATCCCCACATGAAAAGCAAGTCACCAGATGTACAAATGGCAATTAAATGCCATAAGTACTGAAAAGAAAAGAGTTGGAGAAATGCCCAAGCCATTCCTAACAGGCACAAAATAACAACAATATACTTCATTTTATCTGTTTCTTCTTCAGTCCCCTCCCGCCTTTTGAATGTTCCTTGTAAATTAAAAAAAACAAGGTCTTTTTCTCTTTGTAACACACAGTGCAAGACCTGGATCCATAAACATAAGAACAGCAACAAATTACCTGTGACAAGCTGAATCTAGAACCAGGTCTCTCAAGCCTGTGTATTACAACAACATCACGCTTCCACTCTAGAGGAAAACTCAGGAGAGATTAAAAAGGGGAAAAACACCCCCTAGTAATTCAAAGGATAAAACTAACGATATTGGAAGAATCCCTTTTCTTATAAAAATATGTAATATATTGTTAAGACCTAATAATTTTCTGAAGAGGAGCAAGTCAAAGCCTTAGTAAATAAGTTGCTATGGATTACTTTCCAGAGCTGCAATAAGGTCTAACATGACTTCTGAGTGCTGCCTCATACCTTGTCCTGGGAACAATAGCAACTCCTTTCCCAGCCTTCTAAAGTAAAAAACCCAACCAAACTACCAGAGAACAAAGAACGATTCTGCAGGAGTACATCACTCAGTCAGTGCCACTGGTGGGCAGAGAGAAATTTCTATTCCTTCTTTGCTCCCCTTCTCCACAGCGAGCAGGGGAAGGCACACAAATGCGCTTCAGCATGTATTTCTGGATTTAAGGCCAAATGCAGAGACATAGAAAGGAGCTAAAAAGCTGTCTGATTCATAGTACCTAGGGCATTCATAGAATCATAGAACCATTTAGGTTGGAAAAGACCCTTGTGATCATCAAGTCCAACCATCAACCCTACTCTAAAAGTTCTCCCCTACACCATATCCCCCAGCACCACATCTAAATGACTCTTAAACACATTCAGGGATGGTGACTCAACCACCTCTCTGGACAGCCTATTCCAATGCCCGACCACTCTTTCTGTGAAAAATTCTTTCCTAATGTTCAGTCTAAACCTACCCTGCTGGAGCTTGAAGCCATTCCCTCTCGTTCTGTCACTAATTACCTGTGAGAAGAGACCAGCACCAACCTCTCTACAGTGTCCTTTCAAGTAGTTGCAGAACGATGAGGTCTTCCCTCAGCCTCCTCTTCCTCAAACTAAACAGCCCCAGCTCCTTCAACCACTCTTCATATGATTTGTTCTCCAGGCCCTTCACCAGCTTCGTTGCCCTCCTCTGCATTCGCTCCAGCACCTCAATGTCTCTCTTGTATTGAGGTGCCCAAAACTGGACACAATACTTGAGGTGTGGCCTCACCAGTGCTGAGTACAGGGGGACAATCCCCTCCCTACTTCTGCTGGTCACACTATTTCTAATAGAAGCCAGGATGCCATTGGCCACCTGGGCACACTGCTGGCTCATATTCAGCCGCTTGTCTCTTAGAACCCCCAGGTCTTTTTCTGCCAGGCAGCTCCAGCCACACTGTCCCAAGCCTGTAGTGATGCATGGGGTTATTGTGGCCCAAGTACAGGACCTGGCACTTGGCCTTGTTGAATCTCATACCATTAATATTCGCCCAATGATCCAATTTATCTTTCTGTAAAGCTTACCTATCCTCATGTGAATCAACACTCCTGCTTAGTTTGGTGTCATCTGCAAACTTGCTGATGATGCACCCTGTGTCCTTATCAAGATCGTCAAATAAAGATGTTAAACAGAAATGGCCCCAACACTGAGCCCTGAGGCACACCATTTGTGACCGGCCACCAGCTGGATTTAAATCCATTGAGCACCACTCTTTGGGAGCTTCCAACCAGCCAGTGCTTGATCCAGCAGATCGTATGCTCATCCAGGCCGCGTGCAGCCAGTTTTTCCACACAAATTCTATGGGGGACAGTATTGAATGCTTCTCAGAAGTCCAGGTATGCAATATCCACAGGCTTTCCCTCATCCAATAATCGGGTCATCTTGTCATAGAAGGAGATCAGGCTTGTCAGGCATAACCTGCCTTTTATAAACCCATGCTGACTAGGCCTCATCCCCTGGTTGTCCATTATGTGGCTTGTGATGGCACTCAAGATGACCTGTTCCATGACCTTCCCTGGTATTGAGGTCAGACTGACAAGTCTATAGTTTCCTGGATCCTCTTTTTTGCCTTTCTTGTAGATGGGTGTTACATTTGCCACCCTCCAGTCCATTGGGATCTCCCCACTTAGCCATGACTCCATGTAAATGATGGAAAGTAGTTTGGCTAGCACGTCTGCCAACTCTTTCAGCACTCTTGGGTGTAGCCCATCCAGTCCCATAGACTTGTGTGTATCCAAGCAGCATAGCAGGTATTATAAAAATCCTCTTTAATTGTGATGCCCTCATTCTGCTTCCCCTCCCTGCCTCCTAGCTCATGAGGCTGGGTGTCCAGGGAACAGCCAGTTCCACTCTCACAGCAATATCACCTTTATTGGCCCTTATCCTAATCCAAACACTCTCAGCCCCGTTATCACTATACTTAATTTCTGAGCTCTCATAGGATTCTCTAACATACAGGGCCACTCCACCACCTCTCCTATCTATCCCTCCTAGGGATATTCAGCAGCCTATTAAAAAAAAAAAAAAATCTGCATTAAGTGAACTGCACTCTTAAAAGTAACCTATTTACAGACTGCAATTCATTTATTCATACATCAGGCAAGTGAAAAAAATCATTGTGCCAGTAGGTAACAACCCAAATGACCAAATGTATTCAACACAGAAGAGTACTAGATAAAACCAATCGCTAGATTAAACTTTGAGGAGTAAGCTCAATCTTGTTCTTTATTTCTTATATGATCACCACAGCATACGAAGAACAGTCCATACAGGGAGCATCTAGTTGGTTCCCCAGTAGTGCCCAGAATAAATCCATTAATTAATCGAGCATAGATTTATTGGGAAGGATGGGAAACTTTATCACCCCAGTCAAAGTCCACAGTCCATCCACGTGGCTCCACAACCTGTCAGCCCCTGTGGTCTGTAGGATACCTTTTCCCAGAGCTCGCCCAGCCACCACCCCCCATGTCTCCTCTGGTGCAACTTTTATTACTGGAAGAAAGCAATGTGTAAGAGTGTTCACTATGATCTTTAAGAAGTTGTTTCTTTGGATTCTAAGCATATCTTCCCTCATTTCCCTCAGTCTGTGGCAGAAGTGCTGAGGGGCAACTGCTTCGTACTGCAGCCTGTTACCTGTCACAGTTCTTCAGTTTAGGTGGGAAAGGCCTGGCCAAGCCTGGAAGCCCAAATCCTTCAGTCAGTCCTGGCAAAAAAGTAGCTCCTTAGCCATGACTCTGCAAATCACCTTCAACAGCACCCCCGGTTCAAACTGTATCTTCAATTACTTTTTTAATGTAGAAAATACACTTTTAAGCAGTGTTTCAATTAATTATAAGCACTAAATGTACTATGTATATCATCATATTGTCTTATATTTTTAGTATTACATCTACTGAAATTCTGAAAAACTACACAGCGCAGGGCTAGGGTCACATTCCATTCTGATTCGAGTTTAGGTCACTGGCTTTTATAACTGGCACTTATAATGGATTAATTTATAAACTTAAACATACCCTAAACTCTGAGCAGTTTTAGTTCTAAATAATAGATTTTGCAGCAAAATTTCAATTCAATTGCTGCAAGAGGTAGATGTATTTGTACAATACATTACACAAGACACGCCAGCTCACAGCAGCAGGTGGCCCTCTCTCAACCTGGAATTATATATAGCATCCATTACTGACATGGAGTGAAGTACAAATGAATCACCTATCACCAGAAAAATTTATAGCAGGAAAACACCTGCCTTCCCACCTGTTTCTTTGCATTCCTCTGTGCAATTAAAATGTGAGCTTTGATTTAAATAGCTATATGTTAAAATCCATAGACTAGAAGTAAGGACTTGTTAAATAGGTTAAGTAGTAGGAAATAAATGAAAACAGGAGCAGCTCCTTGGAGTTGGTTCCGAGACAGCTTTTTCTTATCCAAAACACAGAGTTATTTTAAAATCTGAGGTTCCTTCCAATCTGAGTTCTGTGATTTGTGTGGTTACTCAAAATGCAGGTGACCTTCACCTGCATTGTTGAAGAAAAAACACTTTTTCTTCCTACAGTCAAATTCTGTTGTCATTTGAGAAAAGTACAAAAGACACACACAGTGGGTGTAGAATTGTTTTTAAACAAGTGGAAATTGTAAATTTTAAAACATTATCTTCAGCACATCAGTGCTCTGTTTCTGGGCCAAGGAAGCCAAAAGTCAAGGAAAATGTGAATAAACTCTTAAAATATTAGAAGCTTAAAGTCTACAAATAAAATGCATGCGATTAATTTAAAATAAGTGATTTGAAATTACAGTTGTTTTTTTTCTTCATCAACTTGTAATTGCAGTCTGTGGGACACAGCTTTTGCTAACAGCACTGCGGAATTTGGGCAGGGTAATTATAAGAAGCAACTTTTCTTCTTCAAGAATGAAAAGTGACTTGTAAATTTTCCACCTACTTCATATGCAATGAAAGGAGAACAGAGAAAGTATAGGCATAGCAGAGCCACTGCTTTTACTTTCTAATTCATCTCACAACTCTCCTGACCTTGGTCTTTAATTTAAACCATTACCTCTCTAAATATGAACACATCATCATCTGCATTTTTTGTAACGGTACTTGAATATGGGACAGTAGGCACAGGTGGTTCTTTAAAATATGGCCACAGCAAAAGGCATATCCACATAATTTTCTATAAAACTCCAGGCAGCCAGTACAGAAGAGTTTAGGAATGACAGATTTCAAAGTAGCAGAAAATAGCAACAATACTCCACACATTAAATAAATCTTCCTCAACATCAATGGCCACTCTCTTGCCACGAACTTCAAAACTGCATATTTGGCATATATAATTTGAAATGAGATAAGCTCTTCCAGTTCTTTCCAGAGGTGCTTTTTTTTCAGTTATTAAATTCACTATCTTCCATATACAAGAAGCAGGGAAGGAAAATTTTTAAAGAAAAAACACCCAATAAGTGCCACAATTGGGCAAATAACACTCTGCATCTTAGTTTCTCTAACTGTAAACTAGAGGTAACAGTCACAACCTTTGTTAAATTGCTGTATAAAGATTTCTACTAACCAGGAATCATTTCACACAATACAGACATAAAACTATCTCCAGGGTAAAACAGAGCAGCTGTTTAATGAAGCACAGCCACACAACATAACACAATTTTATTCCAGGAGCAAAACCAGAAAAAAAGCAATTTTCAATTTTCTTCTTTTTGACAACAGTGTAAATAAAAGACAAGGAGCTATTGGAAGTTTGATCAAGCCAAAGATTTCTTCCCTGAAGAGACTTCTGTTGGGGACATTTATCCTAGAGCTGACTTTATCCAAAGACAGTCTAAAACAAGTTACTCATCCTTTAATATTGCCACTTTTTGTATAAACTGAAACAAGTACTTAAAATAGACCAGGAAATCTCCAGTTCCCCCAACACTTCTATTTACACAAAAATAGACGACACTCCTTGTATAGTCTCCTTAAAAGATGAACAGTAACACTTTGAAGAAACACTTTGAAAAAGACATATTTTTATGGTTGACTTCGTGCAAGTTGTGTAACATAAATTCATGCCGATTATTATTAACTTTGAACAACAGCTACTAATAATTTTTTTGTATTTCTGCAATACCCCTGGCCCATAACAAGCCTCCAATGAACACACACACACACACATATATATATATATAAGGTCATACAAGACCTTTCCTTAAGCATAGATCAACCACTCTGTCAAACTGTCACTTCAGGATTTTTTTTAAGGATCTAACGTGCACTTTCATATCAGTTCAGGTACACTCACAACAGTGGTTTCTTTGATGCACTCTAGTGAGTTGCTTTAATTTTTTTTAAACTATTAGAATAATATTTTGGAATTGAATCTTTGATAGACATTTGCAGCAACCAGCAACAGGATGAGATGGCAATTCAGTATCAGCTATTTTGTGTAAGGTTGCAGCTAGGATAGACACTAATTTTGCCTCTCTTCTTTCTCCTCATTTCCCAAACAATCTTTCTTCAGCAATGAAGCAAGTAGTCATTGCCAACAGTTCAAGAGGAACTTACAGCATTTCACTAATACAGCTATTTGAGCACATTCTTTACAAAGTTTTGGTATTATCTTCAACCATGCATGTCAGATTCGTCCAAGGACAACTTCAGGGTTTGGTAATTTCCTTCAGGGTCCTGCATAAGCAAAGACACTATCAAAAAAAACTCAGCAGGTAACAAAATTTCTCATGTGTATAACAAATGCAGAACCTAGTTAGGAAAAACAAACAAACCATCAACCCTTACAGCAAATATTATTCAGTCCCAAAGATGCTGTAACGTTGTAATGGAAATGCATATTTATAAAAATGTAAGGGCAGAAACTACAACAAATTCCCTTTCGGATTATTCTTGTCTACCATACAAATACTTCAGAAAAATTTAGGGACACTCTCTATAACGAATTAAGTTGGTGGATATATACACAGTTAAATATGGCAATATTAAGTGTTCATAGTTTCAGAAAATAGCATGAGCTTTCAGAGCATTGGTCAGATTAACTGCATGGCAGGTCTGCATTTTTTTTTATTTGATTGTTCTCATATTTTATATTATACAAGCTTTGAGGAATACAAGAAGGGAAATCAGGACCTTCACAGGAGCAGCTCAATTGTAACTTCCCTTCGTATATTTTTCTTCATTTGCACATAACCAACACCACTTAAATTATTTTAAAAGAAGATTGATCTGTATAAGCAAGAAGTACAGCAAATAAGATT
This sequence comes from Gallinago undulata, assembly GCA_026546715.1. NCBI lineage: Eukaryota > Metazoa > Chordata > Aves > Charadriiformes > Scolopacidae > Gallinago > Gallinago undulata. The sequence goes on from JAOTQQ010000071.1 coordinate 11,250,432, forward strand.
CTAATATTTTCTTTATTTGCTTTAATCCTTTAAAGACTCAGCTGCACACTCAGCAGCTGAAGATTCTGGAAGTCAGGATGCAACTGGAGTCAGTTACCATCTGAAAAGCAGTCTCTCATTCTTCATAGGACTGGTACAGTAAGAAGATTTTTAGTCTCATCGTGCTTGGGGAATGTGGATTTTAGCAACAACAGGACAGTAAAATAGGAAGTGTCGGAAGGGAAGTTTGGAGTCAAATTCCTGGAGTCAAATTCTCTCTGTCCTGGATAGAGAGCCCAGGACAGGTTTGCAGCCTCTGCTTTCAGATGCAGAACATCTTTTCAAAATGTCTACCACTGGTGACATGTTTTCAACTTGCATTATTTATCTTCTATTTCACTAAGTTCTAGCTAAATATCAAAACAGTGCAAGCTCTCAGAGCCTGTCAAATCACCAGTTCAATGTGAACTTTCACATTGAAACTCAGGGCTCTTCTGAATTCATCTACAGACTACTTGAAAACCGGTAAAAGAAAATCTTTAAAGAAAACAAAAAAAAACCTATTTTTTTCCATATATAAGAGTAAACTTCAGCCAAAAGACACAAGCATATGCATACAAGTTAGATAGCTAAAGCAAATGCATCAAGAGCAGGAGGTGATACGGTACTTCACAACTAAAATGTATCAGTGACTCTGCAGGGCACCAGGCCCACTACACAGCTACAGTATTTGGGCTTTGCTCCTCCAAGAAGCCTAAGTCAAGAAACCAGAGTTTCTGACACTGCCTACAATACCACAAAGGGGGGGGGAGAATAAAAAAAAAAAAAAAGGAAGCTGATGCTAAAATACAAGTCCCATGCATTTTCTGATCTTACTTTATTCTGAAGGAAAAAAAAAAGTCTAGCAGGCAAATTACAGCTGCCATTACAATCCTCAGAAGCAGCAAGTTAAAGTGTTTGCAAACAACACTCCCTTTCCACCACACTGGAGCACTGGAACAGCCAGGACTACAAATGCTTGCAAATAGTATTATTTCACCCTTATTGAACACATGTCCTCCAGCGTTGCTGAGTTCAGTACCATTGTTTTAATATAGTCTGTAGTTATTTGATGTCATCTTCTTCAAGATCAAAGTAAGTTGTAATTTTCAATTTGTAATTTTGTGCAGGGGAAGAGAAGTGAAAGAGAAAGTGAGTTGACAGTTTTAAAATGCCCCCGTTTCTGGCCATTCTTAAATATACAAGATGCAAGGCTGGGATGCCAAAACATGTCACACCAGATTCCATATCTCTAGTTCAATTACTTATAAGCTTTTCTCTGGAAACACAGGGTTGTTTTCCACTGGCTGACATAAAACCAAAAGAATCATTAAAATAAAGGCACGTTCTGAAAACAAACTCATCTTGCATCCCTCATAGCATACTGGATGAAGTAGTGGCACTTTCAGAGAGTTAGGTCTATGTCAGCCACCTAAAAATGCAGTTTCCTCTAGGTTATTTAACATATTACACACATGCTCCTTCATAATATTTTCAAATGAGCTGCATCAGGACATAAATGGCTTCCCATAAGAAAAAAGTGAAACAGACTGATTTACCGGCTGAAGGTTTCTAGATGGACGCTTTTACACTCATACTACTCATCTTTAAGGACACTGTCCATTTAGGAAATTACACTTCTGTGAGAAAAATAAGGGATGAGTGCAACTGAGTACAAAATTCTGCTGGCTCTGCTGGTTTACAAATCTGGCATTTCTGTGACAGACACAGAAAAGTTCACAGATAAATTTCTTTCTGAATAAACCTGAAGTGTCCTGCTTTTTTCTCAGACCATACAAGTGCATCCATTTTTTCAAAGAAATAACAAATGACCTTATTCATCTGGAACTTCCTTCTCTGCCTAGACAGTATATTTCTCCTCCCCCCTTAAAGAAGCAAAAATTAGCAAGGGAACTTTCCTTTCAGAACAGAGGATCACTGGTCAAGAAAAACTTGAATATGAATCCACATCAATCAGTGTCACTCAACACACTTCTGAGTCTGGTTTGTTTGTTTCTTAAAGATTTGCAGAGCCCTACAATCAGAGAACGAACATTGGAGATTTGTTACAAGCATATTTGAAGTGAGCTCAATTTTTGTTGGCATCACTATTGATATAAAACCTGAAAACTGCACAGAAGGAAGACAATGGGTCATGTATTCAGCCCATTCTAACATCTAAAACTCTATCCACTACCCTCACAAAGTAGTTTGTGTTTCTAAAAAACTAAAATATTGGAAAAGTTATACAAGCAAATAAGATATGCTGATATGAAAAAAATCTCAATTACAGATGACTAACATAGGCATGATGTTTATTAATAGACAATACATTGAAGTTCAGTGGATGACCTTCTGTTATGACAGCTTTTAGATTCTAATCAATGAGAAAGGCTTGACAATTCTGGTAAAGTTTTTACTGTTTACTGGCAAACTATGTCTTTCAAGTCTCTAGATTAAATTATAAGACTTAAGCAATGAATAAACATAGAAACACATAGAAAAGTACAAATGAGAACAAAAACCAAAAAATAAAATGTGACTTTTTAAAAATTCTGAGAAGGATTTTGTTTTATTCTTGCACATTGTAGTCTCAGATCTTATTAATAAAATAGCCATTTGTCTTCTGCCAGCAAACAATTTAGTTCACCAAAATGCTTCCACTGCTTTCAGAGAAAAGTGTTAGATCACTGCAGCTATGGATACTTTAGCCACTAGTTTGATAAAACAGGACCTAATTAGGAGATCAAAGCAGCTAGTCAAGAGATCCATGTATCTGTCTACACTGTATGATGCTCAAGGGTTTTACTTCCAACACTATTTCGTCTCATCCCCTGGACTGAATGTTCCCATCATAAGCACAATTCAAAGCTGTTCAAACAACAAGTCATTGGTTTGGACTCTTACATCTCCATTAGGTGTCAAAGTTGTGTACTTAGAACAGAATTTTTTAGTTTCTTTCAAAAATACACAGTGCAAGCACACCAGAACTGTTCTACAGATGCAACCAACATCCTTAAAAAGTTTTTACTACTACCTAATCAAAACAGTTATCAAAGCATCATTTGAACAATAGAACTGTAAGCACAGTCCAGAAACAGTCAGGAATGGTTGTTACGTATGTGTACATACAATAATAGCTCATTGTCCTCAGACGATGCACTACAACCAGCCTGTTCCCTGCACTCACAACATAGTTAATGGCTGTAGATTCTCACTCGACTACTACCAAAATTTTAATTAGAAGTACACAATTTGCAGCTTTGTTGCCACTTTAAGTAAGGCAGAACTCAAAACTTTAGGATTTGTGAATGCCATGTCAAGTGCCTGATTTGTTTGACCGGACACTTCAGGTCAGGTATCCTAAGCAGAGTAGAAGGAAACTCAAGAAGGGCTGACCGAGCTCCCCGTGTATGGAGAACGAGAAAGTTGGAATCGCGCTGCTGAGCGAGAGCTCGGTAGGTGTTCTTGTATTGGTGGGAAGGAGGCCTTGGGATCAGTAAAACAATGTCCTTATATGGTGATGTGTGTGTGGTGTGAAATATAGCAAACAGATAGCAATGTACCGAAATAGTAATGTTTTGCTTTGTTAGCCTAGGCAGGCTAAACATTTAAATGTAGCCAATTGTATTGCTCACAACAGTGTATGGACATCCACTTGTAACCTATCTGTGTAAAGAGCACAACGTGTGATCAAAAGACAGAAACCATATATGCTGAAAAAATGAAACAATAAACATCTTCGCTTCACCACTTAGCGGAGTCTGTGCCTCTTGTGCCACACCTGTGGAAGGTACAGCAGTTCCTGACAGACAACTTTCTACAACAGGGTTTGGTTCCCCCCCCCCGCTTCAGTGGTTATTCCTATGGCCAATATTTTTGGATACATCCATCTCTTCTACTGTAGAATATCTATATCTATATCTATGAAGAGTTTCTTCACTGGATTATTTTCTCAGACTCTTTCAGACACTCCTCACACTCCTCAGCTTCTGACCTTTCTGTAGAGCTTACATAAAGCCGGTATGGCTATTTTGGTGTTTCTTATAGACATATACAGGCCTGTAAGATTTTTTAGTGATTCCCTGATAGCATTTACCAGTCACTGATTAATTCTATTGTTTGTGCCTAACTTTAAAAAAAAAGTAAAAAAAAAAGTGAAGGCTTTCCCATAGTATTCCACACAAACAGAACTGAGCAATAACAATAGTTCTAAATTTGAAGAGCTCTTAAATCTCTGCTTTTGGTATGAAGGTTAGGGTTTGCTGTTTGTTTTGTGGGTTTTTTGGGGGTTTTTGTTTTTTTTTTTTTAAAGTTCATAAGGAAGCACCAAGGTTCTCAAACCCCACCAGGGAATTCAGCCAGATAACTGCCACTGAAGCTAAAGATAATTGCCTGCCCTTAATCTTTTTCTTTTTCCCTCCAAACCATCATCCCTAAACCCTGAGCTCAACCTTGCTGCTTTACTCAGCAAAACAGAATAATTCATCTCAAACAACTCACATCCAAAGCCCTCAACAACCGCTCACCACTCAGCTACGTAACAAAGTTCCTTTCTGTGTTGCAGATGAGCTACCTGCAACAGCAGTGGGTTCAGCTTCGCTTCCGGGCTTTCAGAGACAAGTGTACTTAGCCTGCCTGTAAACAATTTACCAGCAATGTCAATAAGTGATGGTGGACAAGCCAAGCCTGACAAAGGCTACTGGAAAAGGACTGATGAATCATGCCCCCCAGGACAAGTGGAGGCAGTCAATTCAAATAAAAGATGCTTTTGAACAATTTATGTGCTGCTGCTTTGCAGGCTACTGATTAGTTCAGGAGAAACACTCTTACAGCAGACCTGGTAGAGGTGACATACTGCAGGAAGAACCTCCTTTGCACAGGAGGTGATGTTACTTTCTGTGATTATTACACTGGCCCAGGATTAAGCAAATTAAGTACAGAGAGTACAGTTCACCCAACAAGAAAACATAAGGCAATTCAAACACAATAAGGCAAGCAACTCCAGATACTAGCCCCTCTGCAGCTACTAGTGTCTCCGTGCGGACGGCACAAACCTTCTCTAGTCTGCAGAATGTACCAGTATCGACCCCTACATTTTGCACTTGATAAGCCATTGCTTCTTCTCCAATTGTAGAGTGAAACTTCAGTTGCAACAGAAACGTTAAAGATGCTGTTTTCAACAGGTGCTGCTGCTAGATTTACCACCTTCTACTGCCTCTCAGTATCCTACTGAAGAAACACTTGGGGACAGCTGCTAATTCATCTTTTCTCAGTCTTTAAATTAATGGGAAGTTATCACATAATGGTGTCAGCAAACCATTTGTTTGCATAAACTCATCCATTTCTTATATTAGCCCTGAGAACTCATATTATGCTTATTCATTATGGCTGTTAAAACTGGGGCTTTATCATGTAAATCTGTCACTGGTATCCTTTACTTACCTTTGCAAAAACTTGTAGGAACTGTCTGATTCAGGGAGAAAAATACAGCAAGTTGATTCCCTGCCTGATTTCACATCAATAGTCATTTCCATAGATATAAAAAGGTTACAGTCAGAATTGACCATACTCCTAAACCAATATAAATAAAATAGAATGACATGCTGGGGAAGAGGGGTGATACTGTTCTCGCGTTTGAAAAACACATACATTCCAGCATATTCCCCTACAGTAGCTCAGATTCTAGCCTTCATCATAATCCTCTGGTTTAGGACTCAGTTTTTCCATTTATATGGGCTGTAAGATTGGGGCAGATCATAGATAACACAAGTGAAGGAACCTGACAAGCGAAATGCATCATCATCAAGGCATTGAGCTTGGATTTTGGCCTCTCTATGAACATAGTTCATTCTCAACAAGCACACATTCAGTTCTGGAAACTGCTCTTTTGTTTCTGCCAAACACCCAAACAAAAGCTCACTGGGGGAAGTTTTAACTAGTGCTCTCCACACACAGGCACATTCCGCAAAGTATCCATCCCCATTTGTTGAACACATAAAATGCTTTTAGCACAACAGCTGGAAGTACTGCAGCATCATCTGATATTGCTGTAACCATTTATCTGTTCCCTCATAAGAAGGAGGCAGAGTTCAGTCTCAGAACATTAAGACCGTTAGCATGCAATAAAGGAACTAAAGGGACTCTCAGTTCCTCTGTGATAATAAACTTCTTCAATGACTACATCCTTGCTGAGTTCTTCTCCAACTTAAAATTAAAACTGGGACGGAGCAAGAATGAAACAACACATTAGTGTGGAAGAATAGGGGACATCCTATGAAGAACTGTATGCAATACAACCACCATGAATCATCAGGAACTACAGCCAGGTGACAAGGCAATCAATTTCATATGCCAAACCTAGATAGAGAATAAGTCTTAAAGCTTAGCACCTGGATTTTTAAGAGATATGAGAAGAGAAACTCAGCACTATGGGCTCTGTGTAAAGAAACACTTGGACATAAGTGAGAGAAATGTGATCACACCTTGGTCAGAATCAAGTTACAGCCAATTCCTTTCTGCGACATGTCAGCATTTATCAATGAACTGGGTACTGCTAGATTGTGCCTTGGATAAAAAGGATGGCCTCAAAACCCTAGAACAATTTTGTTCTATCAAATATGTTTATAAAAGTGTGATTCCATTGACTTCGTCCATGGGAAAAATTCATACTCAGTTTCAGTTTCCTTAAGTTGTTTTGCACTTAGGGTAGTAAAGTAGCCAATAATTAAGCAGACAAAAGACACAGTCTACACACATCTGATTCCAGTTCCCTCCAGGGGACAATGCCATAGAAGTCCAGAACTTTGGAAGAAAATCTAAAAGATCTCCTTCCTTATGCCAAATATTCTGGACAGATGTTGCAAGACATTAACCTTACATGAGAACTGTTGCTGTCCTCTTGCTAAAGTCATTGCTAGAATTTAAGTTTCATTCTCACAGGGACAGAAAACAGCCCTGGTCTAAATGGAAAGGAAGTGACTGGATGCTGCAAAGCTGTGACTGCCACGGTCACACACACCCAGCAGAACACAGGGGATGGCAATGCTAGGAATGGCAATGACAATGCAAACTTCTCAACATTCGCTGATGCCGCTTGCCGACACTTTATAGCTTTTGAGTAACACCTAAACTCTTTATAAGACAGTTAACTAAGCACTCAAAGGATCAATTTTTTTCTTTATCTCTTCTCTCCCTGGAAAAGAAGAAACTTATCCTGGGTTTGACATCTATGGGAATGGTAAACCAAGAAATTTTGCAGAGAGAGAAGGCAATTTCCACTTCTTTTCTCAGAATAGGATTCCATTTTCTACAATAATATACTATTTTCTGCCTTTTCCTTATCACAGATTTTTATGCTGCCTCTACAAAACCAGACTACAAAAAATATCCCTGTCAGTGTGTTGTTCTGTCACAAAAAAATTCCCTCTGCAATCTTTTAGAAATAGGATTCTTGGTGTATCAAGATATATTAAATGGTAACATCTGAGAATGATGAAGGAATCACATATACATTTAGTGATTTTCCAGTCATCTCTCCCTCCTATTTTTCCAGCAAAGAGATTTTAGTACCCCTTTTAGCATTTGTTCATGGTGGTAATGAATAGCTTAAACAATTACACCAAAATTAAATGCAATTTTTGTATCTGCTCTTAGTGCTGATCTGGAAGACAGAGGAGTTCCTGATGCCCACTTAATTCTTCAAGTTACTGCAACAACAACATAAAAAGACTTAGTCTGGTCAATGTTTATCTTAAATACAGAACTGTTTTCTCAACAGCAAAAGTAGTTAAAAAAAAAAAAAAGAGAGAAAACAAACAAGGAAACCCTACGTACCACTGAAAGTAGTCGATTCCTGAGTGATGCTGGCATTTCCTTTAAGATGTATTTATCCTGTGCTTTGTCTTTGGCTAACTCACTCTCTACTCAGAGTATCTGTACTGAAGTACATAAGAAGCTGGATGTAATTTTGATATTGGCAAGCTTAACTGAAGAGGACATAATAATACATAGAGAGTGATAATCCAGGGACTGCATGATAGAGAAATGGAATTTGTTGGAATGGATGGAACTTGACAATTTTCTGTTACTGTTTTGGGATTACAACAAACCTGCAGCCAAACTAATTGTGCCATGATGGTTAAGGTTGTGTCAGCACTTTTCTTGTAAACCTCTTTTCCATTGCATTTATTACTACATAAAATGTTTTTCAGAGGCTGAAACCTGGCGTGAAAGACTGTATTTATCTTTAGGAACTTCAAGAAAGAAATCCAGCCCCTCTTAATAGAAGGGAAGAAAAAAAAGACTGCTAGTTTGAGATACATAACTTTACACTGCTAGTCTTACCAGCACCATGCATATTCTCCATGCTAAAAAGAAATATAGGGAAAAACACGTTGTTGATTCAAAGCTTTGTAGCTTCATTTCAATTTAGAAAACAAAAAACACATGCAAGGTACCTTTTCTTGTTATGGAGATTTTAAATTTTATGTAGCATATGTAGTGATTTTTCCCTGGATATCCAAATACAGTGCCACAAACAGGCCCTGATTATACCCCCTGATCACACAAAAGGTAGAAATAGTCTATGAATTGCCCAACACATGCTTATTTTTAAAAACCCTCTTGTGGTATGCATTTATTTTGCGATTCTACTAATTATGGTTAGAAAGAGATTCACCCTAACTAGAAGATCTTCAAAAACACAAGAACAAAGAAAAGTAGGAAGTCAATAAAAACTTGCCACAGGAGATTGGGAAGTATGGTAAGGCCTTAACACTAATTGTAACTTCCCAGGGAAGCACTGCAGGTTGATAAGCTCCCAACTGCAACCACATTGGCAAACCTCAGTATACAACTAAGAGGCTGGAAGCCAGAAATTCCAAGTATAGAGGAGCACTAAAACATTTATTCTGGGATAAACCTGCTACCTCATCACATAACCTCATTATCTAATAGATAAGGAAAACTGCATTTAATATAAGGGTGAAGAAACTACCAGAGATTAGATCATCCACCATCCTTTAATATATCAAAACCATCTAAAGCTTGTATTCTTTCTATTTCACAGAATTTACTGCACACTGAACTTCAAGAGGTAGTCAGATGGCAGTTTGTCTTTAGAATAATTTGGCTAGTCTTCAGATATTTGACAGCAATACCAAATTGAATCCCATACAAGATTCACAGCAACATTTTATCTGAAATTAGATTCAAAATACCTTAGATTCAACTCTCTGTACAGTGGTGATCTCAAATTTGTTTATTTTTTTTTCTTTAGTATTGCCAGACCCACCAACTCATACTGGATTAAACACCCCAGCTGGCTTCACTCTTATACCCCCTATCACCAACAGCAAAGGACTGAGACTCAACAGGACACTTCTGCAAATTCACTTTAAGAAACACGGATAAAATGATGATTTTCTCAATATTGCTCCTCTGGGACACGTGTGCAGGTCTAGTACTTTCCATGCAGTTCAGAGGTGCAATAGAAAGCTAATACACTGTTCTGCACTAAAACTCAGGAGTAAAGATTCTGGCACAAGTAGTCAAAAAACCTCTGGTTAGTTCTTCTGGAGCTGTATCACTTGTGTGTGCCAAGAGGAGTAAAATTGGGAAAAAAAAGTGCCCTATTTGAGTCAGTAATTCAGCAGATACAAGCAAACAAAAGATCTGAAACGTAGGAGTTCAATTTTAACAAAGACACTCCTTTTAAAGAGCAACTTAATATCTAGATTGCCAATTTCAGCCTTGTGACCTATCTGTTGGAACACAGACAGAAGGAGGTTACAAGCCTTAAAATTGTTTCAGCAAAGCCTCTACACAGCCCTTTCTGCTTCAACGGAATTCCTTCCTAAAAGCTTTTTTCTTGCACAACTACATAAAGCTTTGGCCTTTTTCTTTCTAACTTTTTTCTCCTTTCCGTATTTCCTTGCTGTAAACACACATTTGAGACAAAAGAAGAAATATTAGAAGGACAACTGAACAGCAATCACTACCCAAGTACTGCCTCATGTGCAAATGATTTTACAAAGCCGGACAGTGCCTGTGCTCCTGAGTAACTACCTGGAGCCACACCACACCTCATAGGAGATTAATGAACTTTATGAAGTGGAAAAAGACTGAGGCAGGCACAGTGCTATCAACAGAAACATGCATTATTTTTGCTTCAGGACGACACGTCAGAATCTGTAAACCCTTTCCATCTCCAAGGGCATTCAACCTTCATAGTTAAGGACACGTGCGTTCAGGACTTTGTTCAAATCAAACATCTCAAACTGATCCTCCTCAGCCTTGTTTACGTGCCCTGTGAGTCTCTTTCCCATTCCATGCCCCTTTCATTGTACAGCTTCTGCTCCCTGTGCTGAATTAAGTTTAAACCAGTATTGTACCCTTGTCTATTTATAAAAAAGTGTGAGTCCACATGCACTCATGCTCTTCATACCTTAAAATTAAAAAAAAAATTAAAATTCTCCTATTCATGTCAAGCACTGGCACACAAAATATTCTACCCTTGCTGTCAGAATTTTTTTTTTCTTCATTTAACTGGCATGCACTACCAAAATACATTTGTATAGGAAAAATAAACACACCTTTTATTGAAGAGAATAAAATGAAAAATTATTCTAAGATTTTCTTTTGATCTTTTGTAACTATAGCGATTCAATCCCATATTAAACAAGCTTTGCTTCTGCAGCATATTCCCTTGAAACAAAGAAAACTATAGTCGCAAAAGTGTTGTTCATAATGAATAGAGTTGAATTTTCAGATGGTCACAACACTGGGCCATCAACATCTAGAGATTTCTGGTGGATGTTGGAGTTTGACTCCTTTGTAGTCTACCTACAGAAATACTATTTAGAGCCCCCAACATTAAAAATTCATTATACTGGTACTACTTAGAAATACAGTCAGAATGTATGTGCCCTAAGAGCTTCTATTCACACAGGAAGAAAAAATAGTTGCATTCAAACCTGATGTTTGAAATACATATTATAAATACAAGATAGTGGGAGACTATCCATATGTATATATTGTAAAGATAGCTTCATGTACAGATCCACACTACACAGCATTCCCAATGACTAGCTCCCCATGACTAAGTAGTTTCTTTGTATCTTCTACCTCTCTGAGCTTCTCTGTGTTGCTGTCATTTTATTTTCAAAAATCTTACTGTAAGAGGCACAGTTTCTCTGCACCTCCAAAAACAAACTATTTTTCTATAACAATGACTGTGGGGGGGAAGAAGCAGGCCTTGCACTGCTTATTGGAGGTTGCCAGTGAGGATTATACACACAAATGTGTTTCAAAAGCTTTGGGAGATGAAACAAATATTATAAAACTCATTCCAGGGAAAGGTAAAACAGCGCATCTCTCAATCATTTCCAAGGTCTCAAAAATACTAAGAAATAAATATTTGTTAATTCCCATCATAAAATTCCCAAGTCACCACAACCACACGCTGTTCAAGAAGGCCTTCAGTGCTAGGGAGCGGCAGGACCAGTCAGGAGCTGAGTGTGACAGGGTAGGCACTGGCCGCATTCTTCCCGACGTGGGGCACAACCCCACCATACCTGAGCAAGGAGAGCAGAGCTGGCCAGAAACAGTAGCTAGGGTCGGCACATTCAGCGACTGCCACACAAGTCCACATGGATGCAGGAGGCCTGGGTTCAAGCCAGGAAGTCAAGTCAGAGCATCAAGATCAGGATCAGCAAAGTAAATGGTCCAGCACAAGCAACAGAGCTCAGGCAAGCAACCCCCAAGCAAAACCAGGGAGGTTTCCAACACAGCTTCTCAGTGCTCTTCTCTCAGCAGCCTCATCCCAGGTCACAGCTGTACACATGAAAGCTGGCTCTGAGTACAGGCAGCAAAGGCTTAGGACAGGGGAAGGAGTTGCACTTAGGGCCTGACACCTACTAATTGGAAAGCAGATGTATTATGGAATCCACCTTAAGTAAAGCCATATATACCAAGGTGTTGACTAATAATACATCTACTTACTTAAATCATAATTAGCTTGAGCTTCTGAATGATAACAAATTTTGAAATGATTCTACAACATTAAGAACATCAGAGTGACTTATAAGATGCAGAGAGCCATGAAGCCACATGCATTGAGGCTCTGGAGATTATGAGAAACTGATTTAAGCTGCACAATTTAAGATGATATTCAAATTTTTTGACAGTTCTTTCTGACCTGACATGGTGCATCTAGGAGACACATTCATAATGGAGAGAATATATGCATTATATATACACACACCCAGAATGGGTTGTACAGCAGCCATTTTTCTCTCGCTCCTACTGCTTTAGATGTATACCATTAAAAGAGTTTTTGTCTTTAGATTGTATTTGTTACTTAGGGGTGTAGCAAAACTTTGCTGATACAGGACATCAATTTGGTATCTTGAAACATTAGTCTGCCCTGGTAAAGGCGCAAGGAATACAAATGGCACTGATAAATATGTTTGTTCTGCTACCAGTGCTACAGTTAGAAATCAAAACACCATTCTCGAACCATAGTGGATGCTTATTACTGAGTTACAACCTTAGTATCCAATGTGCAAAGTTATTGCTGCTAAAGGGTACTAAATCTGCGGTGGCTCAGTGAAGAACTGAAATTGCAGTTACAATTATTCCCTTCCCCTCTGCTTATGCTGCAAAACAGATAATTCATCCAGAGAGTCTAAATGTAAGCAGGAGGATGTTGAGATATATTTCACACATTTTCAAGAAGTGAGATACAGTTGTTCTGCCCTTACAGCTGAGTTTGTCAGGAGTAATGACAGGGAGGGAACACTATGCTATACTCCTGCCTCTGGATTTCTGCTCTGAAGAAAATACATCTTTCATATTTTACATGCCACAGTCTCACACAACATTGTTTTACACTGGAAGTATTAGTACCTTGCTAACTACATTAAAAAGTCACTACCTCAGTGTTATTAAGTGCTCATTTAAAGTAACATTTGTGATCTGCCAAAGTACTTAACAGCATGCAATAAGAAGTTTTAAGCCATTAACAAGCTTGCAGTTATATATAATAGGGAGGACGGGTTTAAATAAAAATCACTTTCAAGTAGGAGAATGATTAATCATTGCTGTTCTCCCCTTCATTTGTATTCTTAGCCAAAGTTGTCAACCTTTGTCTCAGCATTAATGGTGAGTTTTATGCGACTGTACCTGGTATTCTTAAAATTGATTAATTAGCAAGGCCACATTTTATTTGAAAGTGCAGAATGGAGTCACATTTTCATTCAGTTCCCTAGGGAACTAATTACAAGGTCTGCTCAACATACATCACAACAATATCTCTTATATGGCACAAGTAATTATTTAGATACTGTAAATATCCTTCCAAATACTTACAACAGAACTGCTTCAGCTATTTTTAAGTTTCATTAGAAATTGGTGCAAGTCTCAGCTGGGAAGTTTCAAATATTCCCTGCCCAGGAAAAACAGCAGGTAGTCAGCATCACAAAAATGTAAACCCTGTAATGGGAATTTACCACATTCACCTCTGAACCAGCAGAAAGGGAAAAAAAAGGAGAGAAAGAGAACACAGTAGTACAGACTACAAAACCCTTAAAAAAAGAAAACCAAACATAAATGTAACAACCCAATGATGTTGTTTTTTCTCCCTTAGCTCCAATGCAACAGTCAATTCTTTCTTTTCTCCACCTCCCAAGTACACTGGAATTCGTTAGGTTTTACTGCATCAAAAATAAGAGTAGAATATGCAAAAGCACATCTTTCAGAAAAGGAAAAAAATCCTTCTTTCCCATCTTGCACTAGCCCTAGGGCAGAGGAGAGGAGGCTAGGGAGGGGCAACGGCTCTGACTCAGTCATTGCTGTTCATATTCCAGCAGCTTTAAGAACCGAGTCCCATCATAGTAGACACACAAAGACATTAAAATAAGTTTTGCATAGCAGCACTTACATTCTAAAAAGAATAGACAGGACGTGGGAGAAAAAACATTTATTTGAACCTTGGAAACTGACATGCAGAAGTTACCCTCAGTAATACAAGACTTCTCCTTAAGTCTGTACCAGAACTAGAAACTCAACTGCCACAAACCTGCAATTTCCCACTCAGAATATACACACACAACAAACACTGACGCAGCGTTGGGAACTTGCAGAGTGGCTGCAAAGTAGCTGAGTAGCTACACCAAAGATCAGATTACTTAAATTTTGGCTTCTGGAGCTCTCAGCTTGCTTAGGCTGTGCTCTGATTCACAAGATTTGCCCCAAAAACAAATTGGAGGGGGAAAACTATTTGATTGGCTCCAAAGCTCTTCTAAATTGGATGATACAGTGTGCATCAAGCAGTAGAATAGCTTCCATAGCAACACACACTCTCTCTCTGCTTCGTTATTTCTAGGGCATCTGTCACTGACTCAGTTCCCTGAAAACAGTTGCAGGGAGTGAAGGTTGCTTGCAGACTTGTAAACAGCCACCTACATTATTTTAGAAGTGCATCTGTATTATTGTCAGAGTGTACCTTGCAAGGGCAGGCAGCAGCAAACTGCTGTTCCAAATTGATTATAATACAGATTTGTATTTCCCAGCATCTCCCAAACAAAGACTTCGGTGCAGTCTACAAATAGAGTACAAAACACCCTGTAAGAGCCCAATATTATAGATTACATTTTCTGAAGCCAGAAAAATTAATTATACAAGACCATGCTGGCTAGAATTACATACCAGGTATTTTTATGTCTAAGCAGAAGACAAGCCTTTCCACATAGGAAAACAGTCTTAAATATTTCTAAAATTTTCCCCAAATCCAATTTTTTCTGAAGGCGTATCAAATACTCTGAAGTATTAATTCACCTCACCTTCATGACATAACTAAACAAACTAACAGTATAACTTTAAGCCCACCATACATACCAAATCACAAAAACTTGTGCCATTATAATGCTTTAGTTAAAATTACTGGTTTTAGTCTTTAAAGATTTTCTTGTATTGGTCCACAAGTTATACAGTATCAGTAGCTCTCTTGACTTTCATCACCTTGGAAACACCACTACATGCAGAAAAACAAATCCCAGGAAAATAAATATGGATTTATTATTTGTAATACAGTATTTTTTTTTATTCTGAATCTTCTATTTGATATTCTTAAGGAATTTTGCAATAACAGATAAAAACAGTTTTCTTTTAATTCCATATCTGAGTAACAGCAATTGTGACCATGATTCTGAAGATCATGAGCACAGACAGATAAACAAATGAGGTCTGATGAGCACATACCATTTCCCTCAACAACAAAAACACAGGGCTTCTGAAAAAAGACAGACCTTATTTGTGTGAAATGTAACTTTAATATTAAATACTGCATCCAGTAGGAAAATTTACTTATTTTTTAAACTGTCTGAAATGTACATACAGGAGAAAACACTTGTTACTAGTGTTAAATATCTAGGACACGTCAGCAGCTACTGAAATCAATAAGAATTAACACTATTTACTTCACAGGGAAAAAAGAGTAACTGCTGTTCTCTTGCCACTTAATATTTTGCTAAAATAGACAGACTGAGATGCTATAATGTAAGTTATTTGGTCTGGTTTTTAGCAAACACCACCGAAAGAGTCACCGAGTATACACATCAAGCCCACAGTTAGTAGTTCAAATGTTTTTGCCTTTTGAGTGTTTTGTAGTCCACTGTGGTATTCATTGAACAATGAGTCACTGGAGAAGAAACAAAATGTTCTGCATCTGTGATAACAAATATATTAACAAAAAGAAAAAGAAAAGGAAGAAAAAAGCCTTAATCTGAAAAAGAAGAAAACTTGATTTTTTTATTACCTATTCTTCTTGCAAAACAGCCAGTATGTGCTGACCTTCAGGGCTTGCATTAAACTCCGTTTGGTTGTAATGGCATTTGGAAAGAGCCAGAGTTTGATGAGGCTCACAGACTGCAAAACTTTGTAGGACTCTTTACCAATGTTTATTATTGCAATGAGTTCAAGTGCTTTGCTTTCACTTATGCCAGGGCTGCTTACGGTCTTGGAAATAGGGTCCACCAAGAGAGTTAAATAAAGAGGACCAAAAGGAAGTATCAGGGAGAGAGACACTTTTAAAATAGGACAGGAAAGTCTCATTGTGGCTACATGCTGGGGGTCTTCTGTAAAATGCAGAGTCACAGAGTTAACACTCCTTTGCTAGCAAGAGTAGCTAATGAAACCAGCAACAAAATGCAAATCTCATCTCATTCTAATTGCTGGCCAGCAAAGGAAACCGTTGCTTACTGCTGCTTCGTTAGCTCCAGAGCAAAAATTTTTTGCAATGGGTCTGTCCTCACGGATGGGGTAAGTGAAAATATCTACTTAATCAAATTTGAGTGGTTGGAGAATTCTTTAAGTACTGGAAAGTACAAGCAAAGATGTCTTAGGGAAAAAGAGGTTACGAAAGCTATGCATCTGTACAGCTATATGTCAGATATATCAGTCTTATGCATCACGTAATAGTTCAAGGCATATGCTCAAGAATTTTTTCCACAAGACCCAATCTCTGAATGACAGGCAAGGCATGAAGTCACATAACGAATGATAACGAAACCAGACACTAAGTCACTGCTAGGTAAGCATCACTCAACCTAAGCACTGAGGAAACTGAGGTAGAAACCATCTCCAATGAGGTTATTTGAGTGTTTTATATGTCCGTATTAGCAGCACTGCACAAATTCAGCCTAGGTTGCTACTTGCATCTGTGTAAGTAGCCCTTCATTTACTCTGAAAAACATGCACGGTGCGTGAAAGTGCTTGCAAGTAGAGGGAAGCTGGATCTGCCAAGGCCAATCCAATGACTCAGTGCAAACAGAGTGCACCTGCACCATCATCTTCTGAGAGTCCTGTAAAATCTGCACCTTCTGACTTCGTCTGAAATCACACTGGATTCAACTGAAATCATAAAGAATCAATGCTGTTATCTATCTACCCTGCTTTATAAGTACAGTCAAGCAATATTACACATCCAGCTCTAGGCTCTCAGCAGTCATACAGTGTAGTTTAGAGAAGCTATTGCAGAGCTGTAACAAGTGGAAGAAAATAGTTACAGTTTATCTTTCAACCATAACGGACGTTCAGCTTGCATTTTAAGTTTAAAAGCAATCCAAATTAGATAGTAAAGAAAAATGGCCATCAGCCCATAGCAGATACGAAAGGCTAAATTGGTATGCATTAGCTATTATAATTCACTAACTGCTATTAGGAAGAAAAGGCTTATTTATTTCTCTTTTCCCTGCGCACAAACTGCTATTCCTGTGACCCAGCCGTGAGCCAGGTCAAAGACCTAAATCAGCAGAGCAGCAGTCAGTTGGGGCTGGGTTTCTGTCATTGTGGTTCTCTGCCTGGGCACACCGCAAGGTCAGAGGAGCATTGGAGCCAGCCCAAGGAAAAGGGCAGGAGCCCATGGTGGGCAGCAGGCACTGCAGCAGCTTCGCTCTGATATCACCCATAGCCACAGCAGGATTCGACAGGAACTGCCTTATAGCAAAAGTAGTAAGATAGCACCAGATAGCATATCAGAAGCATTCTGTTTCTTCAGGAGGAAAATGTGAGGCTCTTCCAAATGCCTACCAGTGGCTTTAGTACTGAAGTGTTGTTCTTTCAAAATCCAGCATGTAATTCTTAAGATTATGCTAGAGATAGCAACAATAACGAACCCACATCAATGCCTAATGGGAATGCTTAATGAAAGTACCATTTTCATTAACTAAAAGCCAATCTGTGCTCTTTCTAGCTTGGTTACCACTGTCATGTGTCTCTAAAATGAGACACACCATAAATTCACTTATAATTCAATATAAAGATACTAGACCAGGAAATTCTCCAAATAGTCTCTTTATTCTTTTCTTAAATCTCACTCAGGCTCTAAAATAAAACTTTGTTGTGCACAAGCTTCACATTGGCTCTCAGAACAGGAGTAGGCTAACTCCTAGCTAATAGTTTCACTGCTATCGTGAAAGCCAGAACAGAATCCCTTCCTTTTATGCCTCTATTTTTTTGCAAAACTAACAGGACAAGACATAGGAAAAAATTATCCAATAGCTGAATCCCTAGTGGAAAATAAACGGCCATAAATCATTTTTACAATCTGAAAGCTAATTTAAATTTGGCCATATTTCTGGCAGACAAACGCTCTGCTTCTACAACTATTAGTGCTCCAAACTCTGCTGTGAATATCCATTTAATTTTTTTAATCTGAATGAGGAAGGTGAATCCAATTCAACTTGTTTTCATGCTGTGTTAGTTAGCTTTCATTCACTCAAGAAGAGATAACAGCATATATCTCCTTTGGCACACTATGAATTGCAAATAATTGATCTGATTTTTTGCATCAGTAGCACAAAACAACTGCAACTAAAATGGGGACTTACATACAAGCAGATAGCAAGACCCATATCTGCTGTAAAACTCCTCACGTATGTAAGTGAACAAGGTAAAGGACAAGAAGGGAAAAAATATTTCCTCCAATTACACCTAATGAACCAGGTCACAAAAAGATTGAAACACTCTTAAATCTCTCTGAACTGAAACTTTCTTCAGTTGCCTCAGGATGATGTCAAGAAGAGAACTCTGATTAAAAAAAATTTGGAAGCATCTTCAAAAAAATCCAATTAAGAATTAAATCATGTCTTCACAGTCAATTAATAAGCAAGAAAAAGAAGACAAAAAAATTGGAAACAAATTAGTTGAAACATTTCTCTTCTTTAAGGAAATATTTTAAAGTTACCAAAATCTAAGTGTTTCCAATAATCTCATTTTCAATGCATTGCAAGGTAGTACTTTAGAGAGAACCAGAAAAAACACATTTATGCTATTAATATTTCTGAGTATAATTGGAATAAGCCACCTTAGCTCATTAAATAATGGAAGTATTGGAAACCTAGTATTTCCATTCTGCACCTAAACCACGGGTGTCAGAATCAAAAAGTATGCCACAAGCACTAGATTCAGAACTGGTACTTTACATTTAAAGCTGATTAATCAACATTATTTTATTCGTGCTACGGGAGTGGTTTATACACGGGAGTGGTTTATACACATGAATTTAATATTTATCTGGTGGTTAACGGGTGTTTTGAAAAAGTTTTGTTATAAAGTAAACGTTAAAAAAACCCAAGAATACACTCCAAACAAATCAGCTACTTATACTGACGTTAATTACGGAAAGCTGCTTAAACCCCAGTTACTGCCATATTTTTTTCAGATATGCTAAAGTATCAGAAAGTCCCATCTCAGCAACCTGGCCGTATTCAGCTACCTAAAATATACCCAGATTATTCTATTTTCCAGCAAATATATGTTCTATTAAATACTTTAGGATGATGGATAAACTCTCATGGGTGATGGAGAAGTAAGGTGATGAATATATTCTCTTGTGAATTGCTACACAACAATTAAACCCGCTCATGTTTAAGCATTGATTGAAGGCTCACCAGTATATTGGGCTTTGCCTTCATGAAAGGAGAAATCATTTCAGCAACCAAAAAATGATGCTTTCATATAAAGAAAAATGTTTTCAACAAAGCCACTGCACAAAGGCTTTGTAGATCAGTTACCAGTTCAAAGCCAAGATAAAGCGTTAAGTACAATAAGTAAACATTTTAAAATGTAACAAAACTCAGACGTTGTGAAAAGAATACTGGCACCCCTTTATTTCTGTTGAACGTCGGAAATGGACACCAACAAAACTGTAGTTTATGTCCTGGCAGAAGCTCAGACTGACAGATGCAAATAGGAAGCATTTTTAAATGCTACTCAATTACAGGGACAATGATCGCTCAGTAGCATTCTTCATAATCAACTGTAAAGAGATTAAAAGCATCAAGGAACAAAAACACCAAAGGAGAAACACTGCCCCAAATGATAAAGCTACACTTTCAACTGTATTGTTGCAGTTGTGTTTCAATCACTTTTGTAAGCCACTTTGATTTGGAGGCTTCATACACATAGGAACAAAGTCAAACAAATAACAACATTTAGAGGACACAAAACCAAAGAAAGATCAAGTTAAATCAATTCAAGATTCAGGTCACCAGTACAAAGTGGAAGCAGCAACAAATGTCATCAATAGCCACAAAATTGTCAGGCAAACAATGAAACTGAGAAAGGACAAACACACTGTCAAAGAAATCTTGTATTACCAAATTGTAAAGATGAAAGGGTTTTTTCCTCCAGTTAACTTGAGCTGAGATAGATGAAGGAGAATGACTGGAACTAAAAAATAAAAAAAAGGGACAGAGTTCAGAGTCAAAGTTATTCAAGTTGCCGCAGACACAGCTGGATACCAATATTGCTGAAACAAGAAACTTACATTCCAAATGATAGGAAAATTAGATTTAGAAACAAGGGCACTGAAAGAAACTGGATAAGAAAACAGCACAAGGAAGATAGACATTTTCATGATGCTTTCTCCAAGACTAGGTTCTATTATTATGTGGAGAAATAAAAACTTCAACAAAACATCAATCAGATTCTTCTAGCAAAGCTGCCCAGAAACAGTGTTTCTCAATCATCAACTAGAAATATCTAAAAAGGCCTTGATATTCATAAAGTCTTCATTACCCTAATAAACACCTACTTTTTCTATTTTGTTGATATCCAGACACTGTAGCATCCACAAGTGACATGCTTTCCAGACCAAAAATCCAGCTGTAAAATAATTCTACATCTATCAATAAGAAACAAGAAGAAATACAATGTCACTATACTTTTTTGAAGAATGAGTGAACTTAATGACCTTGTTAAGTGAAAATAATTTGGCAGATATATTATGTAATTTGTCATATCCCCCCAACTTCAAAATAAAGTTTAAGTCCACCCAAATACACATATAGTCGGGGGTTAACTCAGCAAAGCCTAAGATGTTATGCTATCACTGCTCAATTGACACTGTGGATACTATATCCTAGCTTAAAGTAGAACAGAAACAGGTTTCTGAGCAGTAATTTTATTTTTCAGCTAAGCCCCAACTAACTAAACTGACAGTCATCCTGATAAAACCTGATTGTTTACAGTTTATGCCAAGGAACAGTATGCAGAGAGGCTCCTGCTTATACTTACTGCTGTAACAACCAGCTCAGCTGACTTGTCATGTGCTACATTGGAGGGTCAGAAGCAGAAAAGCATAGATGGGTCACACCTGCAGGGAAGCATAGACAGGAGACCCAAAATTGACCAGTGGGGTATTCCATGCCATTGGCATCACCCTCAGTATAAAAGCTGAGGTATCAAAGAGTTCAGTCTCTTCCTTCAATGGCTGGTGTCTGAGGAGGACTCTGACTGTTCATCTGCCTTTGATCCCAATCCGTGGATTTCAGAATCCAGATGCAGAATCCAGTTCCCGTCCATGCTGAATCCAGTCTGAGACTTTCCCCATGGCTGTTGGTGACAAGATCATCATCCTGGGAGCCTGATACAGTTTTGTATATATTGTATTTCATTACTTCCTTTTTATTATTTTATTAATATTTTCACTGGAGTAGTTTAGATTTATTTCTGAACTTGTAAGCCTCTTTCTCACTTCCTCCTCTCCTGAAGTCAGAGGGCAGCTGTTGTTTGTTTCAGTGGCCAGTTCAGCCTGAACCACAACAATTACCACAGAATAGCAGCCACATAGCCACAAAACACCATTGCCTATGTAGTAAGTGCCTATGACTGTTGCATTTCCCATACTGTTTCAGCTGTAGTTCAACAGAAAACAGAATATTTCTACGTGTCATGAGAGCAGACAGAACCTTCCAGCAAATTAAGGAAAAATTCATACAGCACTCTTAGACGTACTGATCATCTGAAGATTTTAAACTTATTTTACAAAGGAAATATTTAGAAAGCAGGGAAGAAAGAAACCTAAAAGGAATCTCACATTGTGATCTCACACTGCAGGGCATGGGATGTGAATTCCTTTCATTTTTGAACATCCACAGAAAAAGAACTCCTGAGACCAAGTGGCAGAAGATTAAAAAGTCATCCTGAAAGAAGATTTTAGCACTGATCCCAAAATAAAGAAAAAATAAATGTAGTTTCTTAACATGTTCTCTGGTTTAATATTTCACTTCTGCAATGTTCTGCTTCACTGCTACTGAATGATGGAAAGGAAATAACAAAAAGACTCTTTGGCGTTCATGTCCTTACAATACACAGAAAAAACCCAGAAGAAATGACAGAGCTGATCATTAAAAACGTTATAATTAAGTCCTGCAGTCACCAGATGCGCAGCTGAAAAGAGAAGTAGGATCAATTCTGAAAATTATACCACAGGTAAAGAGAAATAAAAACTGGTGAATAAGCAGAGGAAACCATTAGAAAAAAATGCAGCCTCTTCTGCTAGACTTGGAGATTGATGGAGGGGAGGAAAAGATGCAGTATATGTTGTCTGAATAATCTAATTTCCTGTTATGCTTCTTTCTATGAACACATAATTGCAGCTTTAATACAGGTTGTGATTTAACTCATTGCAAGGAATCAGTTTTCTATTCTCCCTCCCCCTCCCCCCCTCCCAAATTAAAAACATAACAGTTGGAAGTGTGTAGAGTCCTGGCTTGTGACACTCTTTGACAATAACAACCTTACACAAGCGATTGTGGGATGTGCTGCTGCTCACTGATAGATAAAACCTCTCAATAGAACAATGAGATGACCAGAGACATCAAGTATATAATGGTTTCGGGTTTTGTTGGTTTTGTTATTGAGTGATAAAAAAAACTCCACTACCCTCCATCAGGGGGTTACCACAAAGTTATTCAAGTGGCTGCAAATGCACGTACAAGCAGAGAGCATCAGGATCTCCCTTCTTATGCGTAAGAGTGAGTGAGACCTTCCCCAGCCTCCTTCCCCTCTCCTCTTGTTTATTTTACCCCTTTATGTACATTGAATTTTGAGTCGGTTTGAGTTCTGGACCCTTAAAAACAAACACACAAAAAGTCCCAGATTAACTTTTTTTGCTTTCAGAATAAGTTGCTCTTCCCTTATCCACCAACAGCGTAACACTGTTGTACAAGGCCACCATATTTGTCAGGTATGATTTGCTCTTAGTGAAGCCATGTTGGCTGTCGCCAACCACCTCCTTATTTTCCATAGGCCTTAGCAGCGAGATTCCTCCATGATCTTGCTGTAGCTCCCTGTGTCTTCCTTTTTTTTCCCTCCCCTTTTTAAAAATGGGGGTTATGGTTCTGCTTTTCCAGTTTGTGAGAACTTCACTACCTTATGACTCACAGATGAGTCTCATTAGGTTCCATGGACCTGTACACCTTCAGGCTCCTTAGATGGTCTCAAACACAGTATTCACCTGAAGTGGGTGGTTCTTCATTCTCCCAGGCCCTGCCTTTGCCTTCTGTGACTTGTGCAGTGTGGTTTGAGTCCTTGCTGGTGAAGACTGATACAAAATATCATTGAGTACCTCAGGCTTCTCCCTATCCCAGGGGACCAGGTATTTTCATATATTTTTCCCCCCTTCTGACAGCATCATTTCAAATGCACATAAAGACATTAATAATTCAAAGAAGAGCTTGTTTGAATATGATTAGAGAAATGGACGTCAGCATGAGGCCAACAGATATAAAAGTGCAATTCAAATTTGGTCATAAAAATCCCTCAGGCTCAAGGAAATGAGGGAAAAAGCACTGCTCTGTAACAAGCACAAGAAATTCAATCATAGCTGCTCAGCTCTGGCCTGCATGCCCACTCACAACATTTCACTAGTGGCTAAAAGCACTACTGTGTTGAGCCTCTCTCCAATTACGCTCCCATCTAGCTGTCATTGGTAGCTCTCTACCTTTTCTCCCTCACCCTTAATAGCACACACTATATAACCAGACTATTCTACCTGCTCATGAACTTAAATGGATTCTTAGTGTACTCCAAGAGATAACCAGCTACATAGATCAAGACAAATAAATTCTCCTCTGCTACCATATAGCAATTATATACATTTAATAATGCAAACCTTTAACAGCCACAGGTTTGAGAGAGGGTTCTTTGTGGGGAAACAAGCTTGTACCATCCTAATTTGAAAACCAAAACTGTGGTAAGGATACAAACTAAAATCCAAATCCTCAGCGATTCATTTCTGTAAACGTTTGGAATTTGAATCAAAAAAGACATCAAAATTAAATAAAAGCATTTAAATGTTTGAAACATTAAAAAAAGTCTACATGGTCTAATCATCATTATTGACTCTACCGTTATGCAAATACTCACTAATTCCCTTGGCAGTACGTATCTGGGGACACAGTATTGATTCATCAGAAGGCATAACAGATCAGAAGAAGGGTTACCCATACTAAGACACTGTGAATTGCCTACAGCAGAAGAGGAAGTGCTTTCATCCAGACAGAGAGCTCCAAAGCATTCTTCATGTGACACCACTGCCTCCCGCAAGTCTTCTCTTGAATTCTACTTACTGCTGAAAACCAGGGAGGAGCTACGAAGGGTAGGAACACTCCATGCAGATCTGAAAAGCCATGAAAGCATTCTACATTGACTAGAGCGCGACAAAGGATCAAGTTAGAGCAGGCCTAATTGATATATTCTATATTTGGAACCTTTCTTTAATTAACAGCTAAATTGTAGAGCAGAGAGAAATACAACACAGAACCATTCAAGGATGGGGAACTAAACAGCACCCATTTTTCCAGTAATAAAGTATCACCAGGAAGATGTTATTCTGACTAAACGCAGATCTTTCAAAGCTAATTAGAGAAATTATAAGCAAACCAGGTTCAGTTTCTTTTTTTTTTTTTTAAAGGAAGGTAAAGAGAAGGCTCCAATCCAGGAGTCACTTTTCTTTAGCAAAGACATAATTTGTCATTTATCTTATTCTGAACTCACTGAAGAGGGGCAGAGGCTGCTGTGAACTACAGCCAACTAGATCAGACTCAGAAAAGAGCAAAGGAAAAACTGCTAGCTGTCTAACAGATGGAGCGATTAACCACACTGGGGGAATCCAGTAAAAGCAAGTGAGAATAACTAGCAGGGAGCATGGCTTTCAAGGGCATTTAACAAGAAACCTGTTTTGGTTTTTTTATTTTTTTTACCTTTTCTGTATTTCTAACTTGGTATTTTATTCAAGTCCCTTTCTCTTGCCTAGTACCTCTTTATTTCTGTTATTTCAAATCTTTGTCTTATTGTTGCAAATCTGGAAAAAGTGCTTATTTCTGAGCTACAAGAAAATGTAAAATCCCCTATGTTTCTGGGCAAGGGTTCAAAATTATATTAAATATTTTAATAATAAGCCCTAAAAATTGAACTGGGTCCCATGTTGCTGTCAGTCAAGACCTTGATTTGTCTGACCATCTGCTTATGTTTCTGGTCTTACTGTCATACATCTATCAAACAAAAAAATATGATCTTTTGAGGCACTCTCTATCAGCAAGTCCTGCTGAATTCAGCCTAGATTTATGGATTTATTTAAATGTTTTGGCTATCAGATGAAAGTGCATTCTAAAATTGGTAACTGAGCAAAGATGAAGATTCATAAATACAATATTTCATATACATGGAAGGGCATGGGTTTAGGATTACTAAAATTTATTTATTGTTTATAAAATAATTTTGAAAATAGTACATAAAAAATTGCCTAGAGTACAATTCATGTGTCTCAACGTTTCCCAGCCAAGCAGAAAATTATTCAAATATGTACAAATTAATCAAAAGTTTAGCCTGATTTTAAAATTATTAGAAACTTCTGCAGAGGGGCATTTCACAGCGGTACTTACATTGTTTCAGCCAACTATTTGAAAACAGTTTTGAAGTCAAGCAACAGTCCATCAAAACAGACATTGTACTGGCAAGCTGAATACTTGGATTCTATTTTCAAGTCTACACAAGACCTCAGATAAATCATTCATCTCTTTCCTTTCATGTTCATCATCTGCTTTGTTTACTACAATGTAGTAATCCCGTTTCTGCAATGACAATGGACCTTCCAAACTGGCTAGAGTCTATATTTTCTAGTTTGATATTAATTGTAGCAGTAAAACAGATATCAAGTGTTGATGCAAAGGCAAAATTCTATAGCTGCTCAGCCACCAAAAAGTAATCTGAGGGTATGTAAAACATTTAATGTACTCCATGGCAAGATTTGGTGACATAATCCTTTCTTACTATGTGCACACACACAATACACAACACAGAGTAATCTAATATCTCATGGCATTTACATGAGCTGTGATAAAAAAAGTTCCAAGTTTTCTGCAGGTTAGTCTTTCTGATATGTTAGTTTTGCTGTGTGAAAAGACAGAAATTATAGTCCAATATAGAAAAGATGCTTACTAAAGATATAAAATATGCTTTATAAAAGTAAAAAAAAACCCAGACTTACATGAGTTTAATATATTATCTTCTAATTAGCCACCAAAGCAACAACCAAAAGAATTATCTCAAGACAGAACTGAGATCATGATGTTGAAATAGAGAAAAGACTACAGTTCACTAGGTACGAGGTTTTGTCAGCATCTGGTTCTCCTCTTATCAGATGTTGAAATAAAGTAGTCCAGAGATCTATCAAGAAGGGAACGCCACAAATACCACACAAATGTATATAAGAAATTCCAGGTTTGTCAGATTATAATTATATCTGAGAAATTGTCTCAGATGAAAAATTACCACATAAAGGGAATAGTGATCTTTGTATTAGGAAAAAAAAACCACACCGCTTTTTAATTTGAGAAAGCACCCTCCAAATAATGGTACAGATGGCAGCATGCATTATGTTGGTAGATATTATATGGGTCTTTTTCTACTGCATGTAAGATTTGCCATCCTCCTACCTGGAAAGAGTCAATTAGAACAACTCACAGAGCCTTTCAAAAACTTTTGGTACTTGCCATCAACTTTTCTGAGGTTCCTCAGACCCAAATACTTGTTTTCCAGGTAGCGGATGCTGAAATGGGCCCCTTGTGCACACTGTGGAGAGTATTTGTGAGTAACTATAGGGACACATAACAAATATGCTCATATTTTGCATCACATGAGGGAAAGCAAACACATTGGTTCCTTGAGACAGACACATCAGCTTACATGAAAACTGAGAACAGACTTCAAGTGGCCGTAACCATCCAGGGCAAGAGCTGGATACCACTGCTGTATCCACAGTAAACAGTATAACAGTAAAAATATCAGCAATCTTAGATCACACCAAATGATAGAATTGAGTTTTCTGGGAAATTATATTCATGAAAGGATACCACAATAAAAGACAAAGTTGTAAATATCAGGAGCCAGCTACACCCTCCCTTTTTGAATATGCATCCCTCCTACTACAAGCTGGCAAGTGAACTTTTCTCGCAGTATGATGTACCACATGCATGCTTTTCACTGCTGTAGTTTTCTGGAATAGCTCAGTACACAGTAAGATACAGGGCATTGGCCAAAGAAGAGAAGAAAGAGGTCACATTCACAGGAATTCCAAAGAATCTTAAGTTCTCTTCAAAATGCTTTCAATTTCAAGTCCTGAAACTGATCCTGCTAATGAGAGAAGGAAAAGGTAGCATAAATCCACTTCTTATTTTTTAAATAAAACTTCGTTACTATGGGACAAAGTATTGCCCTTTACTACAGCAGACAGTACAAGGATTTTGTCCTTCCAAATAGTGTTAGCAGGGAAACAAAAAGAGTTCAAGGAGCTGATCTAGTCTCCTGATCTAAGGAATCCACATTCCTTAGCCAGTATACTAATGAATCCTAATTTCCTAATACATGCTGTTAAGATATTGTATAACATTTAATCACACATGACATTGGTAATACATATTTGCAATAGCAACCTATTTCCTTTTTTATGAAAATGTGATTATTTTTCAATGGGAATAAACACTTATTATGACTGAAAAAATAATGCAATCTGAGCAATAGAGATCTAAATATACAATACTCACTAAACAGTGTTATGGCTACCTACAATTCAGGCATTATATGAACTCAAACTTTTGTTTTTCATATGACTTATTTCTGCAAAGGAAACTGAAGTGAGAGAAGGTGGCTCGCTGGAAGATTTCCTCATATTTACAAAAAACTAATTATCTTTCTTTGAGTATAATATGAACACCACAAACAGTTTGTTCAAAAGACATTTTGAAATTAAGTTGAGGTGTCTGGGAAACTGACATCTTATCTACTGTGCATAACATATCGATGAAGTTCAATTAGCATAAAATGCCAGTCAAATTCATCTTGACTACATTCTATTTCAAGCCTATATTCTTGTTACATATATTTTTTAACTTCAGACTGGCATTATGAAGGTGCTGAAGCATCCCAGTATGTAGTAAACATGTTGCAAAACAGTAAAACTAACAATGGCTGTCTGCGCAGCTAGGTTTGGGCTGATAGGTTATATGGATAATTGTACCTTTAACATGCTTCTATAAAGAGATAGAATTTGTCGTCAAATAAAGCAGGTGCCTCCATTATCTAGCTCAGATTGATTTAACCAGGAACATTTTGGGATAATTAGTTGGCTAAAAGGTAAAGAATTTCAAGTTCCTCCAACTTCTCTGCAGAGGGAGAAACAGAGTACAGACACTAATCAGTAAAAAGGAACAAAACTAACAAAGAGGTTTAACAGAACATCATAGGAGAAAAAGACTTGGTGCTTTGAAGGAATAGTAAGGAAGTAAAAAGAAGGAAGATCAGAGAAGCACAGAGCAGACATACTGAAAAGAAGCTCATCTGGAGCAGAATGATCAATGTCCACCCGAAAACTATATTGCCAACAACTGCATTACTGGAAGCCTTCTCTTCCATTATGTACATCACACTGGTGCTGTTACTGTATCCCCATTACAACATTCAAAATACATTGAAAGCATTCTCTAAAAAAGTGAGTCAATAGGCAAGTTTTAAAAAAAGTTAGCTTATTCTAAAATAAATTGTCACAGATAAAAACAGAACATAGATTCTGGAAGATGTTATAGACCACTAGGGTAACGAGCTGTAGAATCATAGAATCATTTTGGTTGGAAAAAACCTTTAAGATCATCAACCATTAGCCTTGCACTACCAAGTTACCACTAAACCATGTCCCAGCGCACTACATCTACACATCTTTTAAACACCTCCAGGGACAGTGACTCAGCGACTTCTCTGGGCAGTCTGTTCCAATAC
>JAOTQQ010000071.1:11282076-11302301 GCA_026546715.1 Gallinago undulata
TAATTAACTCTATAAAGAGTCTGTCTCCTGCATGGTATCAGCCGTACCTAACAGATAACTTTACCTAAGCTCTTCCTATTGTCAGGACATGGGATGAGTTCATTGTCTTCTTCACAGAAATATTATGCACAGTATTTTACCAACACATTCCTGTTTATCCATTTAACTAACACTGAATGCTGGAAACTGGTTTGTAATGTTCCCCTGCTCCTATTCCATCTCCTGCTTGTTATATCATCCTCTTTGAGCTCACTCTCGCCTTTTCTATTGCTTTCTTAATCTTGAGGGGTTTTGTCATTTTTTTTGAAGTTCATCTACCCAAGTGTTTTGGAGGTGGAGTACACAGTTTGGTACATAGCTGGAGTAACCAAGAAAAGATGTCTGCCAGCAACAGCCAAAGACTGGCACGCAGGTCCACACCCAATATCTGATTATAGGAGTTACTCAGGTCAGTTAGGAAAACGTGATGATTTTCACTAATATTGACCAGAGAAACCTATTCCTATACTGACATCCAGAACAGCTTTTTTATTTTGTACAGCCCTACTTGTTTGTGATCAAAAAAAACAACAATTTGTTGTTTTTAGAGTAAAGGCATTACCACTTAGCTACTTACTATCAGCTCTTCTTAAAGTATTAAATACCCTCAAATTAAAATACTGAAAACCCTCACAAAAGTATTAAATACCCTCAAATCTCTGTGTACATTCCAATCCAGGACAAAAATTTCCACAGTAATGACATGCTTACATACCTACAAAGGCAGACTGCCATGCACCAGATCTACTTGTGCTCCAGATCACTCAGTCCAAGTCTCCTTCAAACCAGAAACCATGTCACAACCCTAACACAATATTGACCCTGTCAGGGAGCAGCAAGAGCAGACCTATTCCACCAGGAGACAAGTCAGAAAATAAGGGTGACCAGAGCAGCAGCCTCACCAACAAAGGCCCAGACCCCCAGCACCCAGGCAGGGCAGGGCGGGCCAAAGATTAAATGGAGCTCCCAGGTCAGGGAGCAGAGTGGGTGGGTGGAGGTCCCAGGTGAGGATGATTAGGGCAATTAAGGGCTTCCACTGCCCTCACGCTCCTGACCTACACCTGCTTTTTTGGCAACAATAGACTTGCATCTGGCCAAATTAGAATGTAGATGCATACCTGCACACCATTTTTTAGTAAATATCCATTGTATTAAACACAGAAGGTATGCACTATATTCTCTGAATGTGTTTTGTATTCAAACTCAGGAAACGTTCAGATTAATTAAAAAAAAAAAAATATTTCTTTATAGCACACTGTGAACTCTCTCCTTCTCTTTAAAAGGATCATAAATATAGTTATTAACCAAAGTAAGTGATAAACATTATAGGTTCTTAAGGAAAAATGTGTTGGAATTTCAACTTAAATTTAATCACTACAGGACCGACTTATCTTTACTTTGTCATTTACCATTATAGGCAACAAAGAGTTTGGTGTCTAAGCTTGTACAAATGACATAATGATTTCTAAACAGGAAAAAAAAACAGATTTTACAAGCTATAATCTAATCATCTTATAATGATTCACCCTCTGCAGAAAACTTGGATTTCACAGAAGTGAGGAAGTAACCTGAAGACACATACATGTATGCTTTTATTTGGGCATATATGCAAGCATTATACTGCATATATATGCATATGTAACATTTTGGCTTGTTCACCTGCATAGAGATATTGACAAAGACCTTTATCTGATAGAAAGCTAGGTTGTGGCAATTGTGAAAATCAGTGTGTGCATCTTATTTTACATATTCTTGGAATGCACCTTTTACAAGTTTATAAACCAAGACCATAGCAAACTTCAGCATTAATTCATGCAGGAGCACTACACTATATTCATGCAATATGGAACTAGTTCCTTGCTATCAACTGTTTGTTTTTCAGTTCACACGTTGATCCAACAAATGACTCCTATAAAAACAGTGTTATTGTATCCAATTAAAGAAGACAACAACTTTAATCATGTTCATTAGATTCCAGCTGAAATAATACATTGCATATTGCATCTGTCTCTGAAAAACACCAGGAATGCAGGCATGTCATTACATTTAAAGGAGAAGGAGAAAATGAGTTAAGCACATACTTACTGTTTCTATGAGGAAGGACAGGAAAACAGAGAAATTTAAAATATTTATACATATTATATACACAAGCACACAAATGGGAATTTTAGATTCATGCCTTTCAGATTCATACTTATGTTTATTCAATTTTTTTCCCTTGGAAGGATTAAAAAAGCGAGACAAGGCAAACTACAAAACTTTAAATTCATTCTTATCTGCTCAATTTATACCAGAATACAGGAAAATACTACTAAACCTTCTCTTTCATTGTTAACATAGGCTCTTCTGAAAAACAGTTCTTACAACTGTTTATATGTAGCACTAACTACATGGTTTTTTCTAGAGTTTATCAGAGACCAAACTTTTATTTATGGCAGAATAAGAAACTGCTGTTGTAATTATACTTTCTCATGTCACCAACAGTTTAAATAAACGTTTGTTAAATGAGTCCCATCATTTTCAGAAATATAGGCTGTACCACTGCTCGCACAAATTGAAAATAAGCATTTAACTGAAAATGCAAGTACTGTGCTATAAAAACCCCAACCAACCAACCAAACAAACAAACAAAAAAAAAAAACAATCAAAACCCTCAAAAAATCACATATCTACATTTAGAGTGAAGAGTGAATTTCATAAAAAATACAAAACTACATTAATCTCATGTGACTCGAGCCATAACCCATCTCTGAAGGCATATCTGTATTTCAGCAAGCTTATGCTGGACTAAGCAGAAACATGAAGCTTCCCGTTTCAAGGTTTGATGGTCTAATCTTTTATATTTAATAGTGAAATATGTAGTGCATTTCTGTTGCAAAGTTCATAAAGACAAGTTATTAGGAGACACTGCTACGCTACTGGTACAAATATGATCTGCAGAAGATGGTCTCTTGATCAGTTACTTCTATTTTTGAGTATTCTGGCTTTGCTGATGTCCTTGAGAGGTTCATCTTACTCAGAACAGGCAGCCATGTATATGCTTGCAGGAGAAAGGGAGCTTGTCCCCAGCTGCCGGAAGAGAAGCATCTATAGCTGACATTGGTTATGTACCCAGAACATAAGTATAACCGAAACCTGTGACTAATAAACGGAAAGGGGAGTTTCTCCAGCCTATTTATTCTTTATTCTTGGCTCTTTATTCTTGGCTTTGGATTGTTCAAAGCACCTGCCCCAAATTTTTTTCTGCGGAGAGTTGTATAGTTATAGAGGTAAAAATTGGCTAGAAAGTAAGCTTTACTACAGAAAAAAGAAGTATGCTGGAAGGCCAAATTCAAAATCTTAACAACTTGGTTTTGCTTAATTCCTTCTGTGTACTAAATTCAGACACAGAGATTACATCAGTCTCTCCTAGTATTCTCCCTCAATTCTACATTTAAAACCCTTATGTATTCATATGTAAAAATTGAGTGCCTTGCAAACTTTTTCTAAAAAACAGTAGTTCGGTTATTCAAGTAATATTTTTAGCAAGATACATGAAAGCAATGAAATCTTCATCTTGTGACTGCCCAGCATCACTCCAATCAGTGATCTCTAGCTAAAACAAAGGGAAGAATTTTCTCCAGGAAGATAGAATTGGTACACTGCATGGGTGTTTTTACTGCCCAGGAGTGAAAAGACATATTTTTAATTGTTTTGATATATTTGTACATCTATTCCAAACTTCAAAATACTAGGAAACCAATCCACTTATCGGGTGCCACCTTTCTTTAACAGAGGATAATTCGATCTACCAAATTACTATTTAAGTTGCTCTCCTATTTTCTCTTTCCTCATAAAAGCAGTTTCATCCATATGTGCAAAGAGCTCCGGACTCCATTTTTCCCAGTAAACTCATCAGTGAACAGAGCTCTGCTCTTCTTTTTTATTCTCATTTGCAGG
The DNA here is from genome assembly GCA_026546715.1 of Gallinago undulata. Classification (NCBI taxonomy): domain Eukaryota; kingdom Metazoa; phylum Chordata; class Aves; order Charadriiformes; family Scolopacidae; genus Gallinago; species Gallinago undulata. The sequence goes on from JAOTQQ010000071.1 coordinate 11,286,055, forward strand.
TTGAAACACAATTATCCCAGCAAGACTGTGAACTGAGAAGGCAAGGACAATCTCCTTAAACCGATGCTTCCACTCCCTTCTGTTCACGAGCTAAGCCTAAACTTCCTAAAGATGGCAGGTTATATCTGCTTCCTGTTAATGTAAACAATTAATTAATCAAACATGATGGATTGGCAAAATGCCAAGACAAAAACAAAACAAAAAAAATCCCCACCACACTGGCAAAATACTTTATTCTTCTACCCAGTGCAGCAGAGGAAAATGCTGTGACTAGCCACAGAAGAGTCGGCACAGCACATTAAAGTAGGCTCATTTTTCCTGCTTAGCAAAGTTGCCAAATGCTCCCTTCACAGACAATATCTTCAAGCAATCTCTTCAACTCTTCCATACAATATCCCTTTCTTTCCAGTTATGAACTCTCCTTTGTAACTATTAACTTTAAAATACCTTATTTTAAACCCCTGCACACAGAGTGCACAGGTTTAACATCTTTTCTGGATTAAAAACTACTGTGTTGTACATGTTGTAGTCTGCACTTATTTCTCCATTTTCCTTTTTCCATTTGTAGAATTTTCAATCATAATTTACCACACACCTGCAGTTGTCAAGGAACTGGAATACTATGTTGAAGCATGGAGTTCTGTCTTTTTTTTTCTTTCCTCCTGGAAAATTAACTGTAAAAACATAGCTTATTAAATAGTAATTCAAAATTATTTGCATGTTTTAATTTTGCCTCTTGACCTGTGCTCCACTGCTTTTCTGTCAACCAGTATAATTATTTATTTTTACTGCTGATGAATATTACCGAAGCAATTAAAGATTATTATTTAAATCAACTGATGGTTGTATATAGTGTATGAGACTACACTGCTTTTTAAATTAAAATAGATTTTTTAAAAACAAACAACAAAAAACACGTGAATGTGCTACTGTTATGAAGATCCAGCCTCAAAGGTAGCTTCAAAGGCTTTCAAAGTCTCAGATCCGATGGGTTAAAGGTTCATATTAAGTGTTTCAGACTCTGCTCTTGGTTCAGATAAGCATTTGCATATCAGGCATTTTTCCGAACTGTTTTAAGGAACAATATTCAAAATCATGCAATATTGATCACGTGCACAGTGGCCCCAGCTTTGAGCAGCACATTAGACTAGATGACTTCCTGAGGTCCCTTCTCACATTAAACATTCTATGAGTCTATGAATTTGATTATAAAACGCACATTGAGTTCAACGGGAACGGGGGTTAACGTGTTAAACCAATACTAAATATATATTACCTGATGGTTAGAACTGTTAAGCATCTTCTAGCTCTGTAATGACATTAGTAAGAGCAACTGGTCGCTTAGCACTTTTGAAAAGCAAACCACCTACCAATTACTTTAAAAATAAGTTATTTTTAAATATTTGTTACTTAAAATACTGATCTCCATATGAATTCTTATCAAAATATACCTTGAAGTATTAGGATTTTGTGTGTCTGCTATTTTTCAGCTGAATTGTCTACAGGAGACAGCCTGTGCATGTCTTGTGTTCCCCTCCACCCCCCATCTCTCTTTTACTTTTCTAGACCTCTATCTTGTTTGGTAAACATGTATCTGAGTAAAGTACTTCTTATCTCCCATTTCCCTCATATTCTCCCTCCTGTTCAATACCACAAGGTTATCATTTTCTATATGCAGTGAGATTTTTCAACTGGATCTCTGAGGCTGAGCTTTCTCCTTTCTACAAAGAGGAAGACAAAATACAGAAAGGAAGGAGAGAAGATAAAGATTCAGTGAATTCATGTTGAGTGAGGAGGTAAACAGGTGCTGCTGAGCAGGAATCGCCCCTCAAAAAAGTCATATAACTTTTTGAATTAATTATATTTTTCAAAATATCTAAGTTCTAGTACTCTAAACAACAGGCAAGAACATTTCATTTCAAAGAAAGGGGAACATAGCAACATTCACTGTATAAGAATAATATAGATGAGAAAGCACATCTATGAATCATAGTAGAAAGCTAACTAACCCTGCAGCAGATTCTTCCAGCCAACCAGATATATGAAGGACAGAGTCTGAAAGATTGTTGCATTTACTCAAGCTAAAACATTCATGAGCCTGCAATATTAACACAACACCACACTGATTCCCAGAGACAGAACCCTGGTACTCAGCCGGGACTTTCCATTCCAAGCTGACACATTTCATTACAGCTTCATTGTATTTACAGATCATTTTGGGCCACATCAAGGGCTCAACCACAAAGCTGATCAAGTATCTGCTGTACAGTTATATATATTTTACATCTGTACTTTTTTGAAGAAGATGGATTTCATACAGTACATGGTTTTTAAATAATTCCCATGAAGTGTAAAAGAAGAGTAAATTCTAGAAAACAGAGGAATGTGCTGTGGGATAGAGCTATCTCCTAAGCCCCAGCCAGCAGAAAAGGAACTCTGAGTTCACAGTGGCAAACATACAAGAAAAATAGAAAGGAGGGATCCTAAGAAGTCTTTTCATCCATTAGCCTGCAAATTTTGCCTTTTCTGTGCCGTCAATATAAGTGAAAAATTAGATCTGAGACAAAATTCCTCATGATGAAAGACAACAAAAAACCTAGGGCCTCTACCATACATGTAACAACTAAAATTGTGACATTTTTTTCTTTGTCTATTCTTCCTTCTCCCTCTCAACCCAGAAATTCTCATTACAACTAGTGTTAAGAAGAGTTATCCAACCTCAGTGCCTATTGGGCAGGATGTTGTAAATCAAGTATATTGCTTCACCAAATAAAAAAATATATGGAATAAACCAACCAGATGCATACCTCAAGCAAAAGCTCCCTAAAAGTCTGGAAGAAGTGACTTACAAAATCACTGACTCCTTTTTCATCACAATGTTTACTCTAAAGTAATGCTACTTTTCGAGTAAATGAGTTAGAGACATTTCTGTCTTCATACAAAGAGTGTGTTACATGATGACTACAGGCATCTCTGGGGAGCCTACAGAGAGCACAGTAGGCATTACTCAATTATATTTTTATTGCAAGTGGAACCAGGCTGCACAAAAACTTGCTCCATAACATATCAGGCTTGTCTTAAATTGATTAGGAGTACATTTCATCTTGGCTCAGATATGGAGTTATTACAGGTTATCTACATTCAGAATAAGAGTTCTTTGCCTCTGTTTCTATAGTATTTCAGGAATACTCGATGTGTGAACAAATCGAAATAGGCCAGGGAAACTGAAACACAACCCCATATAAGCACATGCAGTCAGACTCCAAAAGTATGGGAATTCTACATCCGAATCCCAAAATGAAATTAAATTCCTATTTGACTTACAAGCAAATAAGCAAACTAATTCATTCCAGTTAAATAAACTGTTACATTCCAATACATCATCTTCAAGCACTTCACCTTCTTTTAATTGGACAGCCTGATAACTTCCAGGATACCTGCAAAGCACCTACATATAGATTTTTCTTGGCCAGATTTTCATAGATGACATTTCCTACCCATGAACTCTGAGTTCACAGCATCAAAAGTCAAAATTCAGCTTCAGCAAAGCCCATGGATGCTAACATGTTTGGGTGCTATAATGCAAGGCAACCTAGTGCGTCTATTTTGATGTCTGTTTACTGGATACATAATTGCAAGCACTAAGTACATGCATCTTTCCAACCTTCTCAGAAAACCACCTTTCACACTTTATTATCACTTATTAAAGCTTACTGCTAGCTTGATTGAAGTGTGTAGGCTGCACTATACTTACCTGCAAATAAAGCACCTTCATTTGGTTCTTAAGTTACTTCAGAAGCTCTCCCTGTTATTACATGCCTCCTTTTCATATTATAAATTTCATACAATTTACTGCTTTTGTGTTTCACTTAAAATCTTGTTTATTGGTGGCACAAAAGTAAAACTGGACTAGTAATGTCTGCCGCCTTTTCACACTTTCCCTCATGGGATGCAATTCAATTCACATTCTTGATGACAATTATTCATTTATGCAAATCTTCCAAGTATGTTTAAACCAAGCAGGTTCTCACATCTTCTACCCTTGGAAGGAGGGGAAGAATCAAATCATATTACCGTTTCCATCGTTTGATATATATGATTTAATGACAGAATATACATAATCATACTTTTCTCAACAGATAGCGTTGAAGTTAAAACCTGTACCTAGATGGACTACTCTTCCTAGCCAGTTGTTTCTGTTTCACCTCAAACCACGACAGTCTCAAGACAAGCATGTAAAAGAGTAAAGCAGGTAAACCCAAGTATCTATATGGTTAATTTTATTTAGTTTAAATTAAAAATGCATGGATTTGGAACTTATGTTTTATTATTACTTACATTGGGTCTACAATATCTAAATGTCATTGAAAAATAAGTCATTCACTTTACCTGCTTTCAGAAATGTATAACTAAAGAAGAGACAACTCCAGTAAGTTGTCTAATATATAACTCTGTAACTCTGGTTTTATGGACAGACCGCAAACTCAGTAACTATATAATATTCCTTGTCCATATAATGTTCATTAAAGCGATATTTTCTTTTGTCCTATTTTAAAAATTAGACAAGTCAGTTCACTATAACAAAGAGCACGCTAGATCTTAAGATTATGTGAAAACATAGCTGTCATCTGCTATCAGCTATTTCCTTCAGCATTCCTCTTTTGGCAAAAGGTTTGCCACAGGAAAAAAAGTAGGTGGACAATCAGCACTGCTGGAACTAGGGATTTTCATTCAAAAATGGCTTGTGTTGGGTAAACAAGCTAAAAGACTGCTAGACTATCTAGCTTTTATTCTCAGGTTCTCCAGTAGTAAATGTTATTTGTATATCAGCCCATACGTATCCATACACACACAAACCCAAAGTGAGATTCTCAACATTGTAACTTACAATACTGTAAGTTGTGCACATGAACAGAAATGTGAATTTCTGTAAGTTTCAGTTAAATGTAGGTTACTGAATTCTGATTGCCTATTTTGAAAATTAGAAAACTTTGCTTTCTGTGCTAGTTCTGCAAGGAAATAAATTAAGCAGATGCACTGCCAGCCTGTCAGTTCTCATCCCCTCCCTCCTAACTTTTGAATGAATTGGCTAATTTTGATCAAACTTGACAAAAGGACCTGGTCTCAAAGATACGAAGTTTCAACAAGTTTCCATGAGAACTGACAGTTGAGTAGGAGATAAAGACTGACATGAGTCTTCCCAGTCAGGAAAATATTGCTGTGTAAGCTCAGCAATTATCTATTACGCTTGACATACCCGCAAGTCGATCATTTTGTATATACCAGCTACACAATCCACTTGCATGTAATTCGGAAGCAATTGCAGGTCTTGTTCCTAACCCAGCTACAAGCCAAGAACAGAGGAGAGGTTGGTGGTATATTTTGTAATCAGTGGAGAAGCTCAGTTTTAGCAATGAAAAGTGAATGAAGAAGTGAGCCGTAGTTTGACTGGACATAATGTCATCTGAAACCAAGCTTCAGCACATACACTGTGATCAGACAAATTTGTTAAAGTTTGCAAAGTGTTTGTAATCATTATCCCACTGTAATCCTAAACAATAAAAAACAGTAAAAGATCAGAAAATCTCAGGTTTACTGTGATTTAACAATGTTGCAAACAAGTTGCTACTTATATTTTCCAGTGTTAATTCAAATAGGCCAGTATCCAGAGTGTTCTTGAACCTTTTCATACAATCACCACTCGATCTGGGAGCCCATACTCTTTTTAGCTGGGTCTGCACTAGCTCTATCAGTAATTTCACAGTTGGCACTTGGGTTGTTAGGGACATATCCCAGGTTATTACCAGCTCAATGACTTGAGTCTTTTAAAAAGAGATTCTTGGTATGTCGTGGAAGAAGTCTTTCACCTTTCCAGGCCATTGTCTGAATGATCCTTGGCACAGATTTAACTGAGAGAATCCCAATGTTTACCTGCTTTTTGCCTCTGTTCAGTTCTGCTGATGCCAGCCCCGGGCTCTGAAAGTTCTGAGTGTTGTGTTTCCTTCCAGTCTCCTCAGCCAGTCTCGCAAATGCCACATAAGGAGAAAACCAACACCCTCACACACCCTTACTCCTGTTTACTTTCCCTGCTTCTTCAGGGAAAGGATTACATTACCTTCTTATGCAAAAGTATCACATCAGGACCTCATGTGCTGTTATTTTTCTATATGAATCCTTGATCTTTTCCAGTTAATGCTTTCAAAGACAGTATTCCTAGTAAACACTCCAGAACAGGAGGTCCATCAGTGTCACTTGTCACAGAAAATACTTGTTTGGATTATCATTTAAGCAATCATATCCCTCCCTCAACGGGATGTTACAGAGCATAAATGATAAGAAATCATTCCAAAGAAATCTGCATTGCAGTCATCATCAAAGTGAGTAAATAAAGAAAAGCTAATAGGACACCACACACTAGGCAAATCACCATGATCTTCACAAAGAAAGGTTACAGATTTATTTTTCTTCTTTCTTTGAATATAATTTTTCTTCTAGATTCAGAGGCCTTCACATCAAATTCAGTATTTTTAGCACCCACACAACCATCTAGAATTAAATTGCAGCAGTTCCTTAGCATCTGAGTAAGAAAGCCATGATAGATCACTGTGATTCTCCTGTCCTTGTACAGTAATCAAAGAATCATTTACTAATAGACTGAATTGCTTCCAGAAGCAGAAATCACACAGCTCCATCTTGTGGAAGACAGATTCCTTCTGTAATGTGACACCTCAGTTCAAGTCCTATAGTTGACATGCCTTTGTTAAGGATTTAGCTTTAGATGGTTTTACCTACAAGGTTTTATCTACTGCAGATATTTTTTTCAATGTGTAACTTACACAAGTTCATCAAGAATAGGAACAACCTGCTTAGGGTTTTTATTTATATTCTTCTGTATCATTTCATTTTCCCATAACATTCTCCCAAACATGTTCATATATCAAGTTTATGTTTGTGTTGTGGTGCAGAATCAGCTACTTATTTTTCTTTCTGTCCTCATTCTTTATCCCATAAAAGTTTCAACACTTTACAGAAGTGTCCTCAGTGAACGTGCCACAGATTAGTACTAAAAATATTTGATTTTCAGCCTAGTGGTACTTCCTGGCAGGAAGCATTTGCAATCCAGTTTAGGTGGCACAGAAGTGCAAGGCAGCAAAGTCTGTCTCATTCGTGTAAATCAAAACAGAATTCTAATCTGTAACGTTTCCATAATCTAATGCCATTAAAGTAAACCAAGTCACAACTACTCTCTCCTCAGACAAACGAGACAACTTTCCACATTAGGAAAAGCTCCTTCTTGGATTCTGGAGACAATTGTGGGATTGATCCTTATTCCTTTGTTGCAGTCTTGTTGTCCCACTGAGAGCTTCGGAAGGGACTCTACGTCAGAAATAAACACATCACCATATGCACTCCACAGATGCCGATTCTATTACTGTTGTGTTGTGAAGTGTAGTCTGTATCTTCCTACTTTCTCTACCCTTCTGTGATGAGATTAGTGTTGCGGGGAGAGAGAGAGATTTGAAGTTCTCAGCAAACACAAGTTTAAAATTATTCTTTGTGCTCCTCTCCAGCAACTTCTTGGATAATTATGGCACCATTTACCATAAAAGGTAAATTCCACATGTAAGATGATGTCAGGAATACAAACTAAGACTTTTAGAGTGACAAAATTACTAAGGATTTGAAAATTCTCAACAATAAGGGCCTCTTTTTACAATGGCAATTATTCATCGTCTCGTGTTAAAATAATTATCTATCAACTCTTTGTTCATTAAGTAAGAATTTTACAGGAACTAAGAGAAAAGAAACCTTTAAAAAAATCTGCTATGCTCAAACAAATATTTAGCCTGTCATCACATACTCATTATTTCCTTCACCAACCACATTAGTGAAAATTATTCATGAGGCTTTGCATTTTCTTTTCATTCACTGATCAGTACATACAGTGACCAGGTGACCACCATCACATTCTCAATGAACCACAGAAAAGGAATTTTAACAAAAGATCCAAATGTTATGAAACTCTGTATTTAATATGAAGAAGTACTACAGATAAGACCCAAAGATTAACTACAAATCTAATACTAATAAAAATTATGATATAGTACTATATATTTTATTTTTCTGGTTATACATTTAAAGTGTATTAAAACATGCCTATCCACAGAGCTCTACAAACTAAAATCCATCAAGAAAAAAGATCCTTGGTCTTCAGTATGTAATTCATTGTAAAGACTTAAGAACATATTTTGATGTTTGGAATAATAATTTGTGTTTGGAGAGGTATTTTTCATAAGTTTCAGTCTAATGTAATACTTCTCTATCAGATTACCCCAGCATATATTCACTGAAGTTTTCTGAAAAAGCAGCAAGTAACATGACTCATGAGACTATCTGCAGGTGACTCTGGGAACATATTTCCCATTAATTTACAATTGAAATATATGAGTGGTCGCAAATGACCACAAACATTCCCTCAAGTCTTCTAATTTAATTAAAAGGATAAATGATCCTAAGTATTTTCATCTTTTTTAATTAGTTTTAAATTAATTTTCAGTGTGAGAGCCAGAAGTCCTGAGAGAAAAAGTAAGCTTCTGCTTACAGCAGCTTCTGCTGATCTTCAGATATACCAGATCTGCATGATGAATGTCAACACAATCACCAAAACCAGTTGCTTATTAAAATACTGTTTTGGACTACAACAGCCAGAGGCTGTCTGAATCAAGGCGTTAAAACAGGCAGGCAAAAAAAATGCAGTAGAGAAAAATCTCCTAAAAATCATCTATAATCTGTATTTTTAGCTAACATGCCAAGACTTAAGAAAAAAAAAAAAAAAACAACCAAAAAACAGAATAGTACCTTGATTATTTCCCTACAAACTATTGAGACAATTCCTCTCCACTTCACCCCCCTGAATTCACCTTCCATTCTGAGAAACTTTGTGGCATTCCTCTCTTCTGGCAAAAGTAAAAATACTAACTATCTAGATAGGACTGACAAGAAAAATACCGCGTCTCTTCTGCTAGTATTTTTTTTATTGTATGAAATTTCAGGAACAGTATCAACTTGATTTCTTTTTATTAAGTCTTGAAGTGATTTTTGTTTCTCTGAGAAGTATTAGTATTACTCTGAAATGCTGAAATCCAAAATCTACAGAAAGGATGAAGAAAAAGAACCAAAGACTTTCCAAGGTTCATACCACACTCCACCAATAGCTGTCAATGCTGACAAGAAACAGCTACCTCTGAGCCATAGTTCATCCTCTTTATCCAATCAGTCTTTGGACCATATTCCAGAATCTGCCAACAAGGTTGCCAATTAGTGCCAATCATGCCAGGTTTTTCTGTGATATGGACACCTATTCAATAGAAATTGGGCTGATACTGTCAATCTACTTTGCTTCTGTATCTAAAGAACCTTTCTATGACTTTGTAACCTTCAGTTACTACCAAAATTAGCCAGGTTGAAATAGTAGACTATAGATATGAAAACCATATTCCTCCTAAAAAACCCTATAATGTGCAGTTTATAGCTGGAAGTATTCTTAGGCTTTTCAAGAAAGTGTCAAGAGACTAATGCTAGAAAGATAAAGTCATTTGTTCAATAGGGCTACAATTATTTCATTCCCCAAAAGTAGGGAATTAAAAATTATGTTAATTAGGATAAATATTAAGAAAGCATTAAAGCATTATTAGAAGACAAACCAAACAACAAAAGAGTTGCTGAATATTACAACGCTACAAATAATACTTCACAGTGATACTCTGCGTTGCATTTGGTGCTTAGAAGATATATAATTACACACAGGGTGCCAGCAGTAGTCTGGCATATTTAATCACCCTTAACCCTATGTATTTTCATTACTTCAGTACATACCATTAAAACTCAAATGTTACCAAAACATGACATTAGAAATAATTTAGTATTTCCTATTTTAGATTGAAAAATATAAGACTAAATGTTAACTGAGGCAGACCACTCTAGTTAAAAACAGGACAAAGTACAGTACTAACATACCTGAATCTGCTGTGTTTCCCAGTCATCCATTTATCTATTCCTTTTTGAATACATATGTATTTTGAATAAGGCATTGAAAGTGTAATCCTGGATTCCCTGGTAATCTAACTGGGAGATTTGGCTGCAGCAGCAATCAAACATCAGAATTAGGGCAGACAGAATTAAAAACTAAAACGCCTAGAAGACTTTGCAGGTAACTAGTTTAATATAAAGGCCCTTGTTTTATCATGCATGAATATGAGTATGATTCTTTGGATTCTAACGTACTTTAATCAATGTTCAAGGATTTTTAAGAACCTCATTATATATCTCTTTTATAGGATTATGAACATTTGCAAATGGGGTCATGTAGTAATGCTTCAAAGGCTAAAATGTTAGATCAAGACTTATTTTCCAAAACTCTTTAAAATATTTCAAAATCAGAAGGCCTGCCCAATATGCATTGCCACATTCAAAGAGTTAGCATTCTCTGTGAATTTTAGCAACACCTTTTTTTCATTTATACGTTACTGTTCTCTCTCCCCCACTGTTTTCCTACAATGATGACTACATCTGCAGAACTTTATCCAAATGTAAGTAGTAAGAGTTTAAATTAAATTAAAATAAAGCTACAAAATCTAAAGCTACATATATTAAGGACTGAATTGACTAGTTTAACTTAATTTACTAAGCAACAGCATGCAAGGATTACAAACAAAATAGATTATGGTTGAGCACCTCTATGGCAGTTTCATAACTGCCCAATCTGAGTAGTTTTCCTTTCATTAGAGGAACAAAAAAAAAATCAAAGCCGAATCAACAAGGACTTTACAGATTTGTAGAAGTATCTCACAGTTACAACTTCAGTTTTCTAAAGCAAAAATAAGAGATTAAAAAAAGAGACAATATATGGGATAGTAATGCAAAGAAAAAATGATATTTGAGCAACTTTGCTTGAAGGATGCAAAGGGACTCAGGACAGAGATTTTTTTTTATATCTGCAGTTCTCCATCTGTAAGTGGCAATACTGGGAGCTCTCTTGGAAGCTAAAAACCAGCATTAAGTATGCACAGTGACAGCACAGAAGGGACATATCGTAACCTGTTGCTGCCTGAAGAAGCATTAAGAAAGGGATACAGTGAAATCCAGGACAAAAATTAGCTGAAACTTCACTGTAGATATCTTTGATTATATGCATCTGTATGGGATGTCAGACAATCCACCAACAAAGGTAATGCTTCTTACATTTCTCAGCCATGCAACCCTAGATACGCGTTGTCCTTTGTCTCTCACCCCACATGTATCACATTCTGAGAGGAGTCCCTTCCGGGAGCTGTTTTCAGAAGTAAGTTTGTGGGGTTTTTAACAGGGTGGAGGGGATTGACAGGTTCTGTGAAAAGGTTTTAGAGGGGAGACAGCGGTTGATAACAGCACAAAGAAAGATGGGAGGGCAGATTTGGTACATTAAGAGTGTGGCAAAGAAGGCACAGCAGAAGAAATAATACTTACCCATAATGAGCTATTAATGGTACTGAAATTGTACCATTCATTTTTTAAAATGAATATGCTCGACTGTAGATTTTCTTGTCAGTCTATATATTTTGATTAGATGCACCACACAGCTCTACAGCAAATTACCGCAATTAACTTTGATTCTTTAGGATCCATAGAACTAACATATGCAAATCTCATGGCAGAATCTAGAATTCAATTCTAAATTCTTGTCTAAAACATTTGTGCAAAGCGAGTGGTTATATTCAAAAGTTCTGACAATCTTCAGCAGGAATTCAGAGACCTAAGGCGATACTAATTTCTTAAATTTCCCATAAAAAGAAAACTTTTTAAAAATCCAAACAAAATTTAGTAAATCTGTCACAAGTACAGCTTGAGTTCATTTCTTAAAAACACCTTAAGCATTCAGTTATCATTTTTGTGACCAATAAGAATCTTAGCTTATAGATAAAATGTTTTTCATGCTGTTCTTTTTTAGCTTTAGTAGCACATCCACTGTGAAACTAGCACCGTTCCATCTGTGAAACTATATGGAGTCAGACATTTTACCTCATAACAAATCTGTGTAGCTCACTGATATTTGGCTGTATGAGTACAAAAGAAACTGACACAAAACAAACTGCAAATAATCAGATGTAAGATATAACTGTCTAGAAGAAAGGTATGCCCCTAATTTTGTTAGGACAAACCACAAATCAAGTGTCAATAGAAGCTTCGCAAGGGAAGAGAGAACAAAATATAAGATCACGTTACTATATTACTACAGTGTAATTTCGAAAATTATCCATATATAGTAGACATAATGGAGAATTTTTTCATAACTTGGAAATCCTGTCAATGGATCATTCAAGGACCAAAGGCAGCATGGAACTGAACCAAATCTACTTCTCAGTACTTGCTTTTTTTATTCCAGTAGAGTTTGAAGATCCCAGCAATTGATCCTCTTTTGTTAGTCACTGCACAAACACAAAGTACAGGATTTCACAGATGTCAGCTGACAGCCTATGACACTATTCACTCCATTTGACCTGACTCTGAAGAACAACTAGGAAAATTAAGTACGTTCACACATTTGAACCACTCTCAGCTTAAACTATGATCTAACTGCATGAAGACAGTGTCCTGTGAACTGAAATGGCTGTGGCACTTGTATAAGTTCCATTAAGCTACAAAAGTGAGCAAATAATAATAGTATTTTTTAAAATTGCCAAATTATTCACTATGGTTTTGGCAAATGCAGCAAAGCCATGATTAAGACAGCTTCTCCCTTCCCCAAAAATAATTAATCCCCTTTACAGTTCTTAATAAAGTTATAACTTGCACCATCTATCTGGTAAATAAAAATCCTTGGAAAAATGGAAACAATGAGAAAGTAGTTCCATGCATATTCAAATCGTTGTAATTGCTATGGAAACGATCTCTAGTAATTCGGTCTTTGTCTCAAAGCAGCTCAAGGCAAACCATGACACAATGACAGCAAAAGAAAGTGTAATACTGCCTAAGACTTCAAAATTCAAGAGAAAATTAAACCACCGTGTAGGAAAAGCCTTCATGGTCTCCCATCTTCCAGGTTCTTTTTGGAGTATATTTGTGTGGACGAGTTCTTTGGTATTATACATCCCAGCCCACTGGCTTGGAGTTGGCTGGCATGGGTTCTATCGGATATAGGGGAAGCTTCTGGCATCTTATCACACCCTTGTAGCCTCACCACTACCAAAACCTCGCCACACAAACCCAACACACCATAATTCCTCATTAACATACAAAGATCATATCTCTCAAGCAATGTACTTGTTTTCTTAGCAAGAGAAGAATTAAATGATTGAGACGTCTGTAGGCCTCACACCTTCAAGGATCTAAGAAAATGTTCAACAGTCAGATGAGATTTTTGAGTGTTATATTTATAAATCATTTTACCTGACAAACCTACAAACTCCCTAGAAACATACCCTCCAGGATAAAATGCAGCATACAAAGTTTAAAAGTGATTCAAAGAACTCTTGGAGCACAGTAAAGACACTTTACTATTCAGGTCTAAAATAAGAAGCCAGCTTCAGTCTTAGCTATGAAATGATTATTGCTGCTTCATAATTAGAGGTTTCCTACAGGTTCTGAAGAATGTAAACCAACAGTTTTCTCTCTACTTTAAATTGAGTTTAAAACATCATTAAAAATAGAACAGATTGCACATTCATAATACTATCTTTCTAAGACAGGAATCTGAGAGGTGTGATAATTTGGTACATATCTAATTTTTCAGATATAGTTACTGAGAGTAAAGAGTAGAAAAGACGTATTGATCTGAAATGCAAGTAAAGATGTAGATTCCAATGTTGATTTTTCTATTGCGTGATAAATCCGAAGAAATTCATTCAAGCTTATAAATGCTCCAAAGATGTTCCAGATACTATTTACTAAAGAGAAGGTTAGTTTTCTTGATACATTTCTGGGAAATATGACACATTCAAACTAGGATGTGAAAGCCAATAATTACTGAAATAAAGAGAAGTATCACAATCCCTGAACTATTTCCTTTGGAATAATGTAACACCGGTAGGAGAGAGCTTTATTTCTCACTTTGAACTGGCCAAGATGAAAACATTCTAAGAAAATGGAGTTAACCATCCTCTACTTCACTGAAACACATCACCTAGCCAGATGCCATTTTATTTGCTTACCAGTCAGGTTTACTTGGTGTAGTAGAAGCAGGGATGAGCCTTTTCTAAATCTAAGAATCTAAACCTCTCTACTAGAAAATAGTTATCTAAAGTAAGATGTCATTTTCCTGGCTGTCTTGAACAGTCACACTTACACAGCATGTTATAGGAGAGTTGACATCACTGGGCAAGGCATGAATTGATGGTGCAGAATTCAGAAGATCAAGTCTGAAATTTGAGTCCTGATTTCCTCTGCTTGGCTGCCATCCATGCCTAGTTCTAGTGATTGTGGATTTGGTCAACTCAGTTTTTAACCCTCAAATTCCCCTGAATAGATCTACTGATTCAAGAAGTACATGAATAGAACATTGTACAACAGTGTAAAAGTGCTGCAATTGCTGTCTTTGCTGTATGTATTCTATAATCAAATGTTTAGAGGAATGGAAAATTCCATATATCAGGAAAGTTTATTCATGTTAATTTTATGTTCTCTTTAGAAGTCAAGGAGAAGTTACAGAGGTATGAATCTGCCCTGTAGAGAAAATTAGAATATTTTTTCAGTGAAGAAACTTCAGTTGCCTGCAGTTATTAAAGTGTAAGTAAACTATTACACATGATCCTATATTAGCAGCAATATCCTGTTTCAATAATAGGCTACAAGCACTCTAATTAGAAATGTCTGTCATATAAAATAATATTAACCCCAGCTTTACAATTTTAAAATTAATATTTTTAATTGTTATGTTAGTACATTTCCTTGCTAAACTACACTTGTATTGGAGAAACAGTAAATTTGATCATATGCCTTAGGAAAAACGTCTGTATAAACCTGATAAACAAGTTAGATCATACTACTTGTAAGCTAACACTTTTTTACCTGTAAAATTTAGGAACAGTCACAATTTTGGCTTTTGTGTTACCCACAGGACAGGATTCCAGCAATGTTGTTGCTCTATACTTTATACAAAGTTATCTTGTTCACTTACACAGCAAACACTGGTTTTGGAATAGAGCTTTAAATACAATGACTGAATCTGGTTTACCCACTAAAGCAAATATGCTTTGGAAGGAAAAGAACCTCACTCCTTTCTCAACATGAGACCGATGTGAATAACAGGCTGAGGTGCAAATTAGCTCCCTGATCGGCTACGGTTTTCCTGGTGCCTAAAAGGAATGCTCTTCAGAACACTGCATCAATCTTACCTTACATGCTTTTCTCTGCAAGACCTGTTGCAAGCTCTTTACCAAAGTAACAACTTGATAGAATATTTGGTTTGTGAGCAAGACTAACCTATATTTTCATAAAGTTCCAGTTCTAATCCCAAAATTTTGTAACTATTCTCTTGGAATCAGAAGGATAAATAAATACTCTGAACTACATGCTCCAACAACTTACATTACATATCTGCAATTCAGATTAACAACTTTTAAGTAATAACATCACACAAAAAAACCCCACTTCTAGTAGCACTCAGAATATGATGGTTTTCATCAATATTTTTTCACTTAGGGTCAGGAAACACAAAATCTTCAAACAAAATCACAACACCAGATTTGCATTGCCACTACCATACAAGAAGTCCACCCTGGTCACGAGGGTGCAAATGTTTACACCTATGTAATACTGTCTATATACATCCATGTTGAGATATTTCCCATTGCATCATCAATTGCTTCTTCCTTTGTTAATAACAAAGTCATTAATTTGTAACAGTACTTCTACTAAATGAACAGCTAAACATGTCTGAGTGACTATGATCACATCCCTTAGAAATGTATGATAGACTTGAACATAAGTAATATATTGAAACACTTCATCTGTCTTTTTTATTGCTGCAATAAAGAAACCTTGTTGTATGTAATGACTTTTACATCTAGAAACTATTAAAGTGAATTATTCGACACAGTCACCACATAAATTATTTATCTAAGATGCACGTCAAAGGTGAAGGAGTCTAGTCTAATTTTAGGGTCTCATGGTCTGGGCAGAGCCAACATAGAACTAGAATTTACAGAATCACAGAATCACAGAATCACGGTGGTTGGAAGGGACCTCAGAGATCATCAAGTCCAACCACAAAA
>JAOTQQ010000071.1:11302358-11323292 GCA_026546715.1 Gallinago undulata
TATCAAAGGCCTTGCTAAAGTCTAGGTAAATAACATCCACAGCCTTTCCATCATCCACCAAGTGAGTCACTTTGTCACCTTTTTCCCTTACTAACGTTCCTTATGCATCAGACCATAGCCCAAATCAATTCTTTAATTGGAGTTCATTTTTAACCCAGTAGAAGCATGACATGTTTAATTTTCACAATAGCTTCCTTGAAAAAGAATAATTAGATTTTCCTTCATAGGAGAAATATTTCTTAACCTGTAAAGAATATAGACTGTATATATAGTTCTGTATATAGACTGCTGGAGAAAAATCTGTTTCAGCCATTACAAATTACAGAAAGTGCCCACCTCAGAACTAAATATTCTAAGAATGTGGATGCGGTTATAAGATGGCTTATCATAAATTTCAGAATTGTGGAACACATTTTTCAATTACCAATGTATCTTTATACCTACAGACAAATATCAATATTTCTATTTTTGCTCTTTTTCTTGGGAAGTTTGTTCCTAGTAAAAAAATTTATACATATATACACAAACCCATGCATTAATTCAAACAATTTTGTTTCAGCAGTCTTATCTTTTAACTATGAGCTCCAACAGGTCTTTGTTTTTACTAAAGCTGTGAAAAGAATAAATATGTGGTCTACAATATAATGATGCAAGGTAACTCTAATAAGAGGACTATGGATATTAATCTTTTAAAATTCATCAGCTAATATGTTTAGGAACTAGTATATTGATAAACCTAATCAGAGATAATGAATCAAAATGTATACAGGATTTGAGGTAAATATAGTAGATTTTATTTCTTATAAAATTGGCTCTTTGAGAAATTGCAAAATGTGACACTTCTTAGGCAATTTCAAAGCAATTAGCCCAGTCTTCTTAGTTGGCTATCACAAACAACCCCTAAGCCAGTCACAGATGTTTCTTTGTAAAGAATGGGGTTGATCAGGCTAAAATCTAAACAACAAACCAGGCCAAATACACAGTAAGAAATCTACAGAGCAGGAAATCTCACCACATTTTCACAGCTGAAAATACTGAGCTTTACTTAAATACGAAGACAAAATAAAATGCTGATGTTTTAGAAAGAATATAAAATAAGTTTTACATAAGTTATCTAAATATTGGTTTTCTTCTCACAGGTATTCCTCCTCAGGTCTTTACATTGTCAGTAAGAAAAGTTTATTAATATGACACGGAAGAACTGTTACTAGTTTTCAGGAAACACTGTTGTCATTACACAAATGGGCAGATTAATGACGTATTCATGGTTTCTTGCATTTTTCTCTTCCCAACTAATGATTAATAACTTGTCAAAAATAAAATTTAAAAAAATAGTTATCAAAAGCGTATCTTAAAGAGAAGATTAATCTTAATATTGGTGATCCCAACAATAACGGGTGATCTAAATAAAAATGCCACCTCCAATGATTTGTTCTGTTGCACTACCATACAGTTAACCCGCCTTCCATATAGTATTAGCAGGATGAAGCAAACAGGTCTGTTAATGCATTTTTAAAACATGTAAGTAAATGCCTTTCTTAGAGGGCTAAAAATAGGTTGTACTGACCATCTCATATAATCTATCACATTGATAGTAGCCTATAATTTGTGTTTGTTTATCATTTTATATGGAACGAGACTCCTAAAGTTAGTTGAAATGTTTATTACATATATATACAACAAGTTCCAATTTGTCTAAAATTAAAATCAAGTCTTTATTTGTTAAATACGGAAATGTATTAGATTGTACTGCTGTGAATATTACTCCTAGCTTATTATTCCAAACTTTAAAATTACACATCATATCTAATTCTTAGTTGATTCTTAGACAAATTTTATTTATCCTGTTCCTATGCAAGTTCTTTTTTGTGTTTTTATGAATACTTCTTAAATATTACTCTAATGTTTTGCAAAGAAAAATTATGCAAAAATGAATTGCAAGATTTAGGCCTAAATTCTACTCTTCTAAGGTAATAAATGACAGCCCTCTACTGGTTAATAAATACATAAGCACAGAAAGTACATTTCACGATAACTGTACATTAATACTATACTTAGCCAAAGTAAAAAAAAATATTTAAAATTATAGTACAAAATAAAATCAGACTATAGAGATGTCTGAAATATTTTATTTGGCCCATTAGAAAACATATTTTTAATTCCTATAGCAAACAGTAGGTCAAGAAAATGACTGGTTCCTAAATTATATGGACAACTCTATAGAATACTGTACTTCTTCAAAGAACTAGCCTTATTGGACTAAGGTTTTCATACAGTATTCAAAAACAGCAATAAATACTAGTGATAATTGTTGTGGTATTGAGTAAGTATGTTTTGGTCAGTAAAATGAGCTGCAGGCCACAAAAATAAAATGTCAAAGTAAAATAGTGTTTTTCTGACATTTTTATGGTCTAAAATAAGTTTCCAATGCAAACGACAAAGAATTTAGTGACAGCTAGCTAAAAATAAGAACCAAATCATGGTATTTGCAATTTGATCCAATTTGCAAAGATAAATTGTTCGGGTATCGGCACAAAATTTCAGAAATATGTATATGTATACACATGTATAATAAAACAAGAAAAGCTCCTATATTTTATTAATTTCTGCCAGTTTTTAAATACTTTTTTTACTTTGCCCTGAGTCTCTGTACTGCATATTGAAATGCAAATATGTATATTATAAAATAATTTGAAAAAATCCTGTATTAATTTAAAAAATTCTATAGCATAATCCTGACTTTGTAGCAAATTTACAAATAATGCATTTTAAAGTACACCTTCATTAATAGTGTCATCTTGAATAAGGATGCAATAAAAGAACCTGTTAGCAGCTGTACACATTATCTTCCCTAACTTAGCAAAAAACAAAAACCAATGGAAACCCCCACTGCAGCTGCCAACACGTGACCATGCGAAACAAAGAACTGAAAGTATTCATTTGAATGTATCAGACATTTAACTCAATGCCCTGGCAATGGCGTTTTACCAAAAGAAGATGATATTGGGGAAAATATTGGGAATTCATATCAAGTGTATATAAAACGGACTTGGAACATTTTCCACACATTCCCATTAGGGAAGAAGCTGGCTGTAGACTGTCCCCGTGCCCCATCACCCTGCAAAAAAAGCTGTCACACTTTCCCCCTCGCTTTCTCAGAGGGTGATTTTGACCCAGTTGAAGTGGCATCCACCTCCCCTGCAGTAGGCCCTGAAAAATGATTATTTCAAGGGGTACTGGAGACAATGAAGTTCACCTGCCCTCCACCAAGCTGAATTGTAGGGTAACTTTGAGGAGCTTCCTTCATTTTGAGCTTCTGAGAGCTTCAGAAGCCTTCTGAGGCCTGACGAGCCTCTCACCCCTGTGAGAGCAAATGGCCTTTTCTGCACTGACTGAGGTAGGGACACTAAAAAAACGAGGTACCTGGAAAACACTGAGGTACTGATTCCTTGTGTGAGGAATACAGGCTGAAGTTCAGTCGAATTTAGTTTTGTTGTTTTAGAAATGCAAGCAATTAGTAACAAACAACAAATAATTTATGGTAAAAAAGGAAAAGACCCCCCTATCTCACATTTGCACCGAGCACACAGACCCCACACACGAGGAGGAAAGGGGGCTTCAGCTCGCCTAAACGCGAGCACCTGGGGGGGCTTGCCGGGCAGATGAGTCCCCATTCCCACCTCATTTTCCACGCCGGTGGGTCTCGGGATCCTCCGCCGCCGCTACCGCCACAGACCTCTACCCTGAGGCGCTTCGCCTGAGGCGCCTCGCGCTGCGGGCGGGAAAACTGGCGGCGGGAGGACCGCGAGACGTGCGCCCGACAGGGGGCGCTGCCACCTCGGCGGCGGGAGGGCGCGGCGGTCGGCGCGCATGCGCCGCTCCCCCGGGGGCCATGGCGGCGCTGCTGGAACACGAGAGCCAGATCTTCCTGGACCTCTTCCACCAGGACGGGCTGGTGGTTTGCGCCCGCGGGCTCGGCGTCGACCGCTTGCTGCTGCGCTTCCTCCGCCTCTATTGCGAGCCCGCCAGCCTGGTGCTGGTGCTCAACACCAGCCCCGCCGAGGAGGTGAGGGAATCGTCCCGTCAGCCGCGGCCCGCCCGCCCCGCCCCTTCCCCCTCACGGTTTCGGCGGGCGCATCGCCGGGGCGGCCGCGGCGGTGGCTGGGCCCAGGGGCGGCGGGGCTCGTTGAGGCGGGGGCGGCATCGCGGGGTACCCGCTGGTCGCTCAGCGCCGAGCTCTGGGCGTTGAACCCGGCGGGGAGAAGGTGTCCGACCGGGCGCGGCTCCTCATGATTCCTGTGGTCGCTCATAACTTGTAAGCGGCAGGAATCTGTAAGGAGCTAACGAGCACGAAGGGGTGAAACTTGCTGACAAGTTTGGCCCTGCTTGTACCAAAAATGCCGCTCCCCGGAACCAGGGAGATTTCCCAGCATCAGGGAGGGGGTGTTAAGGGGGTTTTTGTGAGTGGCCACGGGTGGGTAAATACCGCGGCAGCAGCTCACAAGAGTAACCTTGTGCGCGACCTGCCCGCTGTGGTTGTCTTTGGAGCAGCAGAGTGGAGTAAAAGGTGATCTCTGCCCAGGTCTCTCCTCTTGTCAGTGTTAAAATGGTCACTTCTCTGAAAAAGAGCTAATAAAACATAAGAGGAAACGTAAGCTCCTTTGGGTGTTGGTGGCTCATGTTTGCTGAAGTATTGTCGAGCTGCTGCTGAAAAGACATAGATCTTTAAATCACTTGGATGAGTTTGAAACTGAACAAAGTATAACCAAGAAGAAAAACGGTCTGACTTCCTGAAGTCAGTAGTATCTTACGCTGTCATGGATTTTATTTGCTTTGCACAGCTCCTCAAAGCTTAGGGTTTTTTGCATCCATTTAATCAGTTACCACAATGAAATGTGTTTTTATTGTATTTGATTTAGGAGTATTTTATTGATCAGCTGAGGTCAGATGGAGTCATTCATCTTCCTCGGCGTGTTACTAATGAAATTACAAATAATACCCGATACGAATTTTACACACAAGGAGGAGTCATCTTTGCAACAAGTCGAATCCTCGTGGTGGATTTTCTTACTGACAGAATTCCTGCAAATCTCATTACCGGTAAGAGTTTAATGAAATTAAGGTAAGGCTCTTCTGTTTGAAAATACATAAAGCTTAATTCTGTATGAAACATTCTAGTGACTAGTATTGAGGCTGAAGAATTATTCCTTTTTTTTTCTTCCACAGACTCAGGTAAAAGGGGCAAACGTATATTTTTTTAATTGCTTTTTTTGTTCCAAACTTGTTTGCTTTATTTAATCGTACAGTTTGAAACCATCCACACTATTTTGAGATAATGTGTTTTTATGACTTTCTGATATCAGTAACTGGCTGGAAAACAAATAAACAGTTAAACTATGCCATTGCTACATGCAATTCAGACTGGCTTTCTAAGGAGAATAATTAATTGCACTCGGTGAAATAGCGTCCAGAATACTCTCAGTAAATGGCCTATGAGTGAAACTGATTTTAGATGTTGTGTTTTATAAACTCTGCACGCTACTTTTTATATTAACAAATTACTTCTGATGACTTTTTCTTGACACACCTTAGAAACACTGTCTAAATAGCAGCAGCATTACTTCATAATATTGCTATCCTTGTAAAGATTTTGGGGAATAGCTTGTGACCTTTTTTGTTGTCACATAGAAATTCTGATGAAAGATGTTACAACTAAGTTTCTCCTTTAATGTTCTGTTCCCCTTCTCCCCCAACCCCTATTGTTTTTGTTCTTGTCTAAGCTGGAAACCCTGTTAAAACCTGGAGTGCTAGTAAAATAGATATCTAAGAGCCAGGAGTAGAAGAATATTTTACTGTTATCTAAATGTTAACATCTTCTTAATGGCTAAACATAACTAAATATTGAATGCTAAGAAAAATTTAAGTTTCTGCTTCAGAAGCTGTATCCTCTTCCTTTTAGTCACTATGAAATGAGCTCCAGTCTGTAAAACATTTTGAGCAGTTTTATGCTAGAGCCAAAGGACACCAGATGTGTCAGTTGCAATATTTCTAGGTTAAAAAAAAAAACAAAAAACAATTTTTCTGGGCAACCTACTTTAATTTCTTTTATTCTCCTTGACACCTTGCCCTCTACCTTTCTGCCTGAAAAAAAAAAAAAAAAAAAAGAGAGAAAACCAGAGCTTTGGACTTTGTGTCTGAAAAGAAGAAACACATTAAAGGTTTAAAAAATTGTCCTGTCCTCTAATGATACGGAGTTGTTACCATGTTTTCGTTGCCACTAGAGGTCAGTGTGACAGCAGCTTCCTGCCTTGTTAAAACGGGTTCTGTTGGAAACGTGTATTATCTGTACGACACAAATTTGTAATAGGAGTTAAAATAGCAACAAAAAAAATCAGGAAAGTGCTTCCAGCTGTCACAAAGGTTGTTTATAAAATCAATGTAGAATCACACATAAATTAACATCTGATGAACTCATAAATTGAGCTAAATGAGGATAAGAAATTATCACTGCAGTAAAGAAGAATTATTCCTGGTGGTTTTGGCCCAATATAAATTATGTACTTAGTAGTGTAGTCAAACTGATGTGAGTTGCTGTAGTAAACAGTGGTGAGTTGTTTCTACCAAGGCTTACACAGCCGGATGAACTGACTTAATAAGCAGGAAATATTGACTAAAAGTAGGAAGTTAATCTAATAAACTGGCCTGTTACAAATTTTGTATCTCCTGTAATGTTTGTTTAGAATCATATCTCGACAAACTGGAAGATGTTCAGAAATGAGTATGATCACTATCATGTGTTGAAAGAATTGCTTTATGGGAGAGATATAAGAATATCTAGATGGAAGTCTTTTTCTATGACTTGACCATGAAATGAATGGTTTTATGGCACTCTTTTTCTTATAGATGCTTTTTCATTTACAAAGCAAAGACATATTAAAATCAATGGCTGGGTGCTGAGTTGAAAAACTTGTTACAGAAATTAAATGTACTGTAAGTTTGTCAATTATGTAGGTTCCAGGTAAAACCTGTGATATTTAATGTCCTTTGCTTCCGTTTTAGAAAGACATTCGTTATTCCACTGGAAGCTGTAGATGGATAAAAAGGCTTCACTCAGGGGAGAGTGAAAAAATGTAATGTACTATCGAACACAATTAAGCATGAGAAAAACTAAGAAACTAAGCCTTGATTTTAACAGGCCTTGGCTGAGTGAAGTGTAAATCCTACAAGTATTCACCTCAACCGCTTAATGCAGTTTAACTATTGTTTCACTTCTCTGTACTCACATGTGTGTGATAAATCTATGTGCACGTATTTTCGTAATAGACCAATAGCCATGAAGAAACTTGGTGGTGTACTCGTACAGTTGGTGGTACCTTCTGTCCTCAAGTGTGACTATAGCTATCAGAAGGGAAGGAAAAGCAAAATAAAGCTTTTCAGAAGTTCTTTGATTATATAAAGACTTGAGCCCTTACCAATGAAACATAATTGGCAAGTCTGTAATTCCAGAACTTCTGTAACAAAATAATACATATGCCATAATCCTGAACATACCAAACTTGCTTTGTTGTAATAGCGTGTTACAACTTGCATTTGCTTTTACTCCTTTTAAAAGGCTCAATTAAATTTTGGCCTTAGGAATAAAGAATTTGCTAGGCTAATAAGTCCTACCAATCAATCAAGTACAAGGTTTTTTTTGTTAAAGATGCATCATTAGCCCAGTTCTGTTATTTGTGGATTCTGTGGTATTGAGACTGAGGAATCACTTGACTTGAACTCCTGAAAGTTTGTTCAACTATTGCTTTAGAAGATTTAAATTCCCATTGTATTTTATTCAAGAAAAGGTGTTAAAGAACTTTTTTTGGGAAAAAATGTCTATACAAAATTGGACCTGACTTCTTGTTACTTAAAAAATCTTTTATTTTGCCAGGGATTTTGGTATACAAAGCACACAGAATCATTGAGTCCTGCCAGGAAGCATTTATCTTGCGACTCTATCGCCAGAAGAACAAGCAAGGCTTCATTAAAGCTTTTACAGACAATGCAGTTGCATTTAACACTGGCTTTTGCCATGTGGAAAGAGTGATGAGAAGTCTTTTTGTCAGGAAACTTTATCTGTGGCCAAGGTAAGGCACCTCTTTACTTCACTAGAGAGTTAAATTTAAAAAAAAAAAAAATGAAGGATATTACAATGAGTTCCTAAGAAACTGAGGTGTGTGCAGTCACACTGCTAATCTCTGTTCCCTCTTGTATTTCCAAACAAATTTCATTCAATTTTTGACAGAAGAAGTGGTCTTAAAGGTGCTAAATTTCTGTAGGTAATTTTGAAAATAGACCCAAATTACATCTATAAGGGGTTGAACCTTATGGTATAGCTGTCCTTTTAGCCAATAGAAATCACAGCAGAAAGTGACATTGTTAATAGCTCAAGAAATACTTCACTCGTTAAACAGCTTATTTATGCCATAAATAACAGGAATACAGTCTCACAGTTCTGCCGTTCCTGGAGGTACTTGTTTTCAACTGCGATGAAATGCCATGGATCTCTTTCTACATGTCAGATTTTTTGAATCTTCCTTTACATGTATTTTGTGTAGGAAGATTATTTCTTGGTGACTGATAGAAACCAAATTGCCAAGTTTACGACCCACATTAAGTCTTTCAGAAGCAGAGCCACAAATATAACTGGGTACTTGATTACCCATTCAGTGCTCTTGCCTGGGGCAGGAGCTCTACCCGTTGGTTCCTTCAGTCCAGTCTAGAATGTGTTTCACTCCATCTTAATGTGCTGGTGCTCTGCATTGTAAATTCTTCAACAGTCTTTCTTTCAGTATCACAAAGAAATAGAAATGGACATAACCAGGACAGGAAAAATTGAACAGAAGCTCCTTAAATTTTCTTCCTTGGCTTCTGAACCATGAGAAGGGCTGGGGTGCAGCATGCAGTTAAGGGAAGTGCCCTTTGAGTATCAGAGGTCAGCGGACATGGTGGCGTTCTCTGAGCCTCGTCCTGTTGGTGAAAATCAGTCGGCATCGATGTCCTTCTGCAACCAGACTGGCTCTAAGGGCAGTGATCTAATAGGGGCCTGCTGCTTAGAATTGGAATATCACAGAATCTGCTAGTGGGTCCATGTAATTCCAAAGAATTTATGAGCCCGTTCCAGTTTCTCCCCTAGGAGATTTTTTGGTTTTACGTTAATACTTGTTATATGTAATAATGATGCAGAATGTAGCACAGTAATTTTCCATGGATCATTCAGAAACAGTATATAGGTTCACGTGACTAGAATGACTAGTCAGAATTGTGGAATAGGTGGTTTTCTGAGGCTGTTCATAAGACTGCAGTATTCATATCTGTAGAAATTGATTTATTTTTCAATTAACTTCTTTATGTTTAAAACAATCATAATTGTAGTTTGTGTAAACTTTTGAATAATTGTAGGTCAAGCAAACCATCCATGTAAATCTTAATAAGCTGTTTTCCTCTTAGATTTCATATAGCAGTGAACTCATTTTTAGAGAAGCATAAACCTGAAGTGGTGGAAATCCATGTGTCCATGACCCCTGCTATGCTTGCAATCCAGACTTCAATCCTGGACATCCTGAACGCGTGTCTGAGAGAACTCAAACGCTATAATCCAGCTCTTGAAGTAGAAGATCTCTCTTTAGAAAATGCTATTGGTAAACCTTTTGACAAGGTAACCATTTTGATTGTTTTGCTGTGCCTAACTAAAGGGATGTAGGTCTTCAGACTGTCTGCTATGCAAACAAAAATATTATTTGTAAAATAAATAAGCAGCAACTGCGTATTCTCCCAGTGTTTGTTACTGGTACATGGAGACAGACAGTGTTAATCTGTAAGGGTGATGTTACAGTTGATTCTATACCTTAAATATTTGGAGTGTTTTTCATTATGCTCTGTAGATTGCATATCTGTATGGTACTCATTTGGAAAATTAAATGACGTGATAATGTTTTTTATTTAAGTAAAGGAATTCTAAAGGCACAGGCCACTACCAGTAAAATAAGGTGGGGTTTTCTTAACAATATTATTTTTTTTATTACATGGAAAGGAAAATATACACTGAAAACATTAAGTCATGTACATCTGCTAATTGTTGAAATGTTTTACATAGACATCTATATTATGTTAACTTTGCAATAAATGATTACTTGAAAAAATCTCACCCTCACATCTTTAATTGCGTATGTTTAATAATTTTGGGAAACTAGTGGCATCCTCTGTAAAGGGAAAAAAAAAGTGCATTCTGATCTTGATCATTATGCTATATATTTGCCATCCTGAACTTTCCAATTTATATTTCTAGACGATACGTCACTATTTAGATCCTCTCTGGCATCAACTTGGAGCTAAGACAAAATCTTTGGTCCAGGATTTGAAGATACTACGTACTTTGCTACTGTATCTAACTCAGTATGATTGTGTCACTTTCCTTAATCTTCTGGAGTCACTGAAAGCAAGTGAAAAAGCTTTTGGTGAGAATTCAGGTAAACACTGAATAACCATACAAGTTAATGTGTGAAACAGTGAAATGTTGATATTTTTAATTAACATTCCTAAACACATGAAGGTATCTAATTAGGTTTTATATAACCAGCCATAAGGACGTAGGTTTTTATTGACAGATAATGCTTTCATCTTCCCACTTAACTGCTGTTACTTAACAGTGTGAGATCTGCATCACATTTCTGTCTCTTATGAAGCTAGTAATTACACAGCAAGCAGGTAGCAGAGGTATTCCAGATAAGACATTTGGAGCATTACTGGAAAGGGCTGAAACACATACACATTGCAGATGTCAAACTACTCCTGCTTTCTTTTCCTCTTTAGGTTGGCTGTTTCTTGACTCCAGTACTTCAATGTTTGTAAATGCTCGAGCTAGAGTTTATCGCATTGCAGATGAGAAACTGAATCAGAAAGGCAAAGTCTCTGGAAAAAGTGATGTAAAGAAGGAAAATGGTACTGATCGTTCCTTATTTTAAATTTGAGAGTGTCACACGATTTCAAATGCTCTGCATGTTATTACTTGTGCTGTGGCTCCCTATGTGATCTTATGCAGCTCAAGATCCCAATCTGTTAGCTGGGATAAGCTGAGACATAATCTTAGTTCAAAAAGCATATAATAACATAAAACAGAGTCACGAAGAAGTAAAGGGTTCTTCTAAACTTGCTTAGCTAATCATTGGGAGAGCTTTTATGGAATTGTTCTTGATTACTTTGGTGTTTAGCTTGATCTTCTTTATTTTATATGAATGGGTAGGAGGCTGCCATGGTTTTTATTAAAAATATATATTCAGGAATTTCAGAATTGAAGAATGAGTGATTATTTTAACTTCACTAAAGCACTTATCACCATTTTTTTTAATGTTTCTGTAGAGTGCTCTCCAACCCATCATCATAACAAGTTGCATATGTAGGCTCTTGAATATTGTATTTTCCAACAACCATCATGCTATTGATATCTAACCATGAATTTAAAGTTCTGAAGGATATTTTGGCTGTAAGAGCTGCTGCGTTCAATCTTGTTGTGTTTCAGAACTGAAAAGGGAATTGGTTCTAGAAAGTAACCCCAAATGGGAAGCTTTGACAGAAGTACTGAAAGAGATTGAAAATGAGAATAAGAACAGTGAAGACCTTGGTGGTCCAGGTGAGAGAATACTAAATGATGTAAGTTTTCACAATACAGCAAGTTTTTACTTCTACACAACTCTTGAGAGAAGGAGCTTAACTCTTTAAGGAATTCTATAATAGAGCTAGTTTTAAATCTAATAATTTGTGGGCTTAAAACATGAGTTTATGTACATACATATAAAAACTAAGCAAAACTATTTAGTTTTTTTCTTAGACTCCTATTCAGTTTTTGTTCTAAGAGAGAAATACTGTTGGTTACTATGCAATACCCCTTAGGAAAGAGCCTGTATTATTACCACAAAATATTTTTAACTTACATTTCAGTATTGTACTGATACCTTATCAGTTTTATTGGTTTTGAGACTAATGTGGAAATTTATAATAATCAGGGTACCATCCACTCATTTATCAAGTTCTGTTTTTTTTAAAAAAACGGGGGGGGATGTGTCTTATGCCCTTTCCATCTCTCACGTTTTCATGCACCTGAAAATTTGCTTCTCCAGGAGATGCAACTAAATCGGGTAGAGAGTAGAAGGCAAGTGTGTTGCTAACTAACTGCTTTGCTGCCTTTACTATTTTAGGGGTTTTCATCCCCTTAAATTTCACCAAGTTTTATTTTAGGAAATAGTAAGGGTAAAAAAGTGTTCTTTTCTCCCACCCACAGTGTTCTGACTCTGGATGAGAACTGGCTCTCTCACCGAGTGTAGTAGGAGTTTATCTGAGTCAGCTCGTGGAGAATTGTTATTCAAGGCCCACAAATGTCAATAGTGCTGTGTGAAATGTGGTTTTTAGATTCTAACACAACTGACAAAGGCTGAAAATTAGGATGGTCTAAAATAAGTTCTTATTACATACACATTTTAAAAAAAACGTTATCTGAATATGTTTCAATACATGCTGTATCTGCCTCGTTTCATACAGTCAAAAGGAAAGCCTCACTGTTTTATATGGTATAAGGAATGCTGAACTTTCATTAACCTTCTCTAATCTTGTTTGGTACAAACATCATGTAATTTAGACTCCTTGAAAGCCCAGAGTAACGGTGACAACTGAGTGTAAAGGCTTTTGGCAGACATGCTTCTAGGATCATTAAAAACAATTTGCTCAAGAGATGTCTTGTAGCTGGATAAGAAGTACAGCGCAGCAGATCATAAACATATTGTTTCTTGACTGCAGGGCAAGTGCTTATTTGTGCCAGCGATGACCGAGCCTGTGCACAGCTTAGGGAGTATATTATTGCTGGAGCAGAAGCTTTTTTAACAAGGCTGTATAACAAAACCTTTGGAAAGGATGAGAAAGCTGCAGAAGTGTGGATGAAGGACAAAAAAACTGTCAAGTCCAAAGGAAATGCCAGACCAGACACAGCGCCTCAAGCCAAAAAAGCCAAACTCACTGCTTCTTCAAAACAAAACAAACACAAAAAGCAGCAAGACCGGACTATAATGGAAATGATAGGGAAAACCGAGGAGGAAAAAAGAGAGGAGTTAGAGGTGGAAGATAATAAAGAACTGGGCAGTAGCCAAGAAAGCGGTATTGAAGAGAACAGTCCTGAAGATTTCTGTATGAACTTACCCTCAGATTGTTACTATGGTATTTTCAAGAACCCACTCACAATTATTCATCCGCTGCAGGGTTGCAGCGATCCCTATGCACTCACTCGGGTACTGCAGGAAGTAGAACCAAGATATGTTGTATTATATGATGCAGAACTAACTTTTGTTCGGCAGCTGGAAATCTACAAGGCCAGCAGGCCTGGGAAGCCTTTGAGGCAAGTTGACTTGGTCAGTCTAATCTTCATCTTAAAAGAAAAAATAGAAGTGCATTTTCAGTGGTCAATGCACAATGTGCATTTAGTGATTTTTCTTTATCTACCTTTTAACTCCTGTTTAGCCCTCTTCTTAATTTTAAACAAAAGCATAATGTCCAATTTAACCAAAATAATTTTTCCTTCCAAGCAGGTACTTAGTCCCCTGACAGAAACATGCATACTTTAAAAAAACCCAGTTAATTCCATTGACCTCTTCTTACATGGTTTTAGTGACAAAAGATTAATTTTGAAGTTGTAATCTCATTTTAAACACTCTCTAGAACTATGGTTTTTACACAAAAAGCTTCATTTTGCATTTAATCAATTTTCACATTTCTTGCTGTCTGGTCAAGCTGAAGACCAGTAATTCAGAAACTGTAACAGAAAAACAAGTAAAGGAAAACACAATAAAGAAAAGAAGTTTTTGCAGTTATACTCAGTTCTGATGTGAGCTGACAGGAAGATTTTGGCATTATGTAAATTTTGTAATTTGTAAATTGCAAAACTCACTCATATTAATAGATGTTACAGACTAATTTAAAAATTCAGAAAACTTAAAATCTAACATACTGAGTTTCTGCACTATTTTCATTTATATGACAGTCTGATATAGCTTTTCTTGAATACAGTAAACTGTAGTTATATCTGTACTTCTCTGAACGTAACTTAGGGCAGTTTCTTAAGTCTTAGAATAAAAACACTTACTACAGTTGAAACACAATTTATTGGCGTATGAAATTTTTAGCTTTGGAATTAGAATGCTTTATGCTGTAATGATTTCATGAAAATTATTTGCATAAATTTAAAAGAGCAGTTGTAATTATCCAGTCAAAGAATAGTATATATGCGTTGTAACTGAAAATGGAAGTCAGTCTGGTGGTATTTAGTGTGTCTGTACCTGATATCCAGGTAAGGACTCTTTTAGTGCAGATATAAATGACAGAACTGACAGAGCATATTGCATGAGGATAATTACTGGGTTATTTGTACAATTTATTTTTCATTGCCTAATCAGCATGTGTTGTATCTATCTCCAGCATCAGGTTACCACACTTCAGAGCAGGAAAAGCAGATGTAGTCATGCAAGTAGGGGCTAGGAGATGCACCACTTTAAAAAAAAAATAAATATATATATTGGAAAAAAATAACTGTGCTGAAAAGCTATAGGTAATTATTCCTTAAGGTGTTCCATATAAATCCCTATATGCAGAATAAAACTTAATTTGTTGGTGTGTTCATCTGTGTGAGATAAATGACAGCTTGTTCTTTGTAGAACCTGTGATATCCTTGTACAAATATATAATTTTAAAATCTTAGTGTTTTTTCCTAACCCAGGATGATTGCAGATTTTTTAGTTTGTTATATATATATTTTTTCTACTGGGAAGATTTTAAAAACAGTGAGAAAGTAACTTCCCCATTATACCAGCTTTGTGTCTGTATTGAATGGCTGACTGAACCTGAGTCCGCTCTGGCTGAATCCCAGAATTCCAGTAAGCATTTCTGTCACTGGGAAAGGAGGGAACATTGGATATAAGAATTTCTGTTGCTGATTTTGGAATATTTTTACAGAAAAAGATAGGGTGTTTTCACTTGCCTTTTTTAAGGCACATATTGACTTGTCATGCACTTACTGCTACTAATCTTAAATACTGTAGTTTGTTTTTAACTTAATACAAAGTTTGGGGATCTTTTTCTTTCTTTTCTTTTTTCTTCTGAACCTACAGGGTTTATTTCCTCATATATGGGGGCTCAACAGAAGAACAGCGTTATCTCACAGCTCTGAGAAAAGAGAAGGAGGCCTTTGAAAAACTCATTCGGTAACAAAACTAGTTTACTTACCTTTATTATTAATGTTTTGTCTAATTCCCTTATGCTTATATTTTAAATAGTGAAGTTCTTAACTGCGTGAAAGCTTTAAATAAACTTTTTCTGTAATTTCTTTTCAGATGTTAAGATAATTTTCCCATCAACAGAAAGTCAAAACCTTCTTTTCCAAACCACCTGATACTTTATTTATTACTTTTAGGGGTTTTAATACTGACTTTCAAAGGCTAAATAGCACTGCTTGTATTTTTACCCAGTTGGCTATGAGTTTTATTTCTTTAAATCTGGTTTTGTCTGCAGGTAACTTTTCTTGTAAAAATATTTCTAAGGCTTTTTACTTAAGTTGGTTTGGGAACCAAAACAATTATTTTCTTATACTATATAGGACAGTATTTTTACTGAGTGTGTCTTCTCACCAGGTCATACTGCTATTACTAGTCATTAGTTCCTTTGTTTCATATGCCCTGAGAAGTTCTAAAAATAAAAAAAAATTCAAATGCTAAAGAGTGGTAACAATTGAAAATAAAAATACAGCATCTAGTCCAACAATCCAGAAAACCTGCTAAATTGGATTTCCAATCAGATTTATAATTAGTATTAAACTAAATATAATTTTACATCTGGGTGAAGGCCATTAAAGTATTTTGATCTATTTTCCTCCTATAATTGCAGTTTTTAGTAGTTTTTTGTTTGTGGTTCCTTAGAGAGAAGGCCAGCATGGTTGTTCCTGAAGAAAGAGAAGGAAGAGATGAAACAAACTTAGACCTAATAAGAGATGCTAAACCTGCCTCTGTTTCTACTGACACGCGCAAAGCAGGTGAGCAGTTCCTGAACCTGGGCCACAGCTCTAAGCTTGGAAAAGACCTAGAACTAGTGTGTTTAAATCCTGTCCCAGGTGTCTGGGTCTTGGACACATTGCACGTTGGCTCTGCAGGCCTGATGGGAAAGATACATTATCTCCCTTGCTCTATGCACCTCTGTCTGCGCAATGACAAAGAATTATGTTTTTCCTTGAAAAGAAAATCTAGATTAATGAAGTATTTTACTGTTAAGACAGATACTATTTTGGTTGTTACTGGGCAGCTTGTTGGATATGAGGCTGTCTAGTATTGTTTGCGGTGAGGTGGAGAGAAATTAAAACTGAAGCCTGCAGATAGTCAAAGGCAGTGTCATCCTTGAGCTAGTAAAGGTTGGGGACTTGTTTTGATCTTGGCAGAAGAGATTGCCTGGGTAAACAACTGCAGATTGTGTGGTTTGTCTACTTTCTTTGTAATAAAGCATCTTTTGTTGCAGTTCTAACTACATTTTTGTTCCTTTCTTTTGATGTGTATATTCTGTCTTCACCTTTACAGCTCCGCCCCCGTTTTTCTTTGCTGTCATTTTTGTAGTCCTGCTCTCCTTTACTGTATGCTCGCTAATCTTTGCTATTATGTCTTTTGTGGCCTTGATGCTGTGGTCTCTTCATGTGTCCTACTACAGCTCTATATAAGGCTAAGATCTAACTCCTATAATAAAATGCATATTTTTGTGGGAAACAGAAATAAAATGGATTGTTCATTACATTGTTTTCCAGCAACTTTTTGAAGATTTTCCTGATGCATTAAATAACTTTCATCTACAGTTTAACATATTTCATTGTCACATAACAAAGCTTATAGCAGAGCTACACCATAAAATACAGTTTATAATTTGGCAACTGATTTTTGTCTATAACAGTGAAGAATTAAATAAAATCCGGATTTACTATACTGCTGAATTTGTGAAGATCAGTGAGATGTGAAGTCACCCATTACAGAAGCATTGGCAGAACACAGGAATACTATAAAACTGGAGTCTGAGGTGATAGGTATTAGGTTAATTGTATTTATTTTGCTCTTCAGGTGGACAGGAGCAGAAGAATGTTCAGCAAACCATAATAGTGGATATGCGGGAATTCCGCAGTGAGCTTCCGTCACTGATTCACCGTCGCGGCATTGACATTGAGCCTGTTACTTTGGAAGTTGGAGACTATATTTTAACTCCTGATATCTGTGTAGAGCGGAAAAGTATCAGTGATCTGATTGGTTCCTTAAATAACGGACGCCTGTATGCACAGTGCACTTCTATGTCCCGTTACTATAAGCGACCAATTCTCCTGATTGAGTTTGATTCCAACAAACCTTTCTCCTTGATTCCACGAGGCTCTCTACATCAGGAGATTTCCAGTAGTGATGTTACTTCTAAACTAACCCTTCTTACGCTCCACTTCCCCAAGCTGCGTATCCTGTGGTGTCCCTCACCCCATGCTACTGCTGAACTGTTTGAAGAGTTAAAACAAAACCATCCCCAACCTGATGCAGAAACAGCAATGGCCGTCACAGCAGATTCTGAAATTCTTCCCGAGTCAGACAAGTATAACCCTGGTCCCCAGGACTTTCTATTAAAAATGCCAGGTGTTAATGCAAAAAACTGCCGTGCCTTAATGAACCACGTTAAAAGCATTGCAGAGCTGGTGACGCTGTCAAAGGATGAACTCTCCAAAATCTTGGGTAATGCTGCCAATGCCACACAACTCTTTGACTTTATTCACTTGACCTATGGAGAGGCAATATCTAAAGGAAAAAGCAAGAGATGACTAATGAGATCGTTCAACATAGGGTGTAGATAAGCTTTTCTTGCACAGTACTTTGGCAAAGTACATGAAATATTTTAATAAATGCCCTCTAAGATAACTAGCTGTTTCTTGCTAATGCTGTCCCATCAATTTTAACATTTGAGTTAATTATTACTGAAGGCAAGTTTCAAGAGGAATAAAAAATGTTTTTAATAGAGAAATACAAATTATTTTTATTCTTTCTACAGCACTTTAGCCAATTCTATAGTATTACTGAATCAACTGAATTGAGTTCTTCACCATGTCAATAAGAATTGAGTGCTAAGACTAATTGATAAAGATGTTTTCCTTTGAAAGTTATGATGTCTTGTTAAAGCTAAAAATGTACTGTATTTTGATAAATATGGGTGATGCTGCATGATACATCACTTTGCTTTTGCCATTTTTTTAATGTCTTGCTCTATGGAAACTGCTAATTGACAGCGTTGGAGCAATTTGAAACACGTCGTGGTCTTTTGTCAGAGGAGTTTGTTTAGGAGAATGTACTTGAACTCCACCATGAATTTTAGAACATTATCATGAGCCTTTGTCACAATAAATTATAATTGTATGGTATGTTCTACATCGTATTTGCTTACTTTACTGGAAGTTATACTTCCTTTCTTGACATTCCAAAGTCGGTACAGCTTTGTCTTGCTTGGCTTTGCAAAGCACGCTCCTTTGGTCTAGACTGGATAGATATTCTGTGGTGGCTCCATACAACTTAATTCTCAGCGTGTCTTACTTATACTTTTAAGATGCTTTAATTTTTTAGTCATTTTGATAGCTCTTTCCCCTCATTCACTTGAAAGTGAAAAATCTCGGTATAGCATTGGGACTATTATATTATACCAGAGCTTATTTCTTCTCGTAAAATGCTATAGTTTTCGAAGTAAGGTTTTCCAAAAGTTGATAATTCTTTCAATATTGTCTTCTTTCTGTGTCCAATTGCACTTGCATCTTCACATCTTAAATAGACCATCTGTTAATAAATTCTGTAAAGTTATTGTCACCTGGAAGATAAAACTTTTAGCATTCTATGTAGCATAAGACTGTTATTCTTTTGATAGCTTGTGAATGTGTATATTGTTAAAAACGTATTCTGCACTGAACTTTGATATGACAATTATTTAACAAATGGCCGTTGCCAAAAGGGTTGGTCCTGGTCTTGTGTCATTACATGCTAATGTATTTACATTAGCATTTACAAAATCTTTATCTATAATGACTTGCACTTACGTATTTATACGATTCTAATGCTAACAACAGATCAATATAATCTCCATCATTAAAGGAGAAAGTATTGGGTTTCTGTATTCAGGTTCAGTAAAAACCATACTGCGCACTCCACGTTTGCAACGTCTCAATGTTTTCTGTGTGTTTTAAGTGTGAATGATGAATTTGTTACCTTAGAGTCCACAGCTGAGCTGTGACAGATTTCCAAAGGGAACATTTTCCTGCAGGTGCAAATTTCAGTATCAAATATATCCATAACAAGATTAAAATCTGATAATTATTTTGTTTCTCATTTGGCTGTATTGATATTGGAACACTTTTATTTTTAGTGTGTGGTTTATAATTCAGATCCTAAGGTTTCTATTTCCCTGTATTCTAATTTATTTCATTTAATATAAAAAGTAGTCTTTCTGTGAGACTTGTACCTATTCAAAGCAATAAGCTCAGAAATGCTCAGGGTTAAGAATGCCTGTAAAGTGGTGCTAAGAGAACTGAAAAAGCAGAGTGTGAACATAACTGTCCTGTGTGCATGGCCTGTTAAGCCTGCTTTGGAAAAGGAGAGCTGGACAACCTTTTAAAACATGTTTTGTTCAACTACTAGCATTGTTGTTACTGAGCTGGGGAAGGGTCGGGATGGGGGGAGTGGAAGTTGGATGCACTGTATCTTGGCTTTGTCAGTGGTTTGGTGGGCTTTTTGCTTATATTTGTATAAGGTGAAAATGAAGGGTATACGTAGAAGTTATAAAGTTGTAGCTTTGTGTTGTATGCTAGATCAAAGTCACATAATACAATTTTAAAAATAAAAACATTTCTCTCTAAAGCTTTCTGTAGTAATCCAGAATTCCAATTCCATGACTGTAAGATAGAATCCAAAAGCAAACATCTGCCAAAAAATAGTTTTTAAAGGAATACATTATTTACATGTCAAACAGCATAAAGAAATGTAACTGAAGGCCATTAAAGAAACTTGGCATGTGTGGGCTTCCCAATTAACAGTTGTTATTTCAGGCAAGCAAGGTTTACTATCCTTTCATAAAGGCCGTTTTAGGATAAAGTTCTCCTTAGCTCTTACTCAAAAATAGCCTAAATTAAATTAATATTTAATTGATCTGTTTTCCACAATATGTGGTTTTAAGAAATGCAAGTAGGGTCATAAACCAGAAAGTTCAGAAACTTGCTCTAGGATTTTGTAATACTTTGTAACTTCACTTGTTCTCTCTTTCTTGACGTAATAGCAAGAATTTTGGATATTTGCAGAATTGACTCAAAATAAGCATAACCCCTTTTATGTTTTCCATATGGAGTCCTTAATAGCTACTTTAATGTGAGCTACCTTCTTGCATTGAAAAGACTCACTGGTAATATTATGCACTAATGTTTTTTTAATTTGCAATTGTATACACTTTTTGCAAAGTTTTCAGTTTTTTTTTCTATAGTGAGCCTTTCCAAAACTTCCTCTCTCAAATAATCTTCCTAATATCATGTTCCACAGTTGACTAGCACCCTAGTCAAGAATGGGACGTTACTGAAATGTGTATTTGACAATAATACCTCTCACTTTTTTATTTCCAATTTATTCTAAGTTCAGCTTCAAACCATGAGAAATAATGTCCCTCATCTACAAGATGATGGGGGAGAGGTAAACAAAAAATCTTTTTTGATGTTTATCAGTTAAAAAAAACTATGATAACAGCAAGTTTGGTGAGGCTGTGGTAATATGGAATTGTTGGGTACATCTCTTATAACCTGGAGTTGCTTTTGTCTGTTTAGTTTTAAATCGAGAT